>JAMQTF010000018.1:0-461885 GCA_025919625.1 Trichoderma arundinaceum
TGATAAGATTGCTCAACGCCGTTTACACCCTGATCTCTCTGCCAACATAAACTAGATCACTGGTTTATTACCTTGGGAAACCTACCCTATACTCTTGAGTATAGACCGGATCGTCACAGATAGTTAAACTTACTAGATTATCTTATAGTAAATGGATGCAAAGAGTATAGGCATTAGACTATTTAATTCAGAAGATATAGCCTTAAATATAATGCTTAATAAAGAACATAGATAGCTTATTTATATAATTAACTGAGGCGTAGATTGGAGGGCTTGATTAGAAAGCAGGTGAGAACTTCATTCCTGGTGTAAAGGAGGGTGGAATAATATTATTAGACTTATATCTTGCTTGTTAATATTTTATTTTATCTAGTCTTTTACTATAGAGATTATATAATTTTGCTTGGTTTTAAGAGAATATGTGCAAGTGCCTTTGAACTTCCTTATTAATTATTCTTTTAAAATTGCAAATTATTTATTTGCTATTATAAGACCAAACTCAAGCAATACATAACCTATTATACCAAGTGGACGCTATAATCTAATGAATTATGCACTTTTTGTCCATGCTCCTTGAAATAATCCCCCAGACTGCATACTTTTTATCTATATATAATTAAGGGACTGCATAGCCCTAACTTAACCTAATAATATATAATATAATAATTATTAATAGATTAAGAGAGGATATAGAGGAGCAAGCCATATTTAATACTAAGAATTCCTGCAGGTATTGCAGGTGCTATAGATCGGGTCTTGTTCTAAACTATAATAGTCCTGATCTAGATGAAGCTATTACCTTTAATATAGCCTTGGAACCCTTGCCCTAACTAAACAAGTCTAGCTTATCGTTCTCTAGTTAAATACCTTGCATAGGAATTGGCAGAATAACCCATTATATTTCATAAGTATTGCAATAACTAGCACTAAGCAGTAAAATAAAATAGCATAGAAAGTCATAATATATAGATCAGCCTTAGAAACTCTATAATACTATCTATATTAAAGGTAAGTCTTATACTGCTTAAGACTCTCTTATCTTTACATAAGCAAATATAAACAAATATGAGGGATCTCAGCTCTAGAATCAAGACCATAGAATGCAGGGCAAACTTTCACTATTAGTATGCAGAAAACCCGGCTTCAACATCAAGCCAATATCATCGCAGTTTCCTCTACTTTAAACCTCAACTGCAGAAGAAGCATTAAGTCTATCTAAGAGATCTTACTATATAATAGGCAAAAAGGGCAGCAGCATATAATTAAACTTGTTTTAATATTTAAATATATGACTTTAAGAAAAATAAAGGATAGCAGAGTTTCTTAAGATATGCGCAAAGATAAGGCTAGGGTGCTGAATCTGGATTGTTCCTACAACCTTTCTCTCTAGGTCACCTATATGCTTTGGCCACTGCGCCGCACAGCCCCAGAGTCAACAAGTTGACGTACTGTAAAGTTCCTGATGGCGTAGGATTGGATGATGTAGGTTAATTACAATGTAGGATAAACATGATGTAGGAAGCATATGACTTGCCTCTTTACAGGCCAACTCTACAAGTATCCATGGACTGGATTAGTAGAATCATAGCATTAGCCGCATAACAGAACATAATACTGGAATTCCCCCCGTAATACAAGGACACAAAGAAATTCGATCGCGAATCGGATGGAGCGGTCTTCACAAAGAGAAACAAGGAAAATCTATGTAAAACTTGAGATCACATAGAGACATTTAATATTCGCTAAATCGGGAGGCTGCATAATTCCCTAACCTGTTGGTTTCTGCAGCCTGACTTGACTTTTTAATTTATGGCTGTATTTTGAAATACACTGATGCGTAATTGGTGTCCACCAGCATTATGTTCTTCCACTTCTCCTTAATCTTCTCCAAGTTTTGGGATTCTTGCAACCTTCTATTTCGTTCTGATATTTATGAAAGGTTGATTGGAAAAGCCTGAAAACCAGCTCATATCTTAATATCTGGACTACTTCATTCTTTTCCTTTTTTTTTCTCCGGCTGGGACTGGCGTTCTTTCACATGTCAATGTTTGGCATTTTCGGTGCGTCGGAGAATGGAGAGATTAGCGGCCGCATGCCGCGCAAGTGTGCCGTCAGACATTACTCAACAAATCGAACTAAAGGTGCTTTCCTCAACGGAAATGCACATGCCAAACTTGTTAAATGGACACATTGCTGATATAAACACTATCATCCCACGGATACAGTTAGGAGCGAAATGGGCGTCCTGTTTACACACTTAGAAATATTCAAGCACGGACCATGAGTACTTGATACTACTCATATATACTTGTTAATACTTACTTATTCATACACTTTAAAGTAGCGTATGTACTGCAAAGTATACTGTCATCTGGCAATCTTTGCTTATGTAGATAGTGCAGACAGAGTCAATGAATACAAAATAATCCCAGTCTAGATACATGCCTCAAATTGAAGGATTGCTAAGTGGGGTTGGACCCTTCTCCACCAGCGGGCACCTCAAGCCCAAACGTGGCTTGATCGTTCCTGGCGTCTCCTTTCTTCATTGAAAAGTGAGGGTGGCAAAGGCCCATCGAAAAGAAGCAGAGCTGCTTTCT
Organism: Trichoderma arundinaceum; assembly: GCA_025919625.1. Taxonomy (NCBI): domain Eukaryota; kingdom Fungi; phylum Ascomycota; class Sordariomycetes; order Hypocreales; family Hypocreaceae; genus Trichoderma; species Trichoderma arundinaceum. The sequence goes on from JAMQTF010000018.1 coordinate 2,598, forward strand.
CGCCTTCTCAAGTTTACCCAAAGCGCGGCTATATTGTGCATGTCTCTCATTCGTCCCCAACCGACATCAACCAATAGCATATACTAGACCTTTTCTTTGCACATCGTCAGCACACGGGAACGGAGTGGGAATTTGCAGATGTGACAAGCGACGACGACGCGTGCCTGGAGAGTTGAACCAGCTCGATGCCTCGCAGGATCTCGCACGGGTTGGGTTGACGTCAAGGACGACACCGTATACCATATCCGCAAAGAGACAGTCATATTACGTAGGTGGCAGTATGATAGATTTCGGTAGGTGGCATTGTACATGACGTAGGCGACCCCTCTGTCTGTAGTAGGTTGCGGGCTATTGATGCTGTAAGTATCGAAAACTTGCTCTGGTTCTGTTAGTGGCGTGCACTGGCCAATCGCGCTGTTTCCCTTAGAAGTTAAGTATAAGCCGTCGCCGACTTACGGAGATTGGTTCTCATAAATCCAGAAAAAACCCATTCCAAGCAGCAGGAATGTCATGTTTAATAAATTTAGCCCAGACTGACCTGCGGTTGACGCCAACGCACCAGTGGCCTTAACAGGCTCATGCATCAGACTGATAAGACCGAGACCTGAATAGATTCTGAGCATTAATGGTATGAACATCTCCGAGGCGCTTCTTCAGATATGCCATTTCTAGCCACGTTAAACTTTGCGGGGAAAATACGGCTTAACGCTTCACATAAAAGACAAGAATATTAAAGTGTGAACCGGTGACTTGGATAAGATTTTTACGGCTCTCAGTACTATATAAGAGTTGGGAAGAACATGAGGTCGAATTCATACATGCACTTTCATTGCGATCATTTTATATACTTATATACCACGACCATCCTTTTTTTATTTGGATAATGTGAGAGTGTTGGGTAAGTATCCTTCGACTCATAAGAAAAAGATAAATCCAAAGTAAAAGCAAATGGAAAAGGAGAGTTTAAATCCCCGTCGATGTATATCGTTCGAGACGGCGAGAGAAAAGTTATAGTGACGGAATATCAAAGCCTGTTAGATCCTCCTGAGAGGTGAGGGACAGATGGGCACAGTGAATTGCACATCAATCCAGGCCCATGTACGGGTCCTTAGAAAGCATCGCTGTCTCATGGAGGGAACTCATATGCATCGCGTCGACAACTCCGTCAGCGCTGCTGATGCTTCCCATGCGCTGCCGCTCATCGTTGCGCACCAGCTTCTCCACGTAGCCCTTAGCTTCGTTCTCGACCCATCGATTAATGTTGGAATCATTGCACTCGGTGTGGTGTATCAGGTCGCTCTTGACCTGGCCAATCTCCTGGCGAAGTCGTTGATACTCCATATGAAGGTCGTTGTTGCGCGCCTCCAGGCTCGACTTTATCTCCTTGAGCTCGTCCACCTTTGCCTTCTTCTTTTGCCGGCACTTTGATGCGGCCACCCTATTCCGTTGCTTAATCTGTTCCTTCTTTTCCGTCTCGCTGCGACGCCGGCGTGCCTTTTTGGCCTGTTTCGCCTTTGGTGTCTTCTGGTCTGTGCTGGTGCCAGCCTCGGAGAGTCCCGTGGAGATGGATGTACCTCCAGGCGACTCATCCAAGTTGGCCGAGCCCTCCAGTGGGGACAGTGGGAATTTCATATCCTGCTCGGTGCTGAGAGAGAAGGACAAGGAAGACGTTTCATCGCTGTGCAAGTCCGACCCCATCATCCCCATGTCTTGTGCAGGTTGCGGCAACTCTCCTATTGATTCGAACATGGAGTTCCACGGTTCAGGTGCTGTTGAAGTTGAAAGGGGATGATGGTATTGCATGCCTTCGGCGGAGGTACCCTGAACGATCAGCTCGAGCTGCGGATCAATGAAAGCTGCCGTCATGGCGGATTCAGAATCCATAGTGTGTGGACCTGTTTACCCTTTGTGGTTGCTGTGATTGAAAGAGTATGGTCCAGATCCAGCTGGTAGATGCAAATGGAAATATATGTGGTTAACTCAAATCGCTTTCAGGCAGTAGCTTGGCTCTAAATACACACACAAACCGAGCATTTAGTGGCGAATATATAGTTTTGGAGATTCTTGGTGGGGAAATGGGCAGCCTGCAACGTCTTCCGAATGGCCAAGCTTTAGTACGAGCTAGTACACTAATTACGTAGTAGGCTGCAGGTATGGGAAACCTTTTCATCATTTCGTTTTCGCCACTGCTCCAGAAGGCAAGGCGCAGATCTGATCTGGAGAGAGAGAGAGAAGAGGGGTTGGGGGGGAAGGGACTAGCTTCGCACCAATCTTGATTTAATTTCTTCTGCGTTTGTACTTCAAGTACTGTACCCATGCAACTGTCTTGATAAACGGGGAGCGAGATAGACTTGGGCTGAGAGGCCCGGGTGTTTTTGCTAAATGCCCATTTCTACCTGCGTGTCGTGCTGTTCAATGCAGAAACTTTAATTTACTAAATAGTAAACTTATATATCTTGCAGATATTATTCCCCTCCAACGAATACATACTTGAGCTGATGGCAGTGTGCCTGGCAATAAACAAGATTAGCGAGTCATCGCTGTTAAGTGGGAAAGCACATGCACCGCCACAGACACGCACACCAGCCACGGTCATCTCCTCATGATCCGATCCATCATTTGTTGCAACCCTCTTAGCTTTGCCAGTGGCATTCCGGCCTTACAGTATCCAGTATGGAGTACAGGATCTTTAAAATGATAATGGTCTTTATTATTATCGCAGGGGTGTTATATTTAATAAATGGGCACTTGAACTGTGGCAATAAGTGGCGCGATTCTTTCCAAGAAGATTATGCTACTTAGCATTTGCATTGAAATTCAAGCTCAGTATATCCCCTGGCCTTATATCTTGTTTAGAAACTCTACTTCTGACTGTCGCGATTGTTAAGAGTTAGAGTGGTGGATGGGACCCCTGGATAAGTGACCTGATCTAGTACCCAGCATTAGGACTCTTGTAAATGAACTGCCATGTAAATAAGATGCCTGTGCTTATCTATTGGAAGCCAGACTGCATCTCCTGTTCCCAATCCACAGCTGATAAGAAGGGACTTGGAGGGGAACTAGTGAAACCTAGCGAGGAGATTGCATCTTACATAACCCTGGGATCTATAAATCTATCTTATTGCTAAATAGCTATAATGGCTATTGCTGATTTCCTTTATCTAATTTATTATCTCTCTTATCCTGCCTTCGCTAGTATAGGGCTGCAAGAATCAAAATCACTAAGTATAAAAGAGTTCTAGTCGCTGCTGCTACTAGACTAACTATAGATAACTATTTATCTATAGCAAATCTGCTAATAATATCCACCAATCTCTTTCTTATCCTCTGGCTAAAAACCTCTCTGTAATCTAAGTCTTGAAACCATAGCACATCCAGCCTGTTACCTTTCTATATTCCATTTTCCTAGCTTTTAGTCTCTAGAGACCAGTTATCTATGCCTATTAGATATGCCCTAACTGCATTTGTATCCACAATCATGTCTCTGCTAGCTAGTATAACAGCTACGCAATGGTGCTGGATGTCTTCCTTCTATAAGGCATTATTAGACTATATAAAACATTAAAATAATATATGCGCGACGCCTATGTCTTTAGCGCTAAAGTAAGAGAGCAGGTATTTACTAGTGTTAGTTGGCTTCTAATAGATCTAAAGTATTGAGGTTAGCAGAGGCTATAAGTAGTAATGCAAGGAGAATATTATAAAATTATATACTATATTAAGGAGATATAGCAGGAATAATACAGGATTAATAAATAAAATCAGCCTAATCTTGCTTGCAATCTGTGGCTTGTAGAGGAGATGTATAGTAACTATACTTCCATAGCTTTATATAAATAAAATTAATATATAGCAATAACTAAGATATAAATCCAGAGAAAATAAGACAGCAACTTATAAGTATGACATTAGTATAAATTTTCCCCACCTATATGCTATTAAAATGTACTAAACCTCCTTATATATCTTATCCTTTAATATTGCCTTAGCTATTATTTAAGAGCTTATTAGTATAATTTTTATAGTAATAATCCCTACCTGCCTATTTAATAGGTCCTTGCTATCTTTAGCATTAAAGTTGGCTAAAAATAGTATATATATATAGAGGCCAATACTAATACTATATATAAATAAAACAGGGAGCCTGGTCCTAGAAGTATGTGGCTGGTACTAGTAAGTAAGAGTTCTTGTAGGGGAATAATAGGTATTAAAGAGATTTAGGAGGCATATGGGGAAAATAGCAAGAAACTATAATAATAATATATAGTAGAAGTTAAAGGAGTAAAAGCATAAATAGATAAATGCTAATATATTAATAATAAATATATACTATAGAATTAAGTTAGTATACCTCCTTAACTTGTATTATAGGCAAGAAGTTTATTGCATAGCCCACTATAAAAACTAACTAAATACTATATTAAACTCTTATATAATATCTTAACCTTATTAAATATTAATCTAAGGCACTGCGCATTACTATAGCCAGGTTCCAGCTTCCTCCCTAATAACTTCTCTATCTCTTTAATATACTCCTCTAGCTCCTTATTATATACTAGATCAGGCTCGCTAGAGTTTAGGAATGCCTACTAGAAGAAGTCCTTAACATTCTCTTATTTAATCTCTGCTACTAGTGCATCCTAGAACTATTTTGTTAAATACTGTTCTAGATCTAGGATATTGCTATGGCAGCGCTAGAATAACCTCTAGCGATTGTTACAGCCAGTGGTGGGATATATTATGACTATCTAGAGGTAAATTTTGCATAAGAGGTAGATAAAAAGGTAGAATACTGCCTTAAGATTAAGCTACACCTCTAGCATATAGGGGATATAGAATGGGGGATGGATTAAGCAGCTAATAAGCGAATAGATAATGCTAAGGGGTGTAATAAGATGCAGGAGGAATATATATATTTAAATGTAAATATAGTCTTAGGCGGATATACTTATTATTATAAAGGCAGGTATATTACTGCTAATGGAGAAGCTTAAGATGGGTATAGTTTAGTTACCTAGTAAGTGATGGACACCCTTAGAAGGAAAATATATACACTGCCCTAATTTTAAAAAGGCATTTAAAAGTTATTTATAAGATAATGGTGTTTATATTAGCTATATTAGTAATATATCTATTTAGCAAGTTTGACATGTGCATTTCTATTGAGGAAAGCACCTTTAGTTTGATTTGTTAAGTAATGTTTGACAGCAGGCTTGCGCGGCGTGCAGCTGCTAATCTCTCTATTCTCTAATGCATTAAAAATGCCAAATATTAATATATAAAAGAATAGCAGTAGGAATGGCTAAGATGCTTAGTTATAAGATGGCGTTATGTCCCTGGCTGTTTATAGATCCACTAAGCTGACCTATGTGGGGATTTTCTGTATATAGGAGCATCCTAGTTAAGAAATAAAATAAAAGTAACTTTCTTAAAGTTTATATCTTATTATACCTGGTTTTAGTATAATTAGTATTGGTATAGTTTATGCTATAATATTTATTAAAATACTAGGATTTATAGTATAAAGTTTTTGGCATGACCCTTCTGTATATGGCTAGAAAGGCCTGCAGATGACTCTTATTTGGTAAATAAGAGGCCCGCATTGCTATAGCTCTCTTTATTACCCCTGGTATATTACTGCAACTTATTGGGGCGGTGTAATGCAGTGGTTAAGCATATAGGTAGCCTAGAAAGAAGGCCATGGTTCGAATTCTGCCAGCCCCTATATATTGACTAATAAAGCAAGCTTCAGCTTGTGATAGGATATATAGTCTAACTTCTAATAGATAAGCATGGACATCCTATTTATATGGCAGTTTATTTATAAGAGTCCTAATGCTAGGTACTAGATCAGGTTACCTATCTGGGGGGTCTTATCCACTACTTTAACTCTTTTAATAATTGTAATAGTCAAAAGTAGAGTTTCTAAACAAGATATAAGGCCAGGGGATACTATATACTAAGCTTGAATTTTAATGCAAATGCTAAGTGGCATAATCTTTATGGAAAAAATCTCGCCACTTATTGCCACAGTTCGAGTGCCTTATTGAATATTAACACCCCTGCAATAACAATAAAGACCATTCTAAGGATCCTATATAAACAATATTTATTACAATACCTCATTATAAACTAGATAGAGGGGATGGAGGAAGAATGCTATTTCTTACCAAAATATTAAATCCCAACCCCCAGCAACTTCCTTGGAGCACTCTGCTTGGATATGGCCAATTAGCGCTAGTTTTATCTTCTTCTACTAGCAAAGATGCCTCTAGGGCTGCATTATATTATGCCCCCCACCCTCAACCTGCTATAATGCAATAATATAATAATAAAGACTTAAAAGCAGGGATAATCTGCAGGATATATTAATAGGCCTAGAGAGATAATGCATTGCTACTACTATGCGAAACTGCAGTCTAGAACTGCCCTATCTCTGGCGACTACTATATGGGTTTATTAAGGCATGAATAAAAATAGTATGCTAAAGACCTAGATGACATTTAGCTCCTGCAACTCTCTAGATAGCCTTTCTTAATAATATAATAAGAGCGAGGATACTTACTAAAGAAAACTTTCTCTTAAAAAGCTATATAAAGCCTTATTCTTAACTCTTATCTTAATAGGTAGATAGTAATATTATTTTTAAATTCAACCTAAATAGTATATTAAAGGTTTATTAGAAAATAATCTAGCCACTATGGCGAAAAGTATGCTTACTAAGGTGTATGCTGGTTTTATAATTAAAGGCTTATTAGAATTAAAGGGATCTATCCTTGCGCCCTCCCTCTTCCCCTAAGCTTGCTGACTCCCCCTTTTTTATTATTTTTACCTTTAAATTCTATTAAAAATATTTAATTAAAACCGCCCTCACCTAGTCTTGCCAAGCACTATTGAGTTTTATATAACTAACAAGGGATGCTGCTGCCCTTTTTAATTTGCTTGATGTTTATCTTAAGACCAAGATGGTATTTTATATATCTTGCAGTATCTGCCTAGCTGACCTCCATAATTCTCTGCCTAAATAAAAAGGGTAAATAGCCATAACCACAAGTAGCTTTCTTCAGCAATTATAGAGAAAGAGGACTTAATACTAGCTTCCTAGTAAGTTTATTAGCATGTGTCTTTAAGCTGGCGCAGGGTATTCCACTTTAATAAAGCTAGCTTAACCTTCTACAACCTTATCACAGCTTGAGGCATTCTCCCTGTTTTTTAACTTCCTTTTTAAGCTTCTGGATTAGCTTCTCCTCTTTTATCTACCTCTTATCTTGCTCTCCTATCTATTACTAGATCTATTGCTTAATATAAGAGATGCGCGCAAATTATCATTATACTCAGTCATATTAAGGATTCGCTATAACACAGTTGGTGGCATTAACAGTCCCCTTATCATCCTCAAGAATATATATCGTTATACAAAGATCCTGTCAGCTTCTTTCTTACCAGCTTACTAAAATAGGTTAAATACCCACAATACAATAAGATCATAATGCTTAGTCTTCTTAATGGCACTTAGCAATTGGGTTAAGTTCTAGAAGCTTGAGGTTTATATAGCTATTATTAATTCCTGAAGTTAATAATGCCGCATATGCTTATAATAATGGATAGGTAAGCGAGCAGTTGTTTAAGTACTTCCTCGAAATGCAATATATAGCAATAAGGCGATTAATAAGTCTAACAGGTCTTTAAAGGCACTTCCAGTATCAATATTAAGAAGGTAGGCAGCAATAAGAGCCATAATAAGAAAGTTAAGCTGAGATATAATAGACTAAGGTCGAGTTCACTGGCCAGAGCTTAAAGCTCAGTGTATCTAAGGATATGCTTAGTTATATCTTTAATGGATCTAGACGAGCTATTAACAAGGGTCCTATGGTGCTGGCTGAGGACTATATTGACATCAATGGTAATCCTATTAATCTATACTCTTGTATAAGGCTTCCTGCAGGCGCTCTGGTGTTCACTCTTTGACTAATAACCTTAGAAACCCTGAAGAGATGATCTCGACCGGTATCTCTGCCATTAATACTATGAACTCAATTGCTAGAGGATAAAAGATCTTAATCTTCTCTGCCTTTAGTCTGCCTTATAACAAAATCACTGCTTAGATTTGCTGTCAGGCTAGTCTAGTCTAGAAGCAAGGTATTACCAATAAGAGCATCTATAACAGTTACAAAGAGAACTTTTCCATTATCTTTAGCGCCATGGGTATAAATTATAAGACTATGTGTTTTTTCACTTATAACTTTAAGGAGAATAGTAGCTTAGAGCGTATTACTCTCTTCCTAAACCTCGCTAATGACCCTATATAAGCGCAGTTGTTTATAATATCATGCAATTAGAATTAACCCTGCTTAGTATTAAGCGTATTATTACTCCCTGTCTTGCCCTCACCACTGCCAAATACTATGCCTACTAACTTAAGAAGCATATCTTAATTATTCTTACAGACCTCTCTGCCTATTGCAATGCCCTTTAAGAAGTGTTAGCTGCTTGAGAAGAAGTGCCCAGCTGACGCGGTTTCCCTGGTTATATATATACTAACTTATCTAGTATTTATAAATAAGCTAGGCATGTCAAAGGCCGCAATAGATCCATTACCTAGATCCCCATTCTAACTATGCCTAATAATAATATTACTCACCTAATTCCTAATTTAACTAGGTATATTACTAAGGGTTAGGTGGTTATTGACCGAGCTCTAGATAACTGCAGGATCTACCCTCCTATTAATATGCTGCCTTCGCTATCCTATCTAATAAAGTCTGCTATTAGTAAAGGTATAACCTGCAAGGACTATAGTGATATATTAAACCAGCTATATGCTAAATATACTATTAGTTGTAATGCTGCGGCTATAAAGGCTATTGTTAGTAAGGAGGCTCTATTGGCTGAGGATAAGCTATCTTTGTTATTTTTGGAGAAGTTTAAGCGCCAGTTTATTAGCCAGGGCCAGTATAAATCGCAAACTAATTATAAGTCTCTTAATCTTATATAGACTCTCCTCTAAATCTACCCCAAGGAGTTGCTTAACTATATTCCTGCCATAATCCTCAATAATTTCTACTAGCGAGCTGCTAAAGATGCAAAGACTAAGGTCAGGACTTAGGCAGAGACCATGCCTTAAAGTTAGCAGTAGAATAAGGAAAATTTAATTAATAGCTAAGGAGCTATTTTTCTAGATTTTTAATAAGGAATAGTATAATAGGCGCGCAAGGCAGAGGTAGGACTTATAGAGAGTGTAACTTATTCTTAATAGATTATTTATATGCTAGAAAACTTATCTTAAAAGAAATTAAAGTAAGCAAGAGAAGGTCTTTAATGTTTAAATATAGGTAGCTGAGTTAATTCTATTTAGTTAAATCCTAGGCTAATACTTTATTAAAGTTTCTATAATAAGTAATTATAAGTGCTTAACTAACTTAATAAATCTTTAAAAGGGGCTATATATTATTATAAATTTAGGTTTATATTACTGCCTAACTTATTATTTTATAAGTTAAGTAAGATATATAAAAATAAAAGTTAAACCTAGGAAAATTACTTAATTTTCTATTCTTACTCTTTTATATCTTTATTTTAAAAGGAATGGAGGAGGACTGGCAATAGACTGACCTTAGTATAGCAGCTAATATTAAAGTAGCCTAGCTTGCTTAGTTAACTTTATCCTCTGCTGCTGAAACTTATATAATACCAATAATACAAAATAGAGGAGTGCTATTAAAGCAACTAAAGAAGATATCTATAGGTTAACAAGCTGCAGCTAAGGCTGTGGTGAAGACTAGAGGATTAAGGATGCTAGGTGAGAGTAGTGCTATTTAGAGTTTGCTTACTAATTTATAACAATCAGTTTCTTTCTTAAGTTTATAAAACCAAAGTATAAGGGAGGATTATATAGCTCATATATCTTATTATTATTGCTAGTAAACCTTAAAGGGCAACCAGATTCTTAAACCAAGTTCCTAAGGAGATCCTTAAAGATCTTAACCTTAAGGCTGCTATTACCCTACTGCTGGCCAACTATAAGTTTTAGATGCCTAAGATAATCTATAGCATCTATTCCTTAGGTGCTTAAAAAGATGAACTATAGTTACTGGAAAGATAACTCCTCTTTGCTATTACCTTCTCTAATATTCTTACCTAGCTCTGCCTAGGTATTAAGATGCTTATAGGAGATATTACCTATAGTGCATACTATACTGATGATTATATAGTGCAGGCGCTTAACTGCAATCTGCTTGTCTATTATGCTTATAGCTGTTTTATTACCATCTATATAACCAAGTTTAATATTCTCTATGCCTTTATCAATATTACTATTAATGCTTTACATCTTCTCGCCCCCCTCTAGCATAGCTTTGCTAGCAGTAACTTTAAGTTGCCTTTAAGCTAGGAATTATAGCGCTCTGGGTCCTCGCTTATGGCTGATGCTATTATATATCTAAGTAGCAAGAAGAAAGGCATTGCATATAAAAATACTAGTTTCTAGCTTATACTCTAACATCTATATTAAGGGAGGACGCTACAATCGACCACTCAAGCTCCGCCAATTAATAGTGAATCTGCCTGGCTCCCTGAATTTGTATATTAGCGCAGATGAAAGGCCCTGACACCCTATTCCTCCTTCAGCTCTAGGGCTCTAGACTCCCTCTATTTATTTAGGGTTTTAATTGATATAAGATATCCTCTACCAAACCAAGGCATAGCAAATAAAATTTCTACTATATATTTTACCCCTTCCTTATTTAACTGCCTTCTATAAACCATAGAACTTATATCCTAGGCCTATTAAAAAAGATTTAAATATAGAACTACTCAGTACTCTTAACTAAAACATAGGTTATATCTTAGAGTGTAGATTGCTTATATTTGCCTCTTAGTATAGTAATAATAATAAATAAAGTATATAAGGTGCCAGGGGCGCATATAATGCAGTATCTATGGTGGTACTGATCAGTGAGTTTAGCACTTATATAAATAAGGGCACCACCGAGCCAGATCTTAAAGAAGGCTTCCATCCAGCAATCTAAGGTCCGCTTGCCCGGTTCCCCCCCCCCCGGCCAAGAGCTTAACACTAACACTATGTGCTCAACAGATGCCATTACCGCGCCAGAGAACAAGGAATAGCTTGCGAGAAGCCATGGTTTCCTTACTTAGTTATAGGGAAATCTAGATTCTTATAACTAGATTATTAAATACATAACTTCTAATTATAGTCTATGTAATATTATTAATAACATTAACCCCTTCTAACTTAGGTTTATTTAACCTAGTTGTTTCTGCATATTTACTACTATAGTTGCAATAAAAATTTAGAATCTTCCTCTCCTGGATTATACTCTTTAACATTGCTGGGAGTTCTTTAGTGGTGTAATAATATAGTTGGTGCTGCCTCTGGTTAGGGATTATATACAGACCTGATCCATTTTATATATTCGCTTAGTATTATTATTCGCTTTTATTACTCTTAGTCTAGAATATTAATATTCCTAGAGGTTATTTAAGCCTTAGATAGCAGTGTGTAGAGGCATTAGCATTAAAAAGAGTAAGGTAATAGTGCAGTAATGATGTCTTAAGAAGGGTAGCAGATGATGCAAGCCATAGAGTTAGTCTGGTATAGGCAAGGTGAATGACTGATGATGGCGTTGCCAGGCCTGTGGATCTTCTCCTGGTGTTATATATGAACTGCTAGAGGATTATGGTTGGGGGTGGAATCTGAATTATTAGGTCTAGGGCAGCAGTAGTGATGAGATATGGTCTTGCGCGCATTATAGGTCTTGGGGTTTAAAATAGCCTAGGTAACAGAATAAGAATAATAAATATCCTTCTGTCTATAAAGATCTATAATAACTAAAACCATCTTGATTTATTTAGTTAAGCACTGGGATCCTAAGACTGTATGATGGTAGTTAAATGCCTTTACTATGCTATAAAAATGCATTGCTGTAGTGAGCAGGATAAATATATAGAAGATTTAATAGGAGCTGCCCTAGATATTAAATGCTCCTGGAAAACTCCTCTCTGGCCATTAAGCCTATATTCCTGGTCGGTCAGTTAGTTACCACTACTATAGGAGATAATTAGTATAGCTGACTATATAAAGAACTATGCTAAAGAGATATATAGTGCTGTATATGATAATATAGATAATGCTGATTCTGTCCTTGAGCCCTTTATAGCTATAGATGGTAACGCTATAAATAACAGAAATAAAGCTAGATAAGCTAAGGCTAGTGAATATTATGGCTTAGTATAGCTGCTATTTTAGGGTGTAGAACTGCTCTACCTATGAGATAATAGTGCATCTAGTGCTAAGCAGATATATCTAGGTCTTTATTAATAGCTATTACTATTATATTGCGCCCTTTTAAAGCTAAACTCACTAGATATAAGTATACTATAAGCAGCATAAGCATGCAAAAGAAGGCATAATATAATGCTAGCATAAAGCTTCCTACAATTAATATAATAATTCTAGTATAATCCAGCTTATTTCCCTACTGCACCACCTTCTGGCTATGATTTAGCATAGCATAGAATATCGCGCTTATGCTAAGGCATAATACTGCGCCATTAATAAAGTATGCAAAGATAGTTAGGTTAAATAGTATAGCAAAATTATAGCGCAGGTAGATAATATAGTATAAGTAGAGTAAGCTAGCGATAGTTATAATAGCATTAATAAGATATAACTAGATATTGATAGATTTATTATATAGATTAAAGAGGGAGCGAAGTAAGTGCAGGTAGGAAGGATAAATTTGGCAATAGCTAGAGTGAATAAAAGCATTATTGCAGCACTAGGCAGGGAGGTCGCCTTATAAGAGGAGTGCATTCTCTACTTTGTTTTTAATAACTTTAATTATATTAATAGATTCTATTGGTAAGCCTATCTTTAATAAATGGCGTTGGCGCAATACTACTTTCTAGGGCGCAGAGCGTGAGCTTCTTATAGCTCTTTATAAAGAAGATGTTAGATAAATAGATAGATTAGATACTTTATAGTAGAAAGAAGTCTCTTAGGTCATAAGTTATATATTAAGGTCCTGAGTTTATATATTAGTAGATAGGATTGCATTTTTCGCCCTAATACCTTATTAATCTAGGTTTATGGCTTTAATACCCTTTATTAAATTAGCTGCTAGAATATTATATATTAAAGTAAATAAACTGCATGCTTTTATATTTAAGCAGGCGCTATAAGATTTAGTTAGAAGATATATAAAAGTATTAATTAAGGAGGAGTGCATTATCTTATAAGTAATTATTAAATAAGGGAATTTAGAATAGTTAGGTTATAGCTGCAATTGGTGGTTGCCTTTGAGCTAGTGTTGTAAGAATTATAAGAGGTTAGGGGTTAGGTGACTAATGCTTTGCTATATTAATAATATATTTTACTGTTGAGGTGTTATATATAGTATCTTAAGAATAGCTTCTCTATAACCTCTGGGATTAATAGCTCAGCCAGAATATTATATAATAGATTATAATAAGGCTAAAGGGCTTTATAAGACTGCTTAATATTATCGCCAGCATATTCTTAGAGAAGAATATCCTTATATAAATCAGCTTGCTAACAATTCTCTGCAGCTGCTGCTATATTAAGGCAAGAATCTCTTACTACTTCTATTAGGTTATTATATAGTATTTGCCCATTGCTGTCCCACTACACTATATATCTAAGGATTATATATATTTCTGCCTTATTAAGCTATAGAGCTGTATCTCCGCCCAGTCTACTAAGATAAGATCCACCAAAGACTAGCCTAATTATGCTCTCCTAGATCTTTTTGCAATTTAAAGTCTTAAGAAAGACTATGACTTAAGGTTACTATGGCCGACCTTAATGCTGAGATTCCTATTATGCTTAAGGCACCCTTTTTATTCTAGCTAGACCTATTCTAATGCTATCTAATGTCACTATTTAAGCAGGATAAAGTTCTAAGATATCTTTTCCATTTCTATACCCTTAGTATACACTATATAGGTCTATTAATAAATTAAAAGTATAAGTTAAAAAAAGAAGCCAAATATAAACATTACTATATATATAGTATATCTTTAAGCAATATAATCTGTTTAATAAGAGGATAAAAAATCAATGCCTACTTCCAGAGGCCATTAGTTAACTGGTTAGCTAATATTTACAGTAGCCTTATACTAGAAGGGGGGGGGTGAACCTAATGCTTGGCAAGGTATATAGCATATGTTATTAGAATATTACTAATGTTGGAACTCCTGCTAGATTGCTGTGCAAGATGTTTTTAGTAAGTCTGGGTATAAAAACGGTGATAGCATTGGCTCCGTTTTAATTGTGGGTAAAGGACTAAATAGTGGTAAGCGCCTTAGCGCGAGGTTGGCTAACCACCAAAATGGGAATTATGTAACTCCAGATTTGGAGTCTTGGGATGCCAAAATCGGAAGACATCTAACTTAAGAGAAGGTCTTGACGGGACCCCGAATTCTCCACTACCTATGGTCGTATGTGCTAAATTTTTAGCCAGTAAACATTATAAGGGAACAATGATAGAATTCTCTTACCAGTCATATTCGCTCGTAGAGGTTCGACCTTTAAGATATTATCTTTCTTCACATCCTAGAAAGCGCCTTTGAAACATCTTCAAGGCAATACAGCTATAGCCCCAGTATCTTTTTTTCACCTTGGTAGATCAAACAATCAGCTTTCCCGTTGGCGCGCGCCTCGCCTCCCGGGGTTCTATATTCTCGTATATTGAATGGCCACTTCGCTGATGCACTGTCCACGTATCAACGCCAGTCCAGCGGTCATCGTCGGTTTTAGATAGAGCGTTTTGTTGAGGTGGCTGCGACCGCTCAACCTTAGCCTATACGCAAGAGAATCACAGCTCGTCTGACTACTAGTTTTAAGATATTCTGCGTGTAAAGTTTCTTGGGAAGTTATCCGGTGGATGCTTAATTGGTTATATCTTTCCTTGTGAATTTCGGTGATGTCTTATATCTATCTTGCAAAATCTTATTTAATTATGAATTAGAGTTAATTGATGTTGACTTCTAGTAGACGCTCTGGTGGTGCCATTTTGTTTGAAAACGTATAACAACTCTGGGGGATTTTGGTGTAAACTTTGAAGAAAGATTGTTACGTGGCGTAGTATTAACTTTGTTGGACAGACTGATGATGTGAAATGGTATGGAAATCGTGAATAGAATTGAACATCACATCAAACTGACCCCTCCATTCATAACAAACACAACTCCCTCCATTTATTCCAGACACTAAATTTCTTTCCCCATCTCTTGTTTTTCTCAACTTTTTATCTTTGCCTCTAGCAGGATAAGTCTTTAAATACCACTTTGCCCTCTTCAAGATACCACCATGGAGGACCGCAATGCTCGCTTTGACGAGATTTCCTACTCATTAGCTCGTCGCTACCTTAACAGTGAAGAGTATCGTAAAGCTATCGATGAGATATTCACAGATCCAGAAGAGTGGGAAGCATACTTAGAATATGGTCTCCAACAAAGCCTACCACATCTAGTCAATCCTTCCGGCATTTTAACGCCAGCTCGGTTTATCGAAATTGCAGATTCAATCAACTTTCTCAATTTAACGGAATATAAAGAGCTACTGCCTGGACTGACATGGGCATATCGCCCTTGGATACCCCTCGGCTATGAGAATACGACTCTCTACCGCCTACTTCCATCAATCCATAACTTGACCCCACAGAAAAGCAAGTATCCTTCGACAAATCACGAAGTCCTAGACACTGCATTTCTCGGTGTGAATACTACTATACAGCCTAGTGAGCCATCTCTGCCATTAAACCGCCGCGCCCTTAATCTATCAGAAGAGTCTACCAAGTCGGCAGAGTCAGATGACATAGAGGCCCCAGGATTTGTTTTCCACGAGCTTGGCGTGCTGCAGTGTTTAGAATGCGAGACCGCTAGTGAGATGCCTATAACATTGGAGGAAGGCGATGATTGTGAGGGAGACTGGGAACCGACTGGCTTTTGCGTTGTGGCCCGGCTTAGCATTACCGGTCATATTGACGGGGTTTATGTCATATACAACATGAATCCGCGTAAGGAAGGATTTCTCAGCCGAGAACAGGTTACACACGGAGCATGGGGTATCCCACCAAGCTCACCTGGAGAACAATTCTCATGCGCACGGATTGGCAGCACTATGAGAGATTTCGGTTTCAGGGTCAAGCTGGCATGGAGTGAACAGATTCATCACCCAGTCGAGTTGGTGTGGGCAGTGAGGTCGTCAATGGGGGGTGCGATGCGTGCAACGGTAGATGGTAACTACAAGGCGGATGTGTAGACCAGGATCACAAGGATGACGAGGAGGAAAAGAGACAGAAGGGGAAGAAGAAGAAGAGGACGAGCACAATGTCCTGGGGGCGAAAGCCCAACCTCTTTCATTTAGAAGATGGGAGAAATCCCACTCTTACCTCATTCTTTGATAGCCACTGGCCTTCCTCTTCGTTGATGGCTACATGCCTTATTCTTTGATGGCCACTGGCCTTCTTCTTCCTTGATGGTTATTATCCCATGGGCTTCGGCCCTAAAGGTCGTTCTGGCAGCCCTGCGGGGCGTGGGTTCGATTCCCACGGCGATCTATATATCCATTCCTCGATGGTTGCAAACCTGCATTCCATCCTCATGGGCGAAAACACTTGGATGCTGACCCCACGGCGTTGTATTTCGGCATTCAGTAATCTTCGTTATCTACTCATCTAACCACTGCGGAATAGGAGTAGTAGAGAGCGGTTTTGAGATATTTGTTTCCAAGTAGGGTTGAGGCGGTCTAGCTATTGCATAGCAAGGCGATGAGTGAGGTAAGTTGATCACACGGCATCACTACATTGACATATTCCCTAGGGTTCTGTCTGGACTAGCGCCTTCTTACAATGTCGCACGGGGTTTTGTATGGAACAACGCATTCGTCTGTGGTACCATGACGTTTCAGCTGACCTTACATCCTTTTGTTATCTTGGAAGCAACTTTTCATTACCATGGATCGAGATGAGCGACTAGGCCAGTCATGGTGATCATCGACAGTATTTGGGCGTCGAAACTTGCCACACCTAACTCGATTTCACTCCTCTCGCCCGACACGGTTGTTTCTATTGGTGACTGCCAGGGAATTTTCGTCCTCCACACGGTTGGGCCAACTATACCCCCCCACCGCCCCCCCAACACTCTGACACATGACAACAGCATCAGTCTCTACAATGGAAAGACATCACATCAAGGCTCTTTTAGAAAGATTTCAAGCACTCTTCTAAGACAGATGTTTCATCCGCTGCTCACAAGACATTTTGTGAAAATACAACTGCGATCAGATGAGCATAAACATATCCCCAAGCGATGCCGAATGTGCGACAACAACCTGAACGATTGCGGAGTCCAAAAACAGATCACCAACGAAGATTGCTTCATGTTACAGCCCAGCCAACCGTCAGTTAAAATCGCCACAACTGCAGCAGTAGCAGTCCCAGGTTGTTTGGACTGGAAGCCACGTTTGACCAACTACAGGGAACTTGGTATAGAAGCTGCTGACTGAAACTACATAATACCTACCTAGGACCTCTGACGAGACCCAGCTAACCCAGACACTCGACGAGTTTCAGGAACTCCTGGAGATTGCCAGGGAGAAAACAGAGCTCCGCGTAGAGAAACAAAGGTTCTGGGATACCGCCAAAGCCGCTGAAGAGTAGGAAAATCCCGCAGTCTGCGAACGAGAAAGAGCCAGAAAAGTTATCGAAGGGCGCCGAGAGGTAGGTTATTTTTATGTTGCGAAACGCTACCTATATAATCCTTCTCTGTATGTAAACGCGACACAACACCCCGCCAGGGAATAAATGGCCATAGCCTGCAAGTGCAAAGAAAATACTGCCGTCTTCGGATACTGGCAAGATCCCTCCCTGGCCTTCTAACTTGTCCCTCTCAATGAAAAAGTGTCTGTGTTGAAACCTGCATAGTGCTTCTTCGGGCAGATGGCACTCCGACAAAAGAAAGAGGGTGTTGACCTTACAAATGTACTATACAAAACAGACGCGGAAACATCAAATTTATTCAAGCACTTAAGCCTAAATATCATTGCCCTCGAGAATGAGGCATGTATAATGAATGGTTCAGTTGACAAATGACTGGTTACAAAAATGAGCACATTTTTATTGCGCCGCCTCCACACAGAATGGATTAGCAGTAAAGACACCGCTGGGATCAGCCTTCTTCCTAACCTGCCGCAGCTTCTCGTATGTTTCAGAGTCGTAATAGTGCTTCCAAGCATTCTTCATATCCCAGTCACCATAAGAACCCCAGAGAACGCGGCGATCATCTTTACTAAAGTAAGTAGCCGCCCCCTTGTCGTTCTCATCCTGCCATTTCTTGGCCCCATCATAATTGTCTTGATGAAAGACATCCCAAGTTCCGCTCATGGTAGCATCTCTCCAGCCATAAGCAGTGCCGTTGTGTGCGTTGTTTTTGAACATGGAGTCTTTTCCACCATAGACCTGCAATTGGGACGAGACCCACAGGCCGTTACCCTTGACAGCGAGGATCTCATTGATACGCCCAGAGAACCAGTCAGACCATCCAGTCTTGGAGAGGGTAGTTGAGCTGGTCGTGTTGGTACGTTTAACGTAGGGGTAAGGGAATTCACGCCGACTTCTGAACAGCCACATGGATGTAATGTAGGACATTGGGGTACCTTCAGGGGTCTCCTTGCTGAATTTGAAGAGATCGTGGGTTGCGCCCTTGATGCGATTGAAAAGGTCTGGTGAGAATTCATCGGTCCCCAAATTGACCCATTGGGCGTACACAACAATGACTGCGTACTTGAACTTGAATACATCAGCGAAGTTTTTCTTGCCGTCGTGGATGTTGTTTGGTAATGTCTCCTTGAGTTCGTCTTCCGAGCCTGGGAAAAGGTCTAGAAGGTTCGACTCTCTGCTGACGACATTGACGGTGAAGTCATAGCTGCGTGGGAAATTTGGGTCTTCTGCCTTCTCCACCAAGATATCGAGGAGCTCTTTCAGAGTCTCCTGACGGTAGTGGAAGGCCATCCAGAGTCCCTTGGAGCCTTGATACTTTTTGTCATCTTGGACTTCGACTTTGAAATGCGTCAAGACTCCTATATTGCCGGGACTGCCGCCCAGAAGGCCAAAGAACAAGTCGGGGTGGGTGTCTTTGGTTACCGTGACCAGTTCGCCAGTGTGATCCACGATTTCGAGTTCACGGATGTAATCTCCAAGAAGCCCAAAGGATCGAGCCAACATCCCGTAGCCGCCTGTCTGGGCATGCCCTCCAAGATGAACCGTGACGCATTGCCCTGTCGGCATGAAGACGCCATTGGCCAAGAGGAAATCGAAGACCTCAGACAGAGACCAGCTAACACTTGCTTTGATATAGACCTTATCGTTTTCGGCATCGCGGATCAATACCAGGTCTTTCTTCGGGTCTCGGAACGTAAGTTCCAAGTCCAACTGAATGCCATTGGGCCCAGTTGAAGACGCACCACTGTATTGGTGGCCGCCAGTCCTGATGGCTATTGGCTTACCAACTTTGTTGGCATATCTAACAACCCCCTGGATATCCTCTACACTTGTGGGCTGTAGAATCTCTCCAGGGTTCATGTTACGCTCTTGTCCATACGTGGACGTGGCGTATATATCGTTTGCCTGCTCATAGGCTG
The DNA here is from genome assembly GCA_025919625.1 of Trichoderma arundinaceum. Classification (NCBI taxonomy): domain Eukaryota; kingdom Fungi; phylum Ascomycota; class Sordariomycetes; order Hypocreales; family Hypocreaceae; genus Trichoderma; species Trichoderma arundinaceum. Next base: position 22,279 of record JAMQTF010000018.1, read on the forward strand.
CTGTCCCTGGCCTGAGCTGACTGCCCTGAAATATAGGATCGGGATTCATGGTGTGCAAATGAAGTATTTTCTCTCTCTTTGAGATACAGATGAGATGAAAGAAGAGAAGTAATGTTTGCGTTGGAGACCACACCTTCACACCCTCTTATACGTGCTTGTGTATGACCTATGTTGTCAGCAATACTTCATAATAAACCTTTCAAGTTCACCTTTCCATGTTCCAAATTACCGTACAATTGGAAGTCTCGGCGGGCACCAATGATAGCAGCCGTCCTTCTCCGACTTCTTGAGGCTTGATTTTTTATCATTTTTCACTTGTCGGCAGAAACAGAAAGTGAAGCAATAGAGTTATTGGAATAGTTTGCTTAAAAACTTTAAGATGGAAGATGGAATGTTGGCACCTTGGTTATACAGCAGCCTTGTGGGGGTGGAGAGGTGGCTTGTGCCTCGGGAGAAACGAGACAAGGCGATTTGCTACTTATATGATGGAGGTGTCCAAAGGAAGAGTGTTCGGTGCGCTCAGCCAATATTTCAGCGCACCTAGCTTATTAGACAACGGATTTGACAATGGCGGCCGACAATGTGTAAGAAAATGAATTGGCAATACATTGGCGCCATGTTAGAAATTTTTCTGTGGCCTGAGAGCAAGAATCATAGGGAAACCGATAATGCCCAGACACTTACATTAAAGTCTATTAAACATTGGGTCTTTTAAGTTATATCCAATTTGAGTTCCTTTTAGAGTTATATAATGTCCAAGCCATGGCGGAAATTTAAAACAGCGGTGTGTCTGCAGGTGAAACAGATTTGCAATACTATCGAAGCTTTAGTCCATTTTAAGTGTGTCCTTCAGCTCACAACAGGCATTCAGCCCGGCTACTATGTAGGAGGAGCTGAACGCTGTGGAATTTTTATTGAGAAGCTAAATTTGTTCTTCTGACACTGACGTCATCCAATTACCAAAGAGTTCATACCACAAGAAGTGTATCAGGTGATAGAAAAGTTATTCTATTTCATTGTTTGTCTTTCTTATGCTTTGTACGCCTTGACAGCCGACTTGTGATACCCGAACCATGATGTTCTGGGGCTGTCTACAAAGCTAACGACAATGTTGCCTTTGCTTCTCTTCCCTTGTTGAATGATACGGCTTAGTTCAAGCTCGCCATTGACAATAGGTGTACCAAAATGATCTAAAGTCAAAGCGAGACGTGATGAGTGTCGGGACTAACAGGTAGTGCTCGTCACTTTCCTTTGGCTTCTTCTTTTCTTTTTGGATGGGTGAGGGGTGTGACGAATCGCCTTCATATGCTCCGTATTATGGGTAGAGGCCTAGCAGTTCAGCCCTACAGCCACTGCCGTATGATCGCCGACTAAGATATACCAATGCAAGCTATTACGTAGCACAGTATATACCAACTCAAGTATCAATAGGTATTACACGATACGTCCTGTTCAATGTGTCACATATCCCACTAGAAAAAAAGGAGAGCACACAAAGAAGACCATAAAATATACAACAGTCGGTGTTCGATGGTGGTCACCTACCCAACTCCTAATTTGTAAGTCAGTAGCTTCCACGAATCTGATATGCACTACCTTGGACTTAATCATGCAGCAATGGGTGCTGAGCTAAACCTCGGCTAATTCTAATCACGGCTTCTTCTCACAAGGGTGTAATAGCCACGCTACCGCTAAATCCTCCGGCGTAAGGAATGCGGGTGGTTCGATCGCGTTGTTTGCCCAAAACGGTTTGAAAGATCGCCATATCCCCGCGCTATACTCGCTTTGTGTAAACCCTGCAACATGCCTCATATCCAAGGTAAGGCGAAGGAGCTCGCGAGGCAGAGAGCTTAGAGCATGCATATTTACGCCAGCGATGATGCAGCCTTGCGGAGCCCCAAGTGCCATCACACAAGATGACTATAAATCGCGAAAGCAAGCATTTTGAATCATATTTGATTCCGTGGAGGAGACAAGTTATTGCTCAACAACCGCGATTGGTATTAAGCAATGCATCGTGGCTCGAGAAGAAGCATTGGGTGCGGGGCTTGTCGGCGGTACAAGATCAAGGTGAAGGATGAATTCCAGACTCACTGCGCTCCGCGATGGAATCGCTGACATTGTATTTTGATGCAGTGCGACGAAGTCCGCCCGATCTGTGAGCGCTGTCTGCGAGCAGGTCGTGAATGCGTGTATCCACCTCAATTCCACTTTGTCGATACAAATACTCGATTCGCGGTGCCTGAGACACGAGAGCGACCTGCACTGCAGAGAACAGGCGCAGACGATTTGAAGACCAAGCTGAGCCTGCTTTATGGAGAAGGCGATGACGATGGAATGATCTATAAATTCCAATTGCTTCGCTACCGATCGACAACACCTTCGTCATCATCAGCGGATTCCAGCCCTCCTGTACCCAAAGCTCCCAGTTTATCACGAGGAGAAAAGCTTGCCTCAGCGTTGACCGCTTCATTCGAAATCCCTCCAGATGGTTACCGGCTACATCATCTTGGCAGATATATGACCGAGATACCGTGTCGCCTTGGTCATAACCCGGCCCTTGGTATCGCAGTAGAGTGTCTCGTACAGTCTCATACCCAATTACTTGAAGCAAAGCGATTGTCTTAACCTGGCACTCAGCCCAGCCTCGAGTACATGAGGGCCCTTCAAACCCTACAGAATGTAATTGCCGATCCTTTCTTGGGCACTTCTGCCGAAACAGTTTGTGCCACCATGTTGATGGCTTATTATGAGGTAAGGCAGTCAATTTGTCTAAATCTCCTCAATTTGATGCTGAAATTTTTGTACAGATGATGGTCCCAGAGAGGCGTTCTCACCAATACATAGCGCATGCTGGGGGTGCGTCAAAACTGATATCCGTCCGCGGTCCGAGGCGCGTTCGCACAACTTTTGAGTATCATCTTTTTCGCACTCAACGAGGCCGAATTGTGAGTTATATGGTATCATTATACTCTTGTTGACGTTAGAGCTTATATATCTTATTAGGTCCTTGAGGCATTACTCCGAGGGGAACATTGCTTCTTACTTACGGGCGGATGGCAAGATATCTGCCCCGAGAAGCGCGGAAGCATCAAATTTTCAAGTGTTGACTACCTTTTTGAGAGCATCTGCAGTATTCCCACTCTGGTAAAATACGTCGTGGACTGGAAAGCTGGAGTATCTGAATTAGGTATGAGCGAGATTATGGAATATGGGAGGAAGCTGCAACGGGAGCTGCGAGCAGCTTCACCTCGGGTTCCAACGTCCGGGAATTTCGAGGATAATCTTGGGTTCGAAGAGCGTCAATCTTCGACGTCAAATGATGAGTTCCCACTCAGTTTTCACTTTCACTCTCACGAGAGCGCTATATTCCATGCATGGCGGTGGATGGCATTGTTGATTGCAGACCTTTGTCTAGTTAATCTTGTGGCCGATCCAAGATTGCGACTGGGTATTGCTGACACTGCACGGCGAATATGCATGTGCTATGAATATGCAAACTTATCAAATCCACTTGGTTCCCAGTTCTTGCAGGTACCATTAATCATCGCATACATTGTGAGTGATCAAAAAGGCAAAAATTGGATTATAGACAAGATTAACTTAATAATGGGAGGCCTTTATGTAACGTATACTGAGGAGTACTTGGATCGCTTATCGATGATGATAATGAAGGGTATCAAATAAAAATTGATGTATTTCTTCTATACTCTTCTTCTTCTACTACTACCACTACTACTAATAGTTATTACATGTAATGTGTAAATATGTATCTTGAGGCTATTGTGAAAGCCTCAGAAAGAGGAGCAGCACTCCACTCCCCTTCTCCGAAAATAAATAAGAAAAGTCATAGTTATATTCAAAAAGAGAGACATTGAATGGAATACACGTCAAGGATAACAATTGCTGCATTGAAGCAGCTGTAACGAATGTAATTGCCCTCTCAAATTCCGGCACATAGTGGCGGTACTAACCTACGTCACTCTCAGTAAAGTCCAAACCACTCCTTGATCGTCTCCAGCTGTACTCGTCTCGCCTAGATAAATATGTCAGACGTAGTACGTCCTGTCATGTTTCTGCTGAGCTTACATGGACAACGCTAGGTTTATCACCCGTGAAAGACGCAATAGACTCCTCGCCATGCGCGGCCAAACTAGTAATCATCCATCTGGACGCGTTGCGGTCTGGCGAAGAAGGAAATGGTTCGATGCCAACACCAGTGGTAGGATCGTTCTCCGCATATGCAAAGATGATACGAGGCGCTTGGATTAGGTCTGCTCGAGAAATGTGCCACTTCGCCTCAACCTCCGCTTGTGTGGGGGGAACAATCTTATATAGCGTCTCGCAGGTCATAGGATCTGATTCCGTTTGAACAGATGTGGGAGGGTAGATGTTTCCTTTGAGAATCTCATTAACGCTCAAGGGGAAGTATTTGCACGAATGATAGTTGAAAGGAGCTTTTTGAAGAGATGCTTCTGAAGATTTATTTGAATCCCAGGAGATGCAAGGAACTAGATTGGGCGGGTTTCGCAAGGTCAGAGTTGCGTTAACAATGTCGATTGGGTTCTTTGCGCCAAGCGATATGTTGACTAACTTTTCAGGAGTAGCACCGTAAGGGTTTGCGTCTGGGCTACTATAACTGAGCAAGGGGATCAGTTGTGCGTTCGTAGCAATAACTCCCATTACCAACTGAAGATCTGCTGCCGTCTTTGGGACGGTGCAGAGATTGAGATCTTTCGCAATGTCTTCTACCTCGCCCACTTCAAAATTTTAGTTGAAGTCAAGTCTCAATGATTGAAGACAATCGGTAAGGCTTGTCAGACGTACAATTTTGGAAACGCTTTGCAAGCAAGGTGAAAGCATCCCTCATTTTACTAGCCGCCACTGCAGACAGGTCCCAGTAGACTTGGCTGACCTAAAGTTTACATTCACTTAGCAGGACAGACCTCACAAAATGCTTTTATAGCAACATACCCAATTGAACCAATCGTATCGCCTCGGGTTTTGATAGTTTGCTCCAATTGATCGGAGCGGCGGAGCATACGGCATGGCTCCAAAGAAAACTTCAGGATAATTCATCTTCAGTACCGTGGTCAGAAAACCACCGTATGAGCCTCCAGAAGCAATGACCTTGCTATCCTTGGCCCCAGGAATATTATATTTTACGTGGTTGACGAAGATCACGGCATCCAGCATAACATTCTCAAGAGTCAGGGACTTGTACTTTTCGATAGGATTTGTGGCATTTGATGCATCGCTGAGGCCAAAAAAACGGTGCTCGAGGCTGATCACCATACCACCAACCTCTTGGGCCCATTCCGGATAAATAGTTCTCTCCTATTAAAAATTAGAATGTGCACTCAGCTGGGGATTGTTCTTCTATACCAAACAGGCAAATGTTGCAGTCTCGGCTTGCTGATAGTAGAAGATTGGACCTCCAGGCGTAAGTGAGTTTTGATTATCTGATACTGTTGTTGAAAAGTTCCATTTGTAGTTGAATTATGGTCAACTAGCTGTGTGAAGAATTGGGATTTGGTTGTGCAGTTGGGTGAAGAGCCTTGGGCATTAACCACAATAGCTTGAAGAGCAAGCAATGCTAGAAGCCAGGGCTCTGCAGTGAAAAATTGCATGATAACTGTAATAGTACAAAAGAAAGGAGGGAAAGAAATCCAGTTGTGGTGATGAGACTTTATTGTAAAGGTATGGAGAACTTGAGGATGCCGAAATCATCATGAAATGCTGCAGTTTGCCATCTTTATATCGATGTCTCGAGCACTCAGCCAACCCCTTCGTAATGAGGACGCCGCAATGATGTCCAAATCCGGAAAATATGATTCTATTCGTTTCAACCTATTGCAGATGTACTATTTTAGTTTGTTGACGCACTGGTTCATGCATGACGGAATACACAGCATCATCATTCAATGTTTAAAAAGTTGGTAGTAGATGAGGGCGTAGAACTCTTCTCAACTAGGGGAGGCTGAACATGCATTGGGCCTCACATGAAGCACACGGTCTCCCCGTAAGTAGGCATTAACCCAACACAGATATTAAGCACAGATTTAATTGGCTTCCTGCTTTCGTACCACTCGGGCAGTTTTAGAGAAGACCCCATCGCGTTGTTGCCCGAATCGGGTAATAGTGATCATCAGGGCTATGCCAACCTGAATTGGCTACAGACCTTACAGGTTTTGCTCTACAACCGACCGGGATCACTGACATAAATGGCATGCAGGTGGCTTATTTGCGTCCTTGATTGGTTATTTCAATTTGAAGTGCAAATTTTTAAACAATGGCGGAATTTTCAGTTGGGCCTATGGTAGGATCCTGAGACTCAGTCAAGAAGGCGATATATTGAGAGGATCTTACTTGTTGGATCGTAACCCTGACGCTGACATCAAGGGGCCCAGCCTTCAAGGCTCAGAATCCTTCCAGCACTATGGAATTTGCGCTACTTCATGTAATGAGAACTTATAGCTGGGAATTTCTCCCCATTATATAAGTTAATTTTACAGTGCAACGGTAATAATATTCTCATTCTATTAACTTCATTTCAACATTTTTTTTCTGAGTTTGCTTCTGTCAACAATCTGTATTGATATTATGGCTCATGGCGAGGATCCTGGAGTCGCTGCTTATATTAGCACCAGCCTTCAACTGATAAAAAGTCCGCTAGCTGAAAAAAAGAGTCTCGAAGAGGCAACCTTTAACAGTTCTGGAAAGCCCCAGCCCACTGCCGATACCGATGTGGACGACGGCCTGCAATTTGCGAAGGTACAAAATTGCGAACCCTTTCTTGCAGAGACATTGCTGAAGCGGAGATAATAGCATGAAACTTCTTCTACTCTCGAGGTAACGCTGACATCAATATTCTCTTCTTGAAGAATCAACTGACAGGATAAGTTATTCTATGATCTTTGGTTTGTCGCAAACCTGAACGTTTTCTCAATAGTATTTAGGCCCTCTACGAAAACACTCTGCGCGCAAGCTTATTGATTCTGCTGTCCAGGTCCATGAAATCAATGACGCTTCAAGCCTTGGATCATTTGTGGGATACATACTGTAATAATGAAACTGAAACGGAATTCTTGATACTGGATATCGCTAACCTTATGATAGACTTCTCTGGACTGCTTGGCTGTTAACAACCCTATATGATGTTCGCTATATCACAGACAGTGTCTGGGAGCGATTGTGCCGTGCCGTGCACTTAGCTGTTATGGTTGGCTTTGCAGAACTCGGCCCAACATTTGACTTTTTCAAGGAAGCAAAATCTGTCTTCCAGGCCATGTGTATGGTTATAATTTCAACTCAGTTACGGACTGACTTGAGCTAACATGCCAATCTATAACAGGTTTATTTCTTATGGTCTCCAGATTCATGCTAGCGCTTCAATATTTCATTGTTCTTCTCCAAATTCGCAAGCATAGAGAGGGCAGAGCACCACTTATGATGGCAGCAGGTGCTCATCTGCTGTTTGCTGTGTAAGTGAAACCTCTACTACTTGAGAGTCTATAACCAAGAGTGCTCTACTTCACCCAAATGGGCATGCTAACTAGAAACTATGCAGAATGTATTTCGCTATATCCTTTTTGTCTGTCGATGAAATAAGCTCAGTCGTTGCTGTCAGCTGGTATATTGGGGCAGTGACCGAGATGGTCATCCATCTTGGGCTCTCCAGCATCAAGGCCCTTAGCTTGACTGATACTCATCTAAGCGAGCGCATGAATCTGCTTACTTTAATAATCCTTGGTGAAGGTTTGTTAAAACTTGTTAATCCGGATTGGTCATATGCTAATTAGTGGCTGCGCTCTTTATTAATAGTATTTGTAGCTGCTGCTCTCATCGGAGTCGTCACATGCGCAGTTGCCCTGATTTACTTCGTCTACCAGATGTACTTCGACTGGATGCATTCTGGCAAATTAGCTCATAAGCGACAAATGTTTTGGGTTTCCTGGCATCTTCCATTCCAAATCGCTCTAGTGTTCCTTCTAGAAGGCGCGAATCAGTTCATCGCTTGGTCTCAAGCGCTTCAATCAATCAAGTCAGCCGCCCAGAGCATTGTCGATGTTAAGCATGAGCTATCCAGTAATCCAACGACGAAACAAGTCGTTCGACTACTGAATGAAACGGTCACAGAGCTCCTAGAGTCGTATCCTCCAGAAGATGAGGTTGCAGCTCTGGATGATGTCGTGAGAACTTACAAGAGCCTGCTTACTCTTCCTGATTCCTTTTGGAACGTAAGTGGCCAATTGGATAACAATGACCCAGACATGGTTCGTTGGCTCAATGGCACCAGAGATCTTGCGCAAACTGTCTTCAATGGCATATTTGTGTCATTCAGTCTCGCTGCACCTGCAGAGAAGCCTGATGCTACCGATGTACAGTCTGTCACGGAAGCCGCATATCTGGCCACTGCGCATAAGTTTGGAACTGTCGTAAGTTCAACTTTCTATTTGCAGTTCCTTCAGCTGATATGTCCTACAAGTTCATTTATACCTTCATTACAGCCGGCCTGGTATTGATCCTGATGACCTTTCTACACGTTGTATGTAAGCGACGTGGATGGTCTGTTTTCAATATACTTCGAGCAACGCTCACAGTCGGCGTGGGCCTCGGGCTTGCGTTGATAAGTGTGCTCACGTTCAACCAAGGTGCTCTCTCTAACTTCTTGCCAACGCCATGGCCACTACCGACGATTGTCATCTGTTATTTCGTTATTCTGGTTATTAGTCCCATATCTGAGCCTAAACAGCTATTCTTAGGAAGAAAAGCAGTATCATATAGTACTCTAGAGATGTCAACGATATTAGGCTAGGGACTGCGTAGGAATCCTAGAGAAGTGCCGGAAATGGCAATGTAGTCAGAGACAAATTGCCAGAAACATTGGGACTGAGATAGGCCTTCCTTAAATATAAAATAAATGTTCTGTATATTCTCTTTGTACTTATCCATGAACTTTAGCATTAACTTGCCGCGAGAGTGCTTGATGTCTTTGTAGCCAAGTAAGTGACACTTGTTGGCTTTCACTTTCGCAATGAGCACGTTCTTCATAGATCCTAATTTTTCTTAAAAAAAAGAAGAAAAGACAAAAAAGATATTCCTTTAATGCTGTCTCAACGGCACAACCGTGAAGTGGCCTGAAAGTCGACGCCCACAACGGCCAATCCCACACCCCCCTACCACGCATTCCAGACAGGGCCGACACTCATCCTCCATTATGTCACAGAAATCTGGTTCGTAATATAAAATGGAGTTAGCAGAATACGACACTGCAGACTCTGTAGCAAGAAGATAGATGTAGTAGTGTTACTTGCTCATGCCCCTGGCAAGATAAACAGCGGTGTACGATGCATACTTGGCTTGTGATATCTCGGGTACGGATCGTGGTGTTCCTGTGGGTATTAGGTCTCTACAGGTTGATGGGGATATCATATAGTATGATATACAACATTAGGCGCGCAACTTGGATTCCGTTGGCAACCTGTGTAATATAGTGATCGGGATATATCTCGTACTGAGGGCTGAATATTAGTGAATTAGGCCTAAAGGAGAGATCTCATGTTGTTGAGGATGCCAAGACCTGGGTAATTTCCTTCGCACATTCACGAGTTGGGTGTCCAGTTGCTCCGCTCCCACCGCCAGGTCTACAGTACACCGGCATCCAGCGTTACGGAGGTCAGCCTGCAGCTGGACTACGCAAGCTAGAAGTCTCTCAAACCCCATTTTAATGCTTATTATTGCAAGTGGAGGTTAAATTGCTGCCGTGGCGTCACCGATACGGGCGGTAGTAGAATAGCAAAAGCATGCCACAGCTAACAATAAGAGCCGTAGAGAGACAATTGACCACTTTGTACATCGTTTTACTCAGCACTCCTTGACCAGCTCTTGTAATCCAAATCTGCACAGTCATCGTTATTCGGTCGCCAATTCTCTGGCAGAGATGTGTATAGCTCTGCAACAGATGCATCAACTGCATACCCATTGTAGATGCCAGGGTCTTGCACTGCACTCAGAATACTCTGGCATGTCAATTTCCGCGACAGCATACACTCACTTTTGAGCCAATTGCCATCCCGCACACAATACATCTTCCAACTAGCATCATATTCTTGTTAGAGAGATCCACGCCAAGCTCGATACCACGAGCTAGTAGTTCGTTTTGTGAAATATGACGGTGTCTCGATGTCTCGATGTCAGTGTCGAGTCCTTTTGAGGGCGAAAACGTCGAGGATTACATCGAATTCGTACAACATCTGATCAACCAAACGTCGATCCTTCGCAAATACAGCCGCCCGCAAGATAGAGTTGCCTCATTTGCGGCACGTGTCTAGCCAAAGCCTCGTAAGTCGAACGCTGAGCTAAAGTAGGGTACCAAATGAGATATGGCAGGTCCGAGACGGGGACATGACTTTGCCTATTAGAGATGAGTCGGCTTAGATCATTATTCATGATCATGCGTGCATGGATTGCTTGCATGATGCGGGTCCCGTCGCTGCTGCTACAGCGCGGCTGATTCGACCACCACGTAGCAAAGACTGGACAATGGTAGATACCGCGGACGACGCAACCGGCTTCGCCTTTAACCATCTTCGGCCGACAAAGTCGAGCACACCTATCGATGTTACCGGTATAAGCTGCCATGAGAATCAGGACATCCTTGTTGCCCGGAGAAAGGTTGTACGGTAGGGGTTCAATCAAGTAGTCCTCCATGAAGTTGACTTCGGCTTCCTCTTCAGACTCCACTTCATCAATGTCCATATCCTCTGCGATATTGAACATGGCTCCACAGAATCCAGCTTCGGGAAATAAGGTATCTAAGCCCCCATCACCCCAGGTTGAGTCAGGATCTTCCTCACATTCTTCTCCATCATTAACATTACAAAACGGGTCTTGCTCCCGTCCCTTCGGGATTTTAAACCGCTGCTTCACCTCCAGTGAGGATCGGAGAGCAGTGTCACCATTGAGTGATGATATTTTTGGATCTGAGAAAGAGATGGCTCTAGTGTAGTCATCCATTATGCGAAACAGATGACTATGGGACATAATGCGATCAAATATGGCTTGGGATCCGCTTGCACGAGCCTCTTCAGCAATCGTAACATCCGGTAAAACATTGCACTCTTGGTAGAGAGCAGTATAACCGGCGATCGCGCATGCTCTAGCAATTTGGTAGCACATTTTTGGGTAGCGCTTCAACAGGTCCCGGTAGGTTCCCTCTGAGACTTTGAAATCCATCGAACAATTTCTGCTATTATACAAGTAATATCGGAGTGTGGTTCTAATTTTGTTCACACAACTCGGCCTTGGGACCGCCAAAAACAAAGATGTAAAACAGAAGAAGACCCGACCAACGTGTAAACACGCTGCTTACATAACACCTAATAGGAACAAGCTGAGGTCTCCTAACATAAAATTTATCTTTTTCCAATAGGAGTAGAAGTCTCAAATTGAGTCTTTCGGGCTTTCTGCGGCCTCGTAACAATTAATTGCAACAGAATTCATCAAATGGCCCAAATATGCCATTTATATAGGCAGTTTAACGGTTACTACTATGAAAAGCCAACCCCGGCAACGATAAAACTCATGGTAAGACCCTCTTTTCTCTCGTTAAGTGGATTGTGTCCATTCGCAATAGGCCGGACATGAGAAGCGTCCATACCGCCACCCAGTAAATGAAACTGTACTTAAAGTTAAAAGAAACCAGATGTTTGTTCAGTGAGTGTTAGAGGAGCTGTAATGATGCTCGTAGCTGCATGCGAAAGTATAGGAAGGCCTAAACAAAGTTCTTTGGGACAGACTCCAGGAGATATACTCTTCCATTGCCTAGAGCGAACCAACGACCTTTCGGTGTGTAAATAATATATAATTGATGTTTCGGTCCTATATTGCTTAAACGTGTATTGTATGCAACGTTAGCTATAGCTGGAACCAATTATTATATACATCTCGCACTAAGTGTGTCGTATTTCGACGGCTTCCTAAATAATCAAATAAGAAACAAAATCTGGCATGCAGGGGCGTATATAGTCTTGTATAGACAGAATCCCCCCTTTAAGAAGTGACACGTAACAAGGGTCCTTATTTAGGGGCAAGCCGATATTGGATTCTTGAATTGAAGGCAATAGTCACCGTTAATTAGGTAAATTAATACTGTTGAAAGTGATATAGTTATCTGATGCTACTAATAGTACATTTGTAAACTGGTGGTTCAGTTACTTCTGAAACGGAACTATGTGATTCCAATTTGGAACGCCCAACCTCCAAGAACGACAGACTCTGAACTTCAGGGCCTACTCAAATAAGCTCAGCACGACTCCCTCCCAGCGTCGAGCCGAGGAATGATGGTAGTTCAATCATGGCTGGCCACGTACGTCAGATCTCCTTCGCTTTTGGGTGGAGAATATGGAGGATATAAAGTTGTTGGAATACCGGCGACGTTGGATTGGACAGCGGAGTAGTGATTCTCAAGCCTCTGAGAACGATTATTTAGAGGTGTCGTCTGTTTCAATTTCGTGCGCCATGCCTCGATGGCCGGATCAATAGTGCACGGAGTCTCTTGTTCTGTCTCCATTTTCTATAGAGCTCATCATGAAGTGTGAATTAGCTGCCGCTGTAGCAGACTTTGGGACTCGGAAAGGGCAATTCTCTTGCAGTGACTCAATAGGATCGTCACGGCTGAAAAGAAGAAAGGAGGAAGAGACGAGGAAAAGGAAGGGAGGAATGGCCGGTCCTGAATACTCTAGCCCACGGCCTTTTCAATGTAGTTCATCTAGGCATGTAACATTTAATAGACGCAATAGGCCGGGCCTAAGCCGGACCTAGGCTCTGAGCAGGAAGGCGAGGCCACCAGGGCCACTGTTAAGTGTCTTACTCTAGTGGCCTACCATAGATATCTGGGTACTGAACCTTGAGTTCAATACCCTTTTCTCTTTGTAGTCGCATGCTCATGACAGACCCGATAGCACCAGGATTGTCCGTAGATACCACTCGATCCCAATACTCAGCTTCTAGGTCAATATCGATCTCCTCCTCCTCCTCCTGCTCGTCGTTGCCAGGTTCCGAAGGCGTATCCCATATTTTCATTTCATGCTTGAACCAACACTGTGCAAAATCGATGACAAAAGGCAGTTGCGACTGTTGATGCACAATCACATTACGCGGGGAACAGTCCAACATAACCACACCGTTTTCATTGATATTGTGAACTAAATCCACAGCACGCTGTACCAAGATTGGCCATTCCTTGACGCCTGTTGGTGAACTGTCGAGATCAATTAGATTAAAACCAGGAATAAATTGGAGTAGAATGCCTTTGACACTGCAGTACTCCGGAGAAGGTCCGTTGATAGGATCTGAGGGTATGCTAGAGCTTGTGTCTACTAGCCGGACGGTGGCTAGCAAACGCGGTATTCCGGCACCTTGAAGATCTTTCAATAGATCATAGGCCTTAGTCTCGCAGTTGAACATATCATCACATTCCTGCCAGAGAGCCGCTTCGTACTTTGCATTGCCCTCGACGCTACCGTCGAGGTGGTGATGGGGACGGATGGGTAGAATTCGCCCCTCTTGGTCTTGGGCTAACTGTGTGAGAAAAGGGCCGATGGCGTTTTGCCTTACAAAGGACTCAAATAATGCTTGCTTTTCAGTTGTACAAGGCAAATATTCCTCTCTGTAGTCGCGAAGATCTAGGCCGAACCGACGATCGTATAGTTTAAGGACTGCGTGAACGTCCAGGCCTGAGTCTAGAGTAATAGTAACGCACATCACCGAAGACATAGTGATATCGAGTACCCTAGTGATAGACGCCGCAGTCACCCCGGGGAAGGGTAAATTCTGGTAGTTTTGAGTGATATTAAGGTATAGAGAGGCGCCTGCGGTGTATGGTATGGGGATGATCTCGTCAGACCTGAGTACGAGGTTAGTCGGGGTATCATTTGGTAGCCCATCAAGCGTCTCCTACATGACTTGATCTATTTCTGTAGACATGATGACGTGAAATCGTATGTATAAGACACGCAATGTGTGCAGCGAGAAAGGAAACAAAAAGACATGAGCTGTTGCTGCTGCTTATGGTGGCCGTCGCTAGTGGGGCTCGCCACATGAAACATACAGTTCCATACTATGTATGTGAGTAGTAAGCATAAAACGCCATAACTGACCCGCCACTGTACACTCGAGTCTAGAGATATCAAAGGTATATTAATAAGGTATAGAAGATACTCATGCTAATGCACAATAGATTTAAGGGGAATATATTATTAATTAACTATATTGCCCCAAAAATAGAGACCAATGGGTCATCACCGAATTGCCCACCGCAGTAGTTCTTGTAACGAGAGGCTCTAGAAAGTCGGCAGGGAGAGTTGCATTGAAAGTTCAGTCCTAAATGCAAGTAGTTATGTGATGTGAGGATATTGCCACACGTACAGATGGAGTCTCCAGTAGAGCTTGTGCCAAGTGAAAAGTGAAGAGTGCTACCAGTGGGCTGGCCAGCACAGAAGCTTGCACAGTCGTCTATTGATATCGTGAGGATCTTTTGAGCAACAAAAGGCTCAAATCCGAAATTTCCATCTGGATTTGCAACATAGCAACCTAGATAGCCATAGTGGATTGTATAACCGGCTGATATCCCATCGATGCCTGGAAGACCTTGAGCACCTTGAGGACCCTGAAGACCTACTGTGCCTGGATCTCCCTTGAGTCCCTGTAGACCTTGAGGACCTTGAGGACCCTGAGGACCTACTGTGCCCGAATCTCCCTTGAGTCCCTGAGGACCCTGTAGACCTTGAGCACCTTGAGGACCCTGAGGACCTACTGTACCTGTATCTCCCTTGAGTCCCTGTAGACCTTGAGGACCTTGAGGACCATGAGGACCTACTGTGCCCGAATCTCCCTTGAGCCCCTGAGGACCCTGTAGACCTTGAGCACCTTGAGGACCCTGAGGGCCTGCTATGCCTGGATCTCCCTTGAATCCCCGAGGACCCTGTAGACCTTGAGCACCTTGAGGTCCCTGAGGGCCCTGTGGAACTACTGTGCTTGGACTTCCCCTGAATCCTCGGGGATCCTGAGGAACTTGCGCACTTTGAGGTCCCTGAGGACCTTGTAGATCTTGAGTATCTACTGTACCTGGGGCTCCCTTATGTCCTTTAAGTCCCTGAAGATGCAATATGCCCGCAACTCCCTGAGAACCCTGAGAACCCTGAGGACCAATGGTGTCTATGGTTCCCTTAGGAGCCGTTGGACGGCCTCGACAAGCACTGCTGACGCCCTTGGAACCTTGTCGATCTATGTAAACGTAAGAAACCAACCAGCCTAAAGCGTTTGTATATGGGGATATTATACTGGGAGTAATGCCATATTGGCTATTTGTATGACTAAAAGTGGTGGAGCATGTAGCAAGACCTAATAAACCCAAAAGGGTGACCGTGACGATTGTAGCGTTGATGCACATTAAGAACTCGACTAAATCCTTTGCTAGGAGATAAAGAAGTAGGAGAAAAATAATTGGGAGACCAGACAGATGTCAAAACGCTGCAGAATAAATAATCATCGTGATGGCCTAGCTTTATACCCATGAATCCTGAAAAAGGTTATAAGAGTGGATTTTTGTAGCATACCGCACTACTCCTTTTTCCGCTTGGTGAGCACACATTGGTCTGGAAGTGGCCTGACGTTCCAGTCGTATTGTTACGGCTTATGATTTTAGGAATGAATACCATTAACTTGGAAGTGTAAGGTCAATTGACTATGCTTCATAATCTAAATTGAAATATGGGCTTAGTCTGTGTATATAGTTTACATGTATAAGTCATATGGCTGTGTCGTTATCGCGTTGCAGTCTACTCTTTCGCCCCCGCTATTATACATCTTCTCAGCAAAGAAGACGTGGTGCACTTGAGCAATTTTGTCGCCTACGACTACCGTAAAGCTTAACCTTGCGATTGATGTTATAGTTATTTCCAGCTATATTAACAGGTGTCTATTTGAGGCTATCTAACGAGTGCCATAATGGAAGAATATATCCAAGTGAAATAACTGGATTGGCTAGCCTGTACCCAGTCCATAAATCCTTCCCCTGTAGGCCTATTGGTACGGCGATAAGATTTTGGATAACAATACCCATAACAACGACAGTTATAACAGCTATATAATTCACATTAATTGATATAAAAAAAGGATTAGCGGCTAGTTTCGTTGTAATACAAGAATAAAGGATAGTTATATAAACTTAAGAGCATATGGATAATTAAAGTGGCATAGATCTAGTACAGGAAGATAATGGTCTCAGCTGGAATTTCAGAACATTCATACATTCCTAAGTTATACTTGATATCTTCATACAAAAAATGTAAAGGCATTTATGTTAGCCAGTCCTGATTAGAAATAGCAGCAAAATTTATCAATCTTTGATTCTAGACCAATGCTAATATTACCACAAAAAATAATCGTATGATTTAACTAACTAAACGCTGCATATAGGAACGGTCACCTCCCTTCTTTACTTGAGTATAAACTTAAAATCAGCTCATCTTCATTCCGGCTATAGGTATATAACACTTGCTTATACCCCTAGCTCAAGTAACAAACTACAAAAGCAAGCAACAGTGCAATCTATCTATTTACTTATTTATTACACTATTACCAAATCTTATACCTATTATATATCTCTAGATATTCAAGATGGCATTTCAAAATATGCTTGTTAGTTTAGCAATGTTGCTGGCAATTTCGCCTGCAGCGCAAGGTTTTACAACTCCTTGTACTTTCCAAGAGTATAAGTGTGGCTATGCAATGATTGCTGACTACGGTATTTATATATTAGCCCTTACCTGTCCTTTTCAAAGTTATTAACGTCTTTTCTAAAGGGTATAACAACACTGAGTTAACTACCGCGGTCAATAAAACTACTATTATTCCTCCGCTATCTCCTATCCAGCTGCTTCAGGTCCTCTATCGTTGCGAGGACACCAACGGCACTATTGCAGGAAACTCTCTCTGCATTGCTGGTTGTATCACCATGGATGGAAATACCGAAGATGACCAGTGTGCCTTGTAGACTTGGGGGTAGCTCCAGTACTCTATCAATGAATTAGATGGAGATTTTCTGGAGCTATTGTCCTCCTGCAGGTTCTTTTAAGGAAGCGTTAGGCCGGAGGGGGGAGTGGAGTTAAGGTTCTAACGCCTAGTTTTAATAAAATCCAAGTAATTTGGCCCACCTTTACTATCATGATCATTTACATAATATGCGATACGATGTTACGTTCTAGTATAGTTGACACTTTATTCATGGTTAGTTCTGTCAGATTGATTACTAGTTTTGTGGTCACTACCCCCATCTTTTGCGTTGCAGCATACATTCTGTAGCCAATACAACAGGTACTTACTGCGGACCAAACCCCCTTTATTGTTGCTACCGTAGCTTTTGCTCATTCTTTTCGTTTATACATGGCATATTAGTAGCCTCCCAGCCCGAATGTGTCTCAAGGGTATCCTGCCTACGACTTATGTGTCCATCCATCGTAGGTTTAGCTATGCAGTTGTGTCTGGCGGATTTTTAACATTATTCGCTCGTCTCTTTGTAAGTGATGGGGCTCGCAATCCCTCAACACCCAACGTATCCCAACCAGCGAACCGGTGCCATCTCGGTTGAGACTTCTACCCATTCCGTGAGTTCATGTTTGGGACTCTTATACTAACGATTAGCGTATAGCCGAGGGTCAGCCCGCTTTCGTGTCTGTAGAATGTGCCACAAACCCCTGCATTTCTTGTTGCACATTATGACTAGTTACATTTGGGGAATGACATGAATA
Source organism: Trichoderma arundinaceum (assembly GCA_025919625.1). Lineage (NCBI taxonomy): Eukaryota > Fungi > Ascomycota > Sordariomycetes > Hypocreales > Hypocreaceae > Trichoderma > Trichoderma arundinaceum. Next base: position 40,092 of record JAMQTF010000018.1, read on the forward strand.
CGTCGAGAAGGCGTACGATTCCATGAACTATATGTCTCATTGAGGGCGTAAATATTCATGGTAATAAGCACGGACTGGCACAAACTAGTGCTATATGGTTATAAGATACCAATACGTCTGGATACCTAGTCAAGTATTTCGAGCTCCACTTTATTAAAAGCCTAGCCTGAAGATGAGGAGCACACTTGGGGCCATACTACAGGAAATTATCCGCTTATTGCTGGGAGGCCGCGTAATTCAAGTAATGGGATAGCACAGGTGGCCACTAACGAAGGAGCCGCCAACTATATGCCAGTCCGTCTATTACCATGTTCATTCCGGAGTCATCTGTTCTCTATTGGGGAAGGCAAATATATCAGTATATCTGTGTTAGCGAGGAAGTCACAGTGTAAGCTTATAAGTGTCGAAAGTGACATACGTACGGACACTATCCGGGTCCTGATAGTCATTCTAACGCTTCTAAATTGGATGGAAGATCTACAAAGTTGCTACTCAAGGTCGCCTTGTAGGTTCGAGTAACAGCAGTGACATTTGTATCAGTGCCGTCGACGCTTCTAACCGTTATAATGATGGCTTCTTATTGTAAATCAAGTATACAAAAGCTTTTATGGAAGGAGGTTTTACTAAAGGCACCATAGGTTCGGAATATTATAAGGCGGTTGGGTAGTGATTGATAGTTCGACCAAGTATAGCTAGCACAGCAGAGGCCAAGTTCCAAGAGCTTTTTGCTTATCCCTGTACAGCAAGCGGCCTGGCCACTTTCTGGTTTAGGCAAAGTCCAACACCGTTGGCACAAGTAGGGGCCAAACAAGGGGGTAAAAAAATTCACCGCCGTCTACTTCGTACCACATACAAATTTATAGTGGCAGGCCGGCGATGTTTTCTTTCACCCTATTGCCAAAGTAAGACTACAGTTGAATTACGAAGCCATCAGCCAGCCTTACACTGCCGATCTTATTTTCTTTGGGTTTTCGTTCCTATGGGTCTGACTCGTAGTGAAGTGGAATATCAGGCCAGTCTCAGACCATTGTGCACTCACCAAGTGGTGAAAAGAAATGCGCGACATACCGCAAAAGCAATTCTCATAAATGCCTAAGCCTCCGGTTTGTAAAGTTAAGTTACGTGTACACAGCAATTTGTCTTGTAGTGCTTGGGGTTTCTCTTGTCTGGTCTTTTTCTCTCTAGTAAAACGCTTGACTGTGTCCTTATCAAAGTTGACTCTCGCTAAAATTTTCGCAGTTGCTGTTCTGAAATTATTTAACCTAGCTGCTGTGGCTCGAGACATGGAAAGCCGCGGCTTATCTCAATGCAATGTTTTCGATAACTAATATCAAACTGATCTCCCACAACCATTGGATAAATTCTTTTCTTCTAATAGCTGCTACTAAAGTAAGGCAGTCAAAAGTTTCTGAACCCAAGAGGAGTGCTCGTCTACCAGGTTCAATTGCCCCATACAAGTTAGAGTACTGCAATCCAAGCATCCCTTTGCACCTGAGCTTCGCCGTCTTCCCATGCTGTACCTTGAGATTCCACAAGACTGTAGTAAGCACAAACTGAAGAGCTACTAACAAAAGTTAGCCCGGCCCCCTTGCTTAATGTATTACTATAGTACTAAATAAGATGTCTATAACAAGCGCGGATGGACTAGGAGGGAAAATGGATCAGGTGTTCAGAACGGCAGCTAGGGCGGTATTATCCGTTTGGAAGACCGACCATGGACTGGCGCATCCTACACCGAGAGTTAGACATTCCATCCAAGCGGGGCTACGCACCACGGCTGGATATGCCGGCCTCAACCGATATTACCCAGTAAAAGAATAGACAAGAAACTCCCTGTTCACCTATTAATGACGGAACTATAACGCACCGCAAGCTTAGTGCGCAGCGGCATCAGACCCACCATATTCGGCAAAGGAAAAAGAAGAAGAAAAGAAAAGAAAAGAAAAGATGCAGCTGTACCCACTCGCCCCGATTTCCGAGGGGCACCCAAGCCAGAGACAGCAAAAAAGAGGGGGGGGTGAAGGGGAGGGCACCATGAGAGAGCCCCTTCATATCTCCACCATTGTGGTGTACTCACACGGGTCCAGACGGCGGAAGCACCGGATTGGGGGCAGTTGCGTGCCACAAGGCGAGGGCTCCTATAGCTCGAGGAAAGCTTAGCGACACAGAAGTCTATGACGCCGAATCCAGAGCGGCCTTAGGGTCCATGGAACTGGTCAGAAAGCTCGTCTACTCAGATCTCTCAATCATTTCTTTCTGGACAACTTGGCGGTGGTGGATGACCTTCTGGACAAACAGCCCGAGTCATTACAGGGGCGCATATATTAAATCAGGGAAATGGCGGAGGAACTTCTCCCCTGCACAAAGAAAGTCGCCTGGATTCCATGGCACGAGGACATACTGTGCATAGGAACAAGCAGATCGTCTGGCCAAAGAAGGCACGGCAATCCATCAACAACACAAACTTGGGCCACCATTACCACCACCACAACGTGTCTCAAGAGGTAGGTCACAAAGGAGGGCTAAATTGCACACTAGGCTGTCTCAACGATAACTTCGAATCATACGAGTGCTGGGGACTAGACGCGCTGGCCGAACCACAAGAGCTCCCAAGGCATTCCTCACACATGAACTCCCCTTTATTACCTCCTGGGCTCCTCTGAGTATATGTGGATTATAAGAAACCAGTGGAAGATGCGAGCCCGTACGGGAATCCTCCTCAGGATACGGATTAACTAATACCCATCATTCTTCCTTATATAACAAAGCCGATACCTGTAGAAACTAGGCCTTGAGCCAGCAGCTCTTGCCGTCCTAATGCCCAGATGAAGTTTTATGCATCTAGCTTACTTAATGGATGTTAATAATAAACAAACAGACAATAGGGTGTCTATAATTGATGAGACGATAGATACTATAATTAGAATGCAGTATCTCTGCTATTAATAATAAAAGATTTAAAGATCAATTTGACGGGATTATTTACAATCTCTATTCTCAGTTCTTTTAAATGATAAAAGACTGACATGAATAAATTCCCATTCAAACTTCTCTCCTTTCACAAATGAGTTCCTCATATTCAATTTGCCTATTAATATTCCAAGTTCTTTCACACAACCTTAGTGACCAGTCTATACACCTTTACGGCATAGCTCCCATACAACATTCCCATTCCGTAAAGTCTTACCTAGTCCAGAGGCCTATCCACAATCGAAGGTATTATCCGGTGTTGCTGGCTAGCAGCATTTACCTTGTGTTTTCTAGCGGTAGCCACCGATGCATATACGACCTTCAAATTGTGTTTTGTTCGCTCACAATTCCCGTTTCCCCAAAGGCAGAAGCCCTGGCAGCTAGCTTATGTTGTAGCACTACGAGGAGGCCATCAGAAGTGCTAAAAACTATGGCTTTCAGTTTTATGAATGGTGGGATTAGCTGCCCGCCCCCACGATTCCGAAGTGTTGTTGAGGGCGTCGCCTGTAAACCTTGTCGAGCTTGCATTTCATCCTGAACGTCATTCTCGTCCAGGTTTCTAAGCCCTTGCTGTTTCCGAGGATCCCTTAAACAAAACTCCAAGTATACGATTGAATCGTTACTCTTGGCATACTCTAAACATTCCTCAGCATGCATGAGGCTATCATCATGTATATAATCGTAGAAGCTCTTGTTCTTCAGATGCTCAAGTTGGATTCCCAGTACCTGTCCAGCTGTATTGGTTGCGGATATTATAGAAAGTGACCTAGTAAATCGCTCTAGAATTAAAGCCGCGCGAAAATTTCCCTCCAAAGAGCGTGTATCAACGGCTCGAGATGGGGGCTGCCATATGTTGTGCTGTGGATCTTCAGTATATCCTGAAAAAATATGGTTAATTCGCGTCGCTTGAATTGCGCGTTCTGATAATTTTCGTAGTTAGTTCAAAAAGTCTGCGGTATATCAATGACTAGTAAACAGTAATGGCATACGCTGGCTTTTTTCTCCTCGATAATAGATCCTTGAGCATGCAATTAGAATATCATTTACAACAGTGAAGCAACACTCGCAGGTGACGTAGTTGCCACATCTCGATCGAACACGCACGCAGAAGAGATCTGATGCACTTTCGAGCTGAACTCCACGGTTATAGATAATTCTAGCACAAAATACATCCCCCGGATGGAAGTACTCAAAACATGATCGTCCACAGACATCTTCGGGGTCATATCCCAGAATGTCCATAATAGACTCGGACGCAAAAAGGGTTGTAGCTTCCTCAGTCAGATCTACATACTATCATGTTAATATAAATAAATCATGCCGGTTGTACTGTAAGCATACCGTGAATCGTGACAAATGCTAGTTCCATCGTAAATGGGGCATATGCCACTGTACCGCATTGAGAAATAGGTCTTTGGGAAAACAAGGCAAAATGAAGAAAGGAGACTGCAGGCTTCATTAGCGATTTGTAAAAATAGCGTGTAATAGGCTGATTATCGTTGGCTGTAGCACATAGACAGATGTTTTATAGATGAGAAACGAGATAGCAGAATCGGTCTAGGCAAACAACTCCGTATGGAAGCTCACGTAACCAGGATCTAGCTAGCGGAAATAGGAACTGACGCCCGCCCCTTACAGTTGTGGCTGAATAGGCTTTCTTTTATTCGGGAAGACAGCAGTGCTCACTGACGCATACTGGAGACAGCTGGGCGCATATTTTGGACTTGCTGCACCTGTCGTACCTAGTGGCACTCGGCAATGCTACCATCACACCACAACAGGGGGGCCGTATCCCAGTCTCAACGAACTTGATATACACTATCACCTCTGGTATGCGATTCATAAATAGGCCACTCCCCAATGAGGCGTAAACCCCCAACATCAACTGTTTGATTTAGTGCTTTGCATTGTGCAACAGCCCTCACATTATTGTGAGCACGTTAAATAAGCCACTATTAATGCATTTACAGTAGCTGCACATAGACAGTCAATGGTGGAAATTGTGCAGATAACAGTAGCGATCCTAACTTGAAGCATATTATATACAGCTTGTAATATAGGTAGACACATTATATATGCTCACTGCAGCAAGTTACATTGCAGGTACAGATGCTGAACACTGTCAGATCATTAGAGTTACAAGTTCTCAAGGTAAAGCTTCTCCTAGCTGTTATCAATAGTATGTTATGACCCAAAAGCTTTATAGTTGTTATAGCATGCCTCTACGGTACACATCACAGGAGATTCCACAGTGCTCAGGTAAGAATTCTTTTTGCCGTTATCAATCAGGGACCTGGGTATCTCGGGCCTTGTATAGAACAACATATCGGAACCGATGGGCGGCCTTGTGGAAAGTTGCAAGAGCAAGTCGCCATGCCTAATAAATTGTAGAATTGACGCGACATCGGCACCGGCTCTTAGTCTTTCGAGTATACCGGTGGCGTCAGGATACGGCCCCGTTCGCAATAAACAGAAAAGCTCATGGTAATCGTTTAACAGAGTCTGCAGTCTGGAAAACTTTCGTTTCAAAGCCTGACTACGCGTTTCGAAAGCGTTTGTCTCATAAGCGCAGTCGGCACTCAAGCTCTTGCAAGTTGCGCAGGCAGGCCTATTACCGTCACACTTTCCATAGCCCAGAAGTAAGTACAGAGTGTAAATGTAGTGCATTAATGTCCCTCACCTTCACCTTTCTATCTCGGCAGATTTTACAGGCAACTATCGTTTTCGTAATTCGTTTCGGCATTGGTAGCAAAGCAGAGTTATCTGAAGCCGATTTGACGCTTGAGGGGTGAGGAAGTATCGGACGTGTGCGGATGACCGACCGTTCTTCCTGGTCTAACATTTCGCTCTAATTTTTAGGAGCCTTGCGTTTATGCTATAATGCCGTTAGTATGTGATTCTTGAAAATTGTAATCTCTCAGTGATGTTAAGCTACAATTACCCTTTATAATTAACATAATCCAGCTTCAAGCAGACTGTATATCAAGAATCTCTCCGGCTGCCCACCTGTAGCAGGCGAGGGGATCTTTAACAGCATCACAAATTGTACGCTCTGCAAATACACGGAGATTTTCGTCTCCTACCAACTCATGTATATGGGAATATGGACCGCTCAAATTTTTATATACGCTTCATATCATATGCCGTGCACACTCGCTCAACTTTACCTAATAATGCTTCCCTCTCTATACTCCTGTAACCTGCATAAATCTAGCAGGGCTGAGTGGGGCTAAAAAAAAACTAACTAAACATAATGATAGGATATTACGCACCGGGCGGGTGGGGACTTAGGCCAAGCTGCTCCAGACTGGACTTCTATATGACGCCCCAAAGTGAACAGCTAAGTGACAGAATCTGAGACATTTAGATAAGTCGCTATGCGAAAGACAACAAAATGGGCTGATGAACTGATGTCTCAATGTATGTCTTACAAAAAGGTTCTAGGCTCCTAACACATTGTGTCCTAATTTAGAAAAGGTAAACAGCGCGAGTGTTGATTCAATTGTACTCCGTATACCGAGTCGGACCCACAGTGAAGTCGGCCACACAATGAACTCGGCCACACAATGAAGCCGGCCACACAATGAAGCCGGCCACATAATGAAGCCGGCCCCGCATCGAAGTCGGCCGCTTTGAACGCCCCACACCCGGATCATAATCGGGGGAAAACCTAACACAACATCTCGATATGTTTTCTTATCTTCTAGTTCAAAAAGAGAGATCTTGAGATGCAATGTATTTGATTCAAACTTGTCAGATGCCTTGGCTTGTTGTAATTCTTTCTTGTTTTTTTTTCTCTGTTTATCTCTTTTATCCAGATGAAACGATCATTCGGATTTTCTTCGATTTTCTATATCTTCATTAGCAGAAAACTATCAATCTGATGACGTAGATTTCTAATATGGCCTCTGATAACGCTATCACGGCGTTGTGATCGTGTATATGCTTATCAATCTTGCCTAATAGCGCGTTGTCGAGATTTAATCTTGATCAAGTCAATGGCCGTACCAACGTCTGGTAATCTTGAAGGCGTCTCATTGTTTTGTCTTTTCAGCTATTTTTTGGTATACTTAGCGTTGCAGCTTTTATAATCTGCCAGTGCCTAACGGTAATATGACTTGTCCAGAGAAGAATAAGAAATAGCAAGAGGCTGAAGGATATGAGAGGTGTACGATGCCAGAAATAGTAAATAAGTTTTATTACTGTAGCATTACCATAAGAAGTTATCTATAGCGGTGTCAATAGTAAGTATTCACTTTAATTGGTGTCTTTTACCCGGCTAACGGCATGAAGTTCTCCTTGAGCGACTGGACCGTGATTTCATCGCTGGTCCATTCCCTCTTTAACGGCTCAAACGACCAGTCAGATGGCGGTCCAACACCCTTAAGAAATTATTGCTCTTGAGCGCTTACTTCTTTGAATACGGCTAGGGGGGAGGGCCCAACTCGTTACTAATATCACTCAAAGAATTGAAATCTAATAATGCAATCCAGTTTGTTTCTTTATGATAACTCTCGTGTCAACGTGGCGAAGCACAAGTTTGTTGCTACCGTGGCCTTCTATCATTCCCGTCTCGTCGATATTATAACGGCGTTCGGCTAGTATCGCTTTGATCTCCAGGAACTTGAGGGGACAGAAGACTTCCTTAGTTATATTAGTTGCAGCTCTATTAAAGCGGCAGATATCAATTAGCTTGCCTCTGATATTCCTGGCTTCAGGATTTCGTCTTAGGAAACCCTCAATCCACCGTTTTCCTAGGGGTTGATCATCGCCGCTGGTCTTGATAATTCTAGTTGCAAACTGCCGGACTTCCTGGTGGGTGGGCGCGAGCCCGAGGTTAGTCTGGGCCAGAACCCATTGAACTAGATGAGATTCCTGCTGCTTAGAAAGACGTTGAAGGGGCTCATGGGACTCGGCTCTTGATGTGCGGCCACTTAAGCGTTCTTGTAGGGTTGTTCGGGGAATTGCCCAGCGTTGTGCCGCTCTTCGCTGCGAAATACCCGTTTTTACATCTTCTATTGCAGAAAGAAGATTATCTTCAGAATACTTAGGCATTTTATGAAATAATTCAATTAAACTGAAAGAAGCCTCAAAATCCGCGGGAAAAACCCTCCTCGCAAAAGGGGCTGTGTTTTTGTAAGAGGGAAAAAGCGGTGGCCGACTTGGACGGTGGCCGACTTACACGGTGGCCGACATCCTCGTGATCTGGTTCACGCGTCTCTCTCACGCTTTAATGATCTAAACTTTTAGTACAAAAAATTTTCATATCATGATCCTGAGACAATATGTAACGGTCTTTCATTCCGCCACGCCACTGGGCAAAAAATTGGGCTATCAAAGTACATTTGCCGCAATTCAAGTGACCGAACCAACCACCTATCAAGGATCTACCATGGCGGATCGCAGTATGATCATGATAACGCTTGTTGCGCTCCACAACGGCTTTTTAGGTAAACCTAACTACGGCACATCATTAGTCCTTGTGAGGTAATCCCCCCTGCATTGGTGTTAAGCCACTCGGTCATAATTCTCACCGCCACGGGAATCTCGCCATAATCATAATAGTCTGTAATAGTGAGCCCAAAGATAAGGCTGTCACATCGGCGTTGTTTATGATCAATATCTCCTGCTTAGCGATGTCTTGTACTTAGCAATCATCCACCCAACACCCATCCGATAGTCTAGATGTGGTTCCTATAGAGCCAAAACTAAGGGTGCGGAACATCAGGCCACTCTCAGACCAATTCATACTCACGAGGTGGAGAAAAAAAGTGTAATATACTATAAAAGCCCGGCCTTATAGCCGTCTTCAGGTTATAAAGCTAACCCATCATGACTATTATTTTATTCCGTATCATTCTGATATCCGCCTCGTCTCCCAGCTCTTTTCCTCAGCAAAACATTTAGCTAATTTCTTGACAATATAGATTCAGGCTAAAATCTTTATAGCTTTCCAATTGATTCTCAGGCTTCTCAAGGTCGCTTTATGTCTTGCTTAAGTCGTCATCAGCGGGCCGGCCCCCGATGATGACTCAAGCAAGACACAAAACTGGAAATCTTCTCGGAATCCAATGATGGGACCGTCTTCCATATATTAATTAAGTGATATGGAAGAAGATCCTAACATTAGATTTCAAGACGATCTCTAGTTTTGTGTCTTGCTTGAGTCATAATCGGGAGCCGGGCCGGGATGTTCTAAGCGTTGAGTAAGAGAAGTGAAGGGGCCTCAAGAGCGGCTGCAGTGGGTCGAGCTGTCCTCAGTTAGTTACCAAAATTGATAGGACTATTTTTGTTGCAGCAGCTGCTATATGTAAGGTAAAGGGGGCTTTGATACCCAATATTTCTAAGTCGAGCGATTCCCCTCCCTCTCTAGTTCTAAGCGAAGGAGGTTCTCGAGGGCAGCTGTGACGGTTTCGCGGGCCTGTTGAGCTGCCGAGAGATAATATCTCCCTTAGCAATTTTACAGATATTTGTATATTTGTACAATAGAAATGAGGGTGTCGCATTTAGCTGTGTTGCTTTGATCTTCTCGTTCTGATCAAAGATTCTCCATAGTGTACACTATTGTTCGCCGAAAGTGGTGTTGCAACACCTATTAAGCTTCTCTGAAATACCTATATACAGTATTGTTTGTTTTTTTACATCCAACTAGGGCTTAACTCTACCGAATTAAATAATAATTGACCAGTTTCAGGCTCGCATTTTACTATGATCTTAATGTTGTAGACCGACTGAGGCATTTAAAGATTTTATTTTTTCTTCGTTCTCTATAGGAAGATGTTAAGGTCAGCTATTATAGAGCTTGGATTCTCATATGATCACAGAGATTATATAGACTTTTATTTGTTTTAAAAATTCTTCTTTAATTATTTAATGCATGTATCTATATACTTGTGATGAGTAATTCTTCCTACCTTTATTATATAATTTCGACTGCTATAGTGAAAACAAGACCAGTCGATTAATGGCAGTACGAGCCGAAACAAGGAGTCCTGCAGATCGTCGTGGAGGCCTATATCTCATACGTAGGAGGCTTACAGAGACCATGTAGTGACCCAATTTAGATGGCCAGAGTTTAAGGAATCCAAAGTGGCGGCAATTAAATTTAAAAAATTGTCCTACAGAGACGACACAGGAGACACTGAATTGTAAAAGAGCTTGAAGAGACCAAATCTTGAATCCTTGTGGCTGTGTGCGTTATTTCATAAACAGCAGGATACAACAGGCCAGCTCTTTGTATGAAGTTGCCTATGCGACAGTGCATATAAATAAATATAAGCCAAATTCCTGATGATCACTCCCTATGATTGCCATTCATCGTAGTATTCTACGTTAAGCTGTATGCACCTCCCGGACCCCAACGACTACTTTGCCCCGTTGTTTCTTGCCTTTAATATCAGGTGAAGGAGATGCCAGATAGTCGTGAACTCGACTCTCATCTTTTAAGTTAGTTGTGGATACTTTTTTGCGTACAATGCTCGCATGCTCCTTGACTATCATGTGATTCCCATTAGGTGACGCAGCCCTAGAGATCTCATATGTTTCAATTACTTCTTGAGTTTCGATTAGATGTGTTACACCAGGAGATGCCCCCCGTAGCTGATACCTCCGAGGGGGGGTTGTAATGTGACTTTCATCCACGCAAAACCTCGGAATTTCTCTCCCAGCAGCAGCAATGGAGACATTTGATGCGCTTACTTCTCGAACAGCAGCTGCCGATGTAGTATCAGGGAATGCACCGGAACCATTATCCGATTCACCAACTTTATCAATTAGTACGTTCATCTTAGATATCGAGAATGGAAGCATTATCTTGTGTATACTGTTTGCCTTGGGTGTTAGTTTGTATCTCCTTTGTTGTAAAACGTATGCGGGCAACTTAAGCCATCGCTCCGCTAACTTGACAACATCGCATGCCTCTTGCCTAGAGACTAAGTACCATTCTTCATGTGATCTTTCGCAATGTGGGCAGTGATAAATTAGGATCTGTTTGTGGTGTAGTATTGCATGAGCAATTCTTTCAGCCTGGAAAGCACCAATGAAATTTCCACCCTCAGTCTCATGAATAATATTCGTCTCAATCCCATAGCAGTTGTTTGACTGTTTAAGTCTCAGGTCTGCGGACGTACTCGACCATCCAATTTTGAATATACCAGATATCTTGGTGTGTTCAAGGATATAGATAACGCCACCAGACATTCTCCTAGGACTAGGAGGATCCTGTATCGTCTTGTATATTCCTATATTGTCCTGTTCCTTTCCTCTTTCTGGTAGGCAAACAGCACCGAGCCTCTTTAACTTTTCTCTTTGTGCTTCGACTTCATCGAAACAGCTGTAGTCTGTTTTAGCCTGTGTATTTTGGGCAGCAGTTTCAATTTCCAAATTCCTCATTTTCTCCGTAATGTAGGAGTCCAAAGTATGCTCGTCATATCCTAGACTATCAGCAGCAGAACTCGGCGGTGTCATGATGCTGATATCAGAGAGAGATTCTAAAGAATCAGCATGCGTTGTTGCACTTCTCGATGGAGTTCTTGGCGGTGAACTTGAAGCAGCTGCCTTTCTTTGTGTTTTCCATTCGTCAAATGCCTTAAGGGCATCATTGCGATGAATTCTTTTGCAGTGTGTAAGAGCAATAAAGCTTTCCATTTTGACATAGAGGCTATTAGTATCAACGCATTTTGTCATGACTCGGAACTCAGACAAAAGTTCGGCAAATTGCTTCCGCTCTTGAGCTGTACAAGGCGAAATTCCGCAGCGACTCTTGAAATCTTTCTTGAATCCTCGGCATGTATCAAAGTTGAAGTCGTTTGGGAATGGGTTGATGCCTTCTGTTAATGATGAAAGCTCCTTGATAACCCGTGGGTCGATTATGGTTGCCATGTTGAAGATTGATGTTGGTTACACTTCTGCTCCGCTTCTAACGTAGAGATGATTGGGAGAGTAATAGCTTTTAATATGATGGAATGAGAGGCTGGGAGCTAGGCTGTGCCGGCTAAACAAGGATCTGTATGCATGTTGGTTGTTAGTTTCTGTAAATCTGCATCATGCTCATGTGCCCTGCAATAGAGAATTATTATACAATTAATGATAGGTTGATTCTATCCCAGCATGTATCAGTTTGATGTAGCTAATCAAAAATGGCAGCTCATTTCAAGAACGTGAGCACGGGTTAAAGCATTTATAGATTCCAGCAGAACGGAAGCCCCATGTTGCTTGCGACGGCTTGTCCGCTGTTGGCTGTTTAATATTATTACGATGCTAAAAGTAGGGATGTTGATTCTGGGCTGGAACACGGAATTCATCACTACTTTTACTAATCGAAAGATTCTTCGTATTCAAAGTGCGCTCACGGTTCAACAAGACGCCGTATTTCTGTCCAATTAGATTGTTAGGTTGTCACCGTTGCTATGCAGTTCGAGCCATGCTTATTGCCGCCACTATTGTTGCCTCGATTCACAACGAATTGATATAAGGATGCATTTGTCGCTACAACGGTGTGCTTGGACAATAACCGAGGTAATGAGACCCAGAGCCTCATTGTGAGTCAAAGGCAGAAGCCTGCTTTTAGCAATTGATTCTATAACCTTGATTGATATTATGCGCTTTCGCTATATATCTAAAGGTCCATGTAGTGGCTCGCGTCGATATTTTTGACATGAACTACAAATAATTGAGGTAGTTGCGGACTCACGTTGATACGAATACATGATGGCCGGTTCTACGGAGTACTCACTCTAAGAACACCTTGGCTACCATATCAAGCGATTTCCTTCTCACCACAGCAGCCCCGTTACTTTTTAAACAGAGCTTCCGTTTTAGGGACCTCATTGATTTTTTGTGGTTTCAATTATGATAGCGACCGATATGGCCAGATTTGACCACGAGAATCAATCCCCAGATTCCGCCGCAATGACGTTCATCCGATGATATTAGAGCAGGTTTGCTGAGGAAATTCCCACTCTCTGGGCAAGGCATGCAGTGGTCACAGCTATGTCTGACACAATCGCGCAAGCATGCATGCCAACATTCGCGCATCGCGCATCGCGCATCTTCACATGGGATTATTCGGGACCAACGCGCGCATCAGGCCTGGTTCTGTCTCCGTAATGGGCATGGTAGCTGAAACAAGCCGTGGTCAGATGGTCACAGTCAAAGCTGTTGGTCCTGCCCTGCTACGCAGCAATGGGCGCACCGCCTTGTCGGCCCAGCCTTTTCTACGCGGGGCGCACAGCGTACAAGTAGATAAGTGATTTATCTCGTGCAGCTGATCAAATATGAATGATAAAGGGGGGTACTTAATAAAAATTGGATATTAAAAGACACAGCCCATACGCTCACACTTGGAATCCTTTGAAGCTGCCTGGGGCTGGGTCTGTCCTCCCCCCGCTATGTTCTGCAAGTTCGCCTAATTCGAACAGAAGTCCTACCACGGCTCTGGCTCTCGGTTGGCTCTCCATCTGGAGCTTTTTTTTTTTTTTCTTCTTTTTTTTTTTGGGAGCCACCTAGTTGTCTAATGTTCCATTTACCTAGACGGTATTGAATAAGCCGCTCATTGCCTAGCAACCTCCGAGTAAAGCGACTTCACCAATTGGGCCAATTCCTCCCACTCCAGTTTGGCATCCTTAGCGCACCTCAGTCGCAGGATTGAACGTATCCCATACACACAAGTAGCTCTCATCCTGTTAATAGTCACATTTTTGCCAATCATATCCAATGCCTGCTTCATCTTCGTCCTATCTTCTAACCCTTTAGCATAGCCGCGTCTCGCTCATCTTATCGGTATCAATATACCGCGACTGCACTAATTTAGCGAGGTACATAGTCCAGGGTGCCATATCGATAGCAAGCTTCATAGTACTTAAATGGGCCCTGCAATCTGGGATTTTCCATCTCAGCGATCTAGCTTCCCAGAAAGTACTGATGAAATATTAGACAATAGCTTCCACTTAAGAGTGACGTTTTCCATTTTCAGGAATGCAGAAGTAACATGGCATAAAACATAATTAAAGTAACCCAGTCTACACGATCCGGAGTCTCCATCGTCGGATGACACTGGCCGAGCCAAAGCGCAGCGCGCCAATGCTGAAGATATGCTTACGCTGCTGGTCATACTGGAGTTTCTTCGTCGCGGTGGTCGAATGCCATCGCTTGCGGAATAAAACATAGGAATTACACTTTTCTTAACTTCGTTGACAGCTTCTGTAAGATCGGTGAGAGCATCCTTTTTAATGGTTTGGGTGAATAGCTTTCGTTCAGGACTGAGCTTGCCCCAGTTGCGCCTTGGTACTTGATGGTCTACGGTACCAAGGCGATCTCGATACTAAGGGCCATGGCAGCCTGAATAGCTTCCACAGAGCTGCGATCCGAGATAGTTCGCCCTTGATTGTGGGACACCGTAGTGTAATTTGAAGAAGAGGTGGACCCAGGGGTTGCCCTGAGATAGGCAAAACTAGATCTAGAAAGGCAATCCAGCAAAAATGGATTGATACTAAGACAGTCTCGTTGATGGACGGTAAAACACAGCATCGCTGTACCTTGTCAGCCAATGCAGATAAGTTATTAGGGGTGACAAGATAAACGATGAAATAAACATGAATGGCACACAGCTCTTGGTGGATCAAAATCTTAGGAATCATTAACCAGTTTTGTTCTCTAGTTGCCTACAATCATCAAGTATAATTCAACGACGTCCCTTTCGCCTTCTACTATACATAGGCCATACCTAAATCCGACGTCACGCCAGGAAAACATCACCTCCACTCTATATTACAATATTGTGTGGCTAGTTCATCAGCTCCCTCATAGCATTAGCTACGCTGAAGAGTGCTGCTCTGATTGCGGTTGATCATCGCGGAGATAGTCCGTTTCCTCACGGTTGGGATTTGCTTCTTCGTAATGAGACCACTTGACAAAACGGTAGAAACCTGCAGCTATCGAAGCTCCCATACATGGACCAAGCCAGTAGATCCACTCATAACCAGGGAAACTAGGCGTCGCTACAGCACACCCGAAACTACGGACTGGATTGAGTGACGCGCCGGTATAGGAAGTCCCTTAACAAGAATGTGTCAGCAAGGAGATTGTGCGGCAGAATCCAAGGCTTCTCAGTAGATGTTTACCCGCTAGCATGGCGACAAACAGCGCCAATCCGATACCAATGGGTGCAATGAAGGTATCTTTAGAACGCTCTGCAGAGAGCATCAACACGACGAACACAAGGAAGGCTGTGAAGAACATCTCGATGAAGAGACCCCGTACGATAGAGGTGTCTCTTGAAAGAACACTATTGGCCACGGCGAGATTGCCTGGGAACATGCAACGTGCTAGACCGCCTGCACACATGCTCCCAATGATTTGTGCTGGAACTAAAAAGGCGGCTCGTACCCAAGGCAGCGTCCCCGCCAAACACATACCGAGCGTTACCTTACAAGTCGACATGTTAGTCCATTTTCTCTGCATCACAGCTTGCCTTGAACACATCGATTATCCGGGATTTTTGTGCTGTGCAGAGGGGGAGAGGCCTACTGCTGGATTAAACAGACCACCACTTATGCGGTAAAAAGCCCAAACATTGACAAGTAGCGAGAAGCTGTAGACATGCGCAATGAAGAAGACAGTTGTATCGCTTATTCCCCCAGATGATGGAGACAAGGTAGCTTGCTTCACGTATTGCATGCTGCCAGCGTAAGCGAACCACAGGAAAAAGAACGTCCCAACAAACTCTCCAGTTGCTGCAATCAGATGATTCTTCATCGGGCTTGGATGAAAGTTATGGCGGATACGGCCGTTGTCGCCAGACCCTGAGTGCTGCTTGAAAATCCCTGATAAGACCATCTTTTGTGTACGCGTGAAGTGGTTACTAGCAGCCAAGGGCGTATGTGATTGAAATTGATATGAAAGAGTTAATGATCTCACTGGGCGACCAAGTCAGTGGACGCACTTATATCATCTGAGGGAGGTACATTGGTGCTCATATTTGGTTATCTGTGCATTTAGTCGAGGAGTAGCCAGCAGCGGACGATTTGTTCCGAGATATCAAGCCGTTGTGGCACACTATTCAAAACAAAGAGGCCGATAGATGGTATCGCCACACAGTGACGGAATGCCTGCCTCATAATTTGTGGCACACAGCTCATGCAATAAAGCTTAACTAGAGCTCCGTGGACATGGCGCGCCAAAATTCTCGAGGTGTCATAGCAAAACCTTAACACTATCACGTCGATGCCACGTTGAATTGATGTCTAACTGAATAGATAATTAATCGTTCTTTGTGAGAAATTTACGGCCATACTAATGAAGGTTCTTCGTGCGCTGTCGAAAAGTTTAAATATTCAGCTTACCAGCACAGACTCTCTATTTCTTCTTGTCTTTGATCTGGTAATGCAATCGCAATGCAAGTTTATCATGTGTAGTAAGGCTAATGCATGAGTATTATAAACTCCTTTAAGTAATTTTCGACACCCAAGACTTGTGACAACAAATTTGAAAGAATCGTAGTTTGTATTGTACTAAGCGATTCAGTACTAGAACCATGGCGTCCAAAAATGACGTCTCACCTAATGAATTTTCGCCAAAGTATGGCGAGTCGCTTGTCAATGACAGTGTGAATGTTTCGCAGCAGTGAATTGGTTAGAATTTCGATACACCTATTCGCCAATCCTGGCCAAATAGGTGCCCTGTTCACTATGATAGGATGAAAGATTGTATGTGTAGGCAAGCGATATTGGATGTGGCCGAGGTAACTAACTCTATGCAATAACCGTCATGGCTGCATCACTACAGGAAGCTATCTGATTCTCTGCTTCCCTTAATATCAGCGCCCAGGCAATCAATCTTTAGACCACACCTTCCGGTACCAAGAAGTATGCGACCAGGACACAATCGATTATAGTCCACTGGCTAAAATGCGAGACCTAACCCCAGGCTTCAGAACATAGCATGCTTGCATCAGCAGATGAACAACAATAAAGCATTAAGGGTTGTACTCCTGAATGCGAATCTTATGCGGAGAGCATTTCTCGAAATGCAGCAAACAAGCATAGATCTTTAAAGTATTGGCACCAGAGATTCCCTGTGAGACATGTGATAGGGAATTCCACGACCAGCAAAAGGTAGACCATCTATGAATGGCCAGATTTTCTGACGTTCAGCCTTTTTACGAGAACCCGAATACCGATAAGTCTGCCTAAACAGCACTCAGCTCTAACATTCACTGTGCACGAAGGTATACTTCTCCTTCAAAGCATCCTAAAACCGCCTGATCAATGTCTTCATAATGTCCAGAGTTTATAGGCCCTGGAGTATAGAGTGTTAATGTGTGCTATGATAACCTGCTGGATGCACCATGAATTATACTAGAGATGCATGAATGTAACTCTTCTCCACACAAGTGGTTGAGTATAGCACAACAATCTTTGAAAGGCCCCAAAGATCAAAACTTATTTACTAGCTATTACGCCTATTTACGCAGGTAAAAACAAACAGTATGAATAATTTCTGAAAATAAATAAACAAAAAAAAATAAGAAAACTATAATAACCACAAAACGACATAGGATATCTTTTCCTCAATCTTTTGCTTTACTACAAGGGTTATTTGACTTTCGTCTGAACATTCATCTGCGCTTATACTTTCATATAGCTTTTCGGCGTAAGTAAGGCTTAATCTCCAAGGTTTAATTCGCTCGGCAACAGCCGATCTGATCCAGCCAAGGATCCGATGCTAGTTCCTGAGCCAAAGTCTGGGGAATAGTCTAATGTTGAACTAGATGCCACAGCTTATTGACTCGGACATACTGTTTACAAATATTACCCACACAGGCCTCTGAGTGGTTGTAGAAGTAGATTTGGCTTGCGATATTTGTTAAAGTTAGCGTGATTTTGGTGGTTTTTGTAGAGAATTCGCTATATATTATGTTCCGGTCTAGTTGGTCCTTTATAACTAGTTGGTCTGCCAAGGTTGATTGCTAAGATCAGATCAGCTGCTTGCCTAGTGGCGCGTCCGAATCAGCAGGTTCGCAACAAGGACATTTCAAACATCAAGTGGATGGTTACTGAAAAAGAGAAATCGCTGCACAGGACAACCTTTATCAGCTTTTCTTACATTGGCCACAGTCCACTATTACTATTTGCCAGATATACCAAGATCTAAGGCCTTATATAACGTTAGTAACAGTGCTAGCTGAGCATTAGCACGCAGCAATGTATCCCAGTAATATCGATATCGGTCGAGTATTTCCTGAATATCTATGTAGATAATAGCTAGATTTATATACCATCTGAAGAGGGCTCAAGAAGGGGCCTCTTACTAATGCATAAAACGGGCTGTTCCTAGCAGTCCCAGTGTAGCAGCTTCAATCTCAGCATCCACTTCTGGGCTATTTTAGTAACATCTCGCAATCTCAGAATAAAGTAGAATGTCTATCCGCGGCTGGACTTTGGCGTCGTCCAATACATCATCATTATCACGGAGATGCACTACAATGTTAAATACAGGTGTGACTCATAAGTCTTCGCCTGCGCCTTGAATCCCTTACCAGTGGGAATGTTTATGATGCCAGTAGGTTGAATAATCGGTGCCATAAATGCTATCTTCCTCGAGTACCAAACAGGCGTCTTCGATATATAATAGCATAGCATAGCATAGCATAGCATATACCTCCCAGCATAGAGATGTAGGGTATGAAAATAAGTGTATTAATGTAGAGAAATATAATCTTGCACGATATACCTGTTTATGGGATGCTTCCTTACAACAGACTGGCTTGGCTTTTAGTATTGCTGGTGACCATCGTCACCAAAGCCACCAGCCTCAAAGTGAGTCAATACAGTCTCGCGATCGAGGCCAAAAGCTTATAGAACGCCACTGGCAAGATCTCTCTCCATCGTCTGTGTAATGACGAATTCTTCATTCTCTCGTTTGGTTGGTATAAATAACACGCTTCTCCCTCGTGGATTTCGATTTCGTTCCGCCATCTCGCACAGACACAGTATACACAAGCACGCACAGTTAGCCGACACACCCATTGCATACTTGAGCAATCACCACACATCAATCCAGATAATCATCCAAAGATACAAAAATCCAAATATCAAGTCAGACACAATCAGTCTATCAGACAGCATACAACCTACAAGCAAGCACACCTATACATCAAACAATTACCGCATATCAGTTCAGATATTCAGTCAATCACTATCAGGCATCAGGCCAGATACAGTCAGACAGTCTTTCCAGACAACAATCAACAAACGCAAATACAAACACACCCCAAATAACAGTCGCAATGGGTTGCATTCCTTCCAAGCCAAAGTACGACCCCTCAATCGGCACTGGTTTCACTTCCATGCCATACAATGTCACCAATGCTGCTGAGAAGCCACGCTACTACAACCCACACAATGGACACACACATCAGCGCTCCTCAACAGCGACTTGGGAGTCAGTTCCTGGTGATCATTGCCAGACATGCCCTTGCACAAGGTGTGTCGACAGACGGGAAAAAGGCTTCAAGTGGTCACATCACCCCAAGTTCCAGACGCCAAAGGCAGTTTAAGCGACAAAGATGGTGATTGGGCTCAGTCAGCTTCATGAAGTTTAGATATCTGCATGGGTTGGGTATTTTGAGCGTTTGGGGGAAGGAGGGAGGGATCTTGTATATACTAATTGTACATTTTTACCCTCTTCAGTCGTATTTCAATTTTAATTTGACATATGCAGTCTCCATCCAAGTGATATTGAATGTAGTATACCCAGTAGACCGATCTCGTGTATCAATATACGGTCCATCAAGGTATAGAATTTATTGTTTTGTGCATGTAAATAAATAAAGACATTTAATATGCGCCTGGACAACGATTGTTGGATAATGCCGCTCAGCGTCCTACTGCTTAGACGCCTTGATTGTGTAACAACATTACATGCATTTGGAGAGGCACTCGAACCTATATTATGCGAAACTGATGTCAGTGTATCTTTTCTGTGCCCTTTATAAGTTATGATTAGCTGGCAGAACCCACTTATAGATAGATACATAGCATCGCCCTCTTCTATCTATATATCTGAGCAACGCCCAAGAAGGAATTCTCAGTATCATCTGCAAATATGCTGTCCACCAAGAACTTCGCGATGCCTCTTTCTTGACGAAATCAGCCACTGTCTCCGGATAACGTCCAGTAATCCGCTTTAACTATTCTGAAAAGGCACCATGTGGCGCTGAAATCAGAACCCGAAGACTGCAGGAACAGTGGATCCTACACTCCGATCAAGAACTTGACGGGACCCTGAACTTTCCACTAGCTTTGGTCGTATGTGCTAATGAAGGATCAGTTTGCACTTAACCCATCGAACAGAGATAAGTGATTACAACATCCTCGTTAGTGGCCAATCATCTGACCACATATCTAGCGGTTAGTAGCTTGCGCAGAGAAGAAGTTGATGTCCTAAGTTGTCTTATCGGTATAGCTATATATGCTCTGCGGTCTGGGCTTGTAATGTGAAGGGAAACGTCTTCCAAAAAAAAATAAGATATCTCGGCTTCAACAACGAAAGACCTCCGGCAAGAAGTCTGGTGTAGATTTTTTCGCTATTGGAATTTGAATAATTTGGCTCAATATATAGTTTTACTTCATTCATAGTGTGGAATAAACGAAAAAGTACGAGTCCCTCCTATCTTAAGCCGCTAATCGAATTACTATATAAAGGCCAGTCGGGGTTGCAACATATGTCACTCAGAATAATATTAAGTATCTCTCTCTTGCTAACCCAAGCAGGAGGCCTACGATCTCACCACTCTAGCTAATGGCGTCGGTAAGATGGAGCAAATTCGGATGTGCTAGTATTATAGAGAAATTCCCAGTAAGATTAGTTTAGGTAAAGTGCGAAATTATAAATTTTCACTGCTTATCAACATTACATCTTTGATCCAAATCTTCCTCTCTCTTGAACATCTCAAGCCGGATACCAAGTTGAGCGCATAGAACTGTGAGCTCACTTCTTATGCCAAAGCCCCATTGATCATCTGAGTATAGCAGTGACAACTCGAGACTATGAAAAGAAGGAGTATAGGTCGTCAGATTCTCCCACCAGTGCCGGAGCATCATGCAAAGGTCGCGGTCTTGCCAGACATTTTCCTTCACCCATATAATATCATCGTTGACAGTCAGATGATGAACATTCTGCGGCATCAAATCCTCCAAGTTGCCCAGATTGTCATTTAAAGAAAAACCGATCAAAAACAGCTGTGGCACTTCAAATACCTGTAACTTTTCAAAGTTCTTCAGGGCTCTTAGAGATCCTTTAATTTCCAAGGCAGGGTAACCATGATGTTTAAGATGGACTGTTCCTGACAGGTGCAGGTTCTCCAATGTGCCCTGAACGAGGGATAAGTCAATAACAATCTGATCAAGATTGATGACATTGCTATTGAATTTATTTCTTAAGTTTGGCTCATATCCCCACTGCCACTTGAGCGTTTTCAGGTTTCCCGTTGTAGCAAGGATGCGACCCAAGTGGCCTTCCCGCAAGATCCGTAGATCCAGCGATGTGAGGTTGGAGGGGTTAGGTGCATATGTCGGCCACGCAAATAAGCCAGTGTTGTCGACCTCAACCAATATCGACCGAACAACGGGAAGGTAAAACAATGGAAGGACGTCAGGCGTATTCTTAGTCCTCCGGTCGCGACAAGGGTCCAACTGAGGATCAAAGTCCACTTCTTTCAGATACTGAAACCGCGGGAGTTTGCAATATGAGGTTTGGCAGAGGGAAGCTCTCAGCATCATACCAAGGAGGCGATTTCCTCTGGCGAAAACGCCAGTCAGTCGCAGATGCGTTAAATTGGGAGCTAATGATAGCAGCAGCATAACAAACGCATCCATTGTGCCATTACTTAGCTCGTGTATCCATAAATCACGAAATGGGGTATCGATGTCTTGAATTGTCGCAATGAGACTACCCAACTCGGAACTGTCCACGGAAATTCGAGGAGGGAGATGGCTGGAATGGAAACCATCTGGATCTTCGATGACAGATTTTCCAGAGGGATACGATCGGAAAGGTGCATGGAAGGTAAGATTCTGAATATAATCCGCCAACTGAGGTCGTCGCTGGATACTCTGTATAAGAGATATGATAGGAGGAGGTTGAGCTTCCCTCCATATCAACTCAATCCTGGCGTATAGAAGAGGCTCAGCGACTTTGTGTAAACCTTGGCTGACAAGGCAGAGAGCGCAGAGATTAGCCGCAGGCAGGCACTCTAAGATAGAATGCACAATTTCCGTTGGGCAATCCAGGAGGGCTGTCATTGTCTCGAAGCTCTTCTTATGAGTGAATTAGTACTTTGTTATATGCTTCAATTTGTTGCTGCACTGCACATCAAGACTTCGGCGGGTATATCAAGGCTTAGAGCGGGAGGAATGCATACACGTATCGTATACGAGTGCGTCAGGTCAGTGGAGAAGAAGTTACAATCAATCAAAGCAAACGTCTCCCCGTCCGGCGTAATGGCGAGAGGTTAATCAGGCCTATAAATATTGGGTTGCGAGGAGGCAACCAACGCCAGAGCTGCCTTGTGACAAAAAGAGCTCCGTTTTAATGGTTAGTCAGGTGCTCTCACGTGGTGAATTGCTCGAATACTACCAGCGCCTGCCATGCACACGGTTGAATAGGAGGCAAAGGAGAGGCGTTCTAAAGGGGGGGGATATTAAACATGGATATACTGTTTCCAAACACATTTTCATCATTCTGTAAGAAACATAATATCCTTTTTTGATGATCTCAATAATGCACTTAATGTATTCTAGCGCAAGTTCGAGGATGATTGACGCTCGCTTCACTCTACGGAGTAGAAATGAAGGCTTTATCCCCATGATTTTGGAAGCGCTTTAATCCAGCCGCACAAGTCGGAAGTTGAGTGCATGATGGTTTGTCAGCAGCCCACAATAAGCAACCTCAAAGCTTAACGACGCCCAAGACTACGCTTATGCTTCCTATTTCTTTATTAATACTATTGCTCTTCTTCTATTTTGGTCTAATTTCTGTTTATTAATATTTTATTGAGTGTGAACCTAGATCTCTGAAGCGGAGTCTCTGGCTTCTGTTATTAGAGACAGTCAGGCATCAACGCATCGGCCGATCCAGCCACAACCACGGTTTTTAACCGCATGAACCGTAATAAACTGCTACATCTACAATAACAGAGATCTGGCTGAAGTCCTCTTGACCTAGCAGATTGAGAAAGTAAATTTAGTCACACACGGAAGATACTTCATTCACCAATTTTTAGTTATATACATCTTATTACGGAGCATAAGTGAGAGAGCATCTATAAATTTATAACACAGTCAGGCCAACTTATGGAAAGATGGACGAAATGAATGACAACGGAAATACGTATAATTGGATCGCCAAGTTCCGGGTGCCTTTCCCCTACCTTCCGGGGCTATTCATGCACGCTGCCTTCCTACAGTATGCAAGTGGGCTCCGTCTGCTCTTTGCGTGAAAGATGCAATCTAGATCCAGAAGAGTTCGGTGCCATACCAGCCAACTTTGTTCAGTCTCGCGTGAATCGTCAACGGGACATCTTGGTTGCCTAGAGAGCAAGATGAACGAAGACAGTCTTCCCACCTCCGTTTCGGAAACTGTCAGCATAATTCATGCAGCTGGGCATCACATGACACCAAATTCTGTTGGGCGCAGGGCCACTTGGATCCGCGATATCTACGATCGGATTGGGAAACACACTTCAGCCCCAAGCTATTCGTGCAGATGAATTCCACACCAGTCCGAGCCCCATCTTCACCGCAACTCTCAACGTCGCTTAACGCAATCTATTTGCTGCCATAGGCCGAGTGGCTGTCTTTTGCTGATTCTTTGATGCACTCATTCGCCAATATATCCCCGCTGCATCATTTTTCCCTTCCATCAGCGCGAGTGCTTTAACCGCAATTTGCTTTCCCCCTGTACTCCATATGTTGTTGGAAGACATCACACGCCGATGCAAGGGGCACCAGCCTCTCAATCGTGTTTCTCTTTCTTTGGTTGATATCAGGCCGATGTTGCATTGGTGGGTGGTACCAAAAAAAATTTGATTCTACCCCGATTGGCTAATTATAGCTTTGGGCGCCGCTGATCAGCGAGCCTTGTCAACCGTCAATATGGACCGCGAGCCGCATGAGGTTGATGTTTCGCCTTATATATTGGTCCATCGCCGGGCACGAAGCATGAAAGCACCATATCTCAACTAAGCTGAAGGTTTGAAATATCTTGTCATTGGGCGTTTGAGCAGTAACAACCCGAGCTGCTAGCGTGCAGCTTCGAAAGATGTTCTTTGCAGCTTGCCTCTGCGGCCTTCTCAGCCTCCCATTTGTCCGCGCGGACGGCTGGGATGACTTCTCGAATAATCTCGCAACCGATCTGGCACCAATTATATCCCTCTTTGGTGAGCAGGTTACGAAGCAATATCTCAGCGAAAGCATTACTTCGCTTGATTATTTCATATTCGCCATGGCGCCGATGGGCATCCTAACCGCGGTCGTCTCTGCAATCCGCGTGTGCGGGAGCCCGTCGCTACGTGCCTTTATCGGCAGAGCACAAGAAGGAGGCGGCAACGCTGAGGCAGAGCTGTGCTCCTCTACAAGCCGGGATGTTTGTGAACTCTACAACAACGGCGGTATTGCGCGAGTTTTTGGACGTCCAAAGATTCTCGAGGTTGTTTATGATCCGGCGGCCAAGGAAAAGCTCACTGATGGAACAGCTGGGATATACACATTTCGCGAATTTATCAAGAAAGATCAAGAGGAATGGAGTGGACCTCCGGACGACAGCGAGCACACCACTGATACTTTTGCTCCAAATCTCTCTCTCAATGTTGGCATCAAGAGAAAGCCCTCCGGTGTTTTCTGGGCAGTTGCCATGGCTGGCATGATATTGCAAGTTAGCGTCTTGGTCTTTGCAGTCGTTGTGACATACTATTTGAGATGGGAGAAGGGGGGCAATCGTCCAGAATCGTACGCCTGCCCGCTGACCATCGTTGGAACCCTTTTTGAGTGTGGCGGCATCTTTCTTTGCGCGTATCTAGTGGGACAGAGTACAAATGAACGAGTATTTCACAGGAAACGAGACGATAGAGACAAGCAGTCGACGGGAGGAAAGAAATCAGCGCATTCGTCCATATTTTGGGTACAGCCTGGAGGACAAGTCCTTGGGGATCAAGTCTTTGACCCCTTCTGTTGCAGCGATAGCGACGAGCCCCTGCAGCAGTACATAATCTCGTGGAAGAACCATTCAAAAACTTCAGAATTTGTGGTTTGGGCTGCTGTCGGCACTACTGGCGTCGGCTTTGTATTGCAGTTTGTCGGGCTACGGGGCCTTCATTCTGCAGTCTCTGTGGCTCAGCTCGGAGTGACCATAGTAATGAGTGCTGCTCGGGCTACGCTCCGCATGCAACGCTTAAAACCGGAGGATAATTTTCTTTCTCAGTTCCCGGACGAGGTTGTTGGACACGAGCTCGACTGGCTTGCCATCCGTATTGGCGGAGAAGATGTTCAACGCGACTCGAGGTCTTCATCACCGGCTCTATCATCCAGTGCGTCATCTAGTTCACCAGATCCTTCGCGTCGTCACCTTTGGAGATTCCGTGGCACGCCCGGTAACACAAGTGGAATCACGACTGAGCCTCCACTCACTCTTAATGAGTCAAATGTTGCTGGCAAGTTATTAGCTTACCGTACTCGCCTCGCGCAGCTTACCCAGTCGCGAGCCTCTCAAACAAAGGCCGCAACCCCTGCGGAGCATTTTGATGTCGGAATGGTCGAAGTCCGAGAACATGCCCAGCGCCTTGCTTTAGCCATTGAGTCTTCGGTCAACACAATATTCTCAAAGGCCCCCAAAATTCGACAAGAGTGGAAAGATGCAAAGTCTATGTTCTGGAGTTTTCATTGTGACGTAGTCTCCGCAGAACTATGCAAAGCTTGCAATGATACACCAAACCAGCACACCAGTCAGCATATACTATGCTTGCGGCTAACGCGCGAGAGCTCAGAAACCCCTTGGAGACTACAAAACAAATTAGAGCTAGAAGCGCTTCTAGGGCTGTGGGTTTGGTCACTGAAGTCCGATCCTATGGTTGAGGTACCAGACTCGCAGAGTCAGCTCACAGTATCTCAAGCTGCAGAAATTCCGACGCGGCGCATCGTTTCAACCAGCAAAAATATCGCAGAAACTGATCTGAAGATGTGGCTCGGCAGCGAGATCCCCAGTTTTCAGAAAGATACGCTTTCTCTTACCTCCATCCAATGGGATGACCCAAGCACCATATGGGAGCAGGACAAGTCTTACCTTACCCCCTTCCAACGCAACGACGCAAGCACCATATGTAATTGGGACAAGAAAGTTCGGTTCTTTGGTTGGCACGCAACGAAACTGCCACATAGCCATACCGGTGCTGCCCTATCCGAAGTCTGGTCTGCTTCTACGAATGGTTCTTTTACATCCCTGTGTGCCCAAGAGGTGTTTGGATCATTTGTCGCGAGCATCCTTGATATAGTGGTTGACATTGGGGATATTAATATTCAAGGAACTTTACAATTCCGTTTAGAGAGTAGCTTGGTGTCTGAGATTGTAAACTTGTTTGCCAAACGACAATTAGGATCGACAGAAGATGCACTATTGTGTGTGCTGCCTCCGATGATACCTCGACTAAAGCTGCCCTCAACAGAAAGCGTCTCAGTAGCAGCGAGGAGAAACGCAAACCAGCATCGAAAGCGCGATGAGTGGATTCAGGCAGAGGCAGTGCTACGATGGGCATGGAGAATTTGCAGCGAGTCTCAGCCTCACGCAGGAGGAAACGACGGCGAGAATGACCGACAGACTCTCACAGACGCACCTACCCAACAAGTAGCGATCGCTCTAGGCGAGTTATACAGGTGGGCTTTGCGAGGCAATAATGATATAAAAGAGTTCGGCTTACGTGGTATTAATTGGCTCTCAGCCCAAAAAATTAGTCTCAGAGAAGGAGTCCTCGGGGCTGTTGGCGAGATAATAGGTCGTTATGACACCATTGCAGAAGAGATGAAACAGGGCAATAGTATCAGTGGCAGTGGGCTTCCCTCGGGAATCACAGACGATTTGAAAACAACCTTACTCTACCTCACTCAGTCGATCTCAATAACAAATGAAGACAAGGGGAAAGGCCTTTGTTTGGCGGCAAAGCGCGGCTGGGCTGAGGTGGTCCTTGCGTTGCTTGAGTTAGGCGCAGAACCGGACTTCAAAGACACGGGCGAATATTCAAGAACAGCACTATCACAAGCCGCGCAAATCAATAGTATCGACACCATGAAGGAGTTGATAGCTTGGGGAGCATTCCCAAATTCCGCAGACGCGAAACACCGGACGCCTCTGTCATATGCGGCGGAAACAGGAAGCAATTCTGCGGTTAAGATATTACTTGAAGATCAACGTGTCGAAATAGACGCCCAGGATGAGAACAGACGGACGCCGCTATCATGGGCGGCATGGAATGGGCATGAGGCAGTGGTCAAGCTACTGATAGAGAGCGGCAAAGTTGATCTAGAGGCTAAGGATAAAGATGGACGGACACTGCTATGGTACGCAGTAGAGAATGGGCATGAAGCAGTGGTCAAGCTGCAGAGCGGCAATATTAATCTAGAGGCTAAGGCTAAATATGGACGGACGCTGCTATTATGGGCAGCAGAGAACGGGCATGAGGCAGTGGTCAAGCTGCTGATGGAGAGCGGCAAGGTTGATCTAGAGGCTAAGGATAAATATGGACAGACGCCGCTATCATGGGCAGCAAGGAATGGGCATGAGGCAGTGGTCAAGCTAATGATGGAGAGCGGCAAGGTTGATCTAGAGGCTAAGGATAAATATGGATGGACGCCGCTATTATGGGCAGTAAGGAATAGGCATGAGGCAATGGTTAAGCTAATGATAGAGAGTGGCAAGGTTGATCTAGAGGCTAAGGATGAATATGGATGGACGCCGCTATTATGGGCAGTAAGGAATAGGCATGAGGCAATGGTCAAGCTAATGATAGAGAGTGGCAAGGTTGATCTAGAGGCTAAAAATGATGAACGGACGCCGCTATTATGGGCAATAGGGAAGGGGCATAAGGCAATAGTTAAGCTAATGATAGAGAGCGGCAAGGTTGATCTAGAGGCTAAGGATAAAGATAAACGGACGCCGCTATTATGGGCAGCAGGGAATGGGCATAAGGCAGTAGTCAAGCTGTTGATGGAGAGCGGCAAGGTTGATCTAGAGGCTAAGGATAAAGATGGACAGACGCCGCTATTATGGGCAGCAAGGAATGGGTATAAGGCAGTGGTCAAGCTATTGATGGAGAGCGGCAAGGTTGATCTAGAGGCTAAGGATGAAGATGGACGGACGCCGCTATTATGGGCAGCAAGGAATGGGCATGAGGCAGTGGTCAAGCTGTTGATGGAGAGCGGCAATATTGATCTAGAGGCTAAGGATGAAGATGGACGGACGCCGCTATTATGGGCAGCAGAGAATGGGCATGAGGCAGTGGTCAAGCTGCTGATGGAGAGTGGCAAGGTTGATCTAGAGGCTAAGGATAAATATGGACAGACGCCGCTATCATGGGCAGCAGAGAAGGGGCATGGGGCAGTGGTTAAGTTGCTGATGGAGAGCGGCAAGGTTGACCTAGAGGCTAAGGATGAATATGGACAGACGCCGCTATCATGCGCAGCAAAGAATGGGCATGAGGCAGTGGTCAAGCTGCTGCAAATACATCCTTAACCACCTCCCCACCCACCGCCTGCCACACGCCAATTCTTATATACTTTTTGGAGGTGGCAAATAGATAGTTATAGAAGGCGATAGAATTTCTCAGTCATAAGTCAGATTGAATCAGTTTCAACAACAAGCGACCATAGGTAATAATAAATTCCGAGTCCTATGCTTTACCTATACCAGTTGACAAGGTGTTAGAGATAGAGGCCAAATTGTTCTAGTAGCGATATTATGAGCGGCTGCGTAAAGAGGATAGGGTGGGTGCGATCTGAAAGAAAGACAAGCGTGGATGTATTGCTTCTAGAGACTTTGGTACTGATATCGCAGGATGTCAGTAAATGATAACAAAAGGTAACCGAGGGAGCAACGGACATTAGTGAGCATTTCATCGTAATGCTTGGAATACACAGTTGGCCAGCCGGGTAGACGTAGAGATTCAGATCGGGAATCATGCCATAGGTGGTGGCTCATTCTATGTAGGGAGGCAGTGACGCCAAATCTAGAGTTAACGTCAAGTTGAATGGTGATTCGCTCTATATAACAAATCTGGTGCAGGTGTCAGGTCTAATTTTGAGAAAATTGAGATGAATGGCGGCTCGCTCTACTCTAGCACGAATGGTGGAAGCGCTAAGCTGATGATTGAGAGTCTCAAGTTATAGAATGGTGCGTTCGACTCGAGGGCATCTTGCGGCGATGCCAAAGCGCGCATTCATCGGCTTGAGAAAAACTATGGATTGCCAAATCCAACTGAAGTAGAGGAGGCAGCTCACAGCCCCCATGAAATTGATGAAGTAGGCCACCCGGTCTTGTACATAGAGGTTCCAAATAGACGGACGATAACACACGAAGCAGCTAGAGCAGCGGCCGCGAGAACAGTGTAGAGGAGTTTGGGTCTGAGAACACTACTTCACATGGCAGCCAAAAGTGGCTGCGAAGGAGTCGTGGAGTTGCTTCTCGCAAAGGGCTCCAAAGTCAACGTAAGTCGTGGCAAACTATCTGCGGCTCGGTTAGCCAATAAGATCCATCCTTACTCTGTTTTGCAGCTCTTGTTTGACGGCGGAGCGCACATGCACGAAGATAAGTATCAGACAAGATTTATCGTCATCGAGCAGCTAACAGTTCCCGAAGACCCTAGTGAAAGGCCCGACGAAGAATCTGCCGAGCACTTTGGCACTGAACCTTGCCATGAGTCTGTCCAAGAATCTGATAAGGAAGCTCATCAAAAATTCGGCAAAGGGGTTGAAGGGGGCCGCCAGAATAACACTATAGGTGTAGAGAGAAGCCATTTGGACTTATAAATGTGATTGTTAATGTGATTTTTCCCATAGAATCTTTTGATAGAAAACTCATGACAAGCTGCTCCTCCAAATTATCAATATTTTAACCAGTACTCTTCACTATATGAAATCGCACTGAATCTCAACCTCACATAATGATGTTTCTGCAAGAGCAAAAGAACGTCTGGTGAGATCATCAGCCTCGACGACAGCAATATCCCAGGTTGAAATGAAACGAGACTTAGTGACCCTGATACAATTCTACAAGGACTTTTATTATGGAAAATAGCAAAGGCCGCTCCCCAATGCTTTATAGAAACAATATTATATAATATTCCGTCTCCCTCAGAGCAGGCTGACTCTCCTGCATCCGGACTAAGCAGCAAACAGCTGCATTAGGCCCTGCTTATACGAAGCACCAAGCCCGCAAACAAGGGGGCCGGTCACACTCCAACCGCAACTTATGCTGACGAGGGCTTACTGCATGCTATAACGCATCGCATCGCAGAATCCTCATCCCGGGGTGCGCCAATCGGATGAGTCAGTGTTCTTGTTTTGTTTATAGCTTCACGTTTGGGCATAAGCTTATATGCTGACAATACCAATCGCGTCTTCTTGCCTCTTTTCCTATTCTTTGTTTGATAAAATCCATGTATATACACAGAGTAATATATCCGACACTGCAGGATGAGGTCCTATTTATTAAAAGCATTTTTCGCCCAGGATCCGAAAGCAACTAGTACTTAACAATGACCATGTCCCTCTCTCGAAATATGGCCAACTGGCTGAGCTTATGCATGAGATTCGCCTTTGTTAATGAATCATGCTATCGTTCATACAACTCATCACATATTCCGCCTTAATACTAGGCAGCGCCGCTGCTGGAGGGCAAACACAAGGCTGTAAGAACATACCTGGCGATGCTGCATGGCCATCACCACAAACCTGGTCTCAACTGAACCGCACCGTAAACGGCCGACTTGTAGCGACGACTCCCCTAGGCCATGTCTGTCATGCTCCAACCTTTTCCGAGTCTGCGTGTAATGACTTGCGGAAGCTATGGGGGCTAGCATCTACCGAGTAAGAGCTCCAACTCCGATATATCATTGGTATTTCTGACTATTATGAAAGCGCGCCTCATCCCGCAGAGTTCATGTCGACCTGGTTCCAAAACAACACCTGCACCCCCTTCACGGATCCATCAACGCCCTGTGATCTTGGCAACTACGCCGCTTATTCAATCGACGTGCGTTCTGCCAGCGACGCCCAAGCCGGCCTGCAGTTTGCCCGCAGCCACAACATCCGGCTCGTCATCAAAAACTCGGGCCATGAGTACGCAACCCAGCTCCTACACATCCTCTCAACCAGGTCTACTAACACAATTTTTCCAGTGTCTACGGGAAATCCACAGGCAAAGGCGCCCTCTCGCTCTGGGTCCACAACCTACAATCCAAGACATTCATCCCATCCTTCAGCTCCTCCTTCTACAAAGGACCAGCCGTGAAAACCGGGGCCGGGGTCTCTGGCTCCGATGCCTCCTCGTTCGTATCGAGCCATGGATACCGCATCGTCGCAGGCTCCTGCGGCACCGTCAAGCCAGCCGGCGGCTACACCCAAGGCGGCGGCCACTCCCTGCTCTCGGGCATCTACGGCTTCGGCGCTGACAACGTGCTCCAGTGGGAGGTCGTGACCGCCGACGGCCGCTTTCTGACTGCCACGCCCGTCCAAAACACAGACCTGTACTGGGCTCTCGGCGGTGGCGGAGGCGGTACCTTTGCCGTCGTCCTGTCCATGACGGTCCGGGTGTTCCCCGACGGAGGTGTCGCGAGCGCAGGCCTACAGTTTGACGTTTCCAGGGCCGGCAGCGTCGACAAGTATTGGGATGCTGTCCAGGCGTTTGAAAAACAGCTTCAGCCCCTGGTGGACGACGGAATGGTTGCCGAATACGCCATCACCAACAACACGCTAACGCTGGGCATACTCATAGCGCCAGGATTCACAAGTGATTCATTAACCTCGTCCTTGAGCCCTTTGCTCGGCGCTCTTGCCAGCGTCTCGCCAACATTGACGAGAGGATCTACAGCCCTCAACATCTCTCACTGGAACACTTATATAGAAATGTACGAGTCCATTGTATCACCGCCCCTAGCCGCCGCGGTGTTCCCATCAGCCTTCTCCGGACGCTTCCTCCCTCGCAAGGTGGTCGAGTCCAAGCCAGCAGAATGGTACGACGCCCTGCGCACTGTCGTCTCCGACGGCCGTTACTACGCAAGCTGCGTGACCCTCAACGCACTCAACAAGAAGCGAAACCAAACAGCACTCCCCATCGCCTCCAACTCCGTGCAGCTCAACTTCAAGACGGCATTCAACTCCATCGTCATCAATCCCGCCATAGTCGAGAACCTAGACTGGCCCCGCGCGCAAGCGCTCCAGAACGAGCTGCAAAACGAAATCATGCCCATCCTGGAAAAGGTCACGCCCGGCGCCGGAGCCTACAAGAACGAGGCGAACTGGGCGCAGAAGGATTTCCAAGAGGCCTTTTATGGCGGGACGTATCCCAAGCTGAGCCAGATCAAGCAAAAGTGGGATCCCGAGGGCATCCTGTACGCGCTCACGGGCGTTGGGAGCGAGAAGTGGGTTACTGACGGCGACGGAAGGCTGTGTCCTGTATAATAGAAATTGCATATAGAAAGATTGCGCTTAGATTTGGTATTTTATTTTGTAAATGCTCGCAATGCTAAATGCCAGAACTGCCAAGTACACATGTATCAACTATAATCGCCAACTTCTTCCTCTTAAACGCCGATGAGATCCTTTGGCAAAAACGTCCACACAGTACCTACCAGACCGAGCACGGAAAACAACGCTAACAAGCACCATAACACAATACGCTCCCTAACAGATACGTCCTTGCCGTAGAGCTTGAGGTAAAACAGAATAGGCAGGATGACGGAGATGAGCGAGCACAGAGCAGCGCCGAGGAATGCACAGACGGAGTCAAACGCCGGGAATACAATGGAAATGCAGAGCAAGATGAGTACAACAACGACACGCACTAACGCCCTGGAGCATGATTGGATGAATGCAGACTTTCGGTCTACGGCGGCAGAGTGGTGGTGGTGAGGGTGGTGGTGAAGGCCGCATAGGACATCGGCTGTTGTGATGAGAGGGCGAGCATTGAGTGGTAGCTTAGTGAGAGGAATGATGGTGATGCAGATGCACATGAAGATGGTCAGGCCCTCTGGGAATCCAGAGCTCTTGATGATGTTGGAAGTAATGGCCTCGCCGATGCCGTCGCCAAACATGAGGATGCCAATAACGGCAAGACATGTGTCTAAGACGTACTTAAAATGACGTTAGAATCACAACCCTTCGAGAAATGATCTGAAGTACATACCGAAAATGAAAATGTGACTGCAACACCACGCCCCCACTTGTGAGGATGACGCATGTCTCGGTATATCTGGCTATATGTGAGAAACAGATCCAATCGCAGAAGCCTCTCTCGGCGTCAAAGAATGCATGCGTACCGAGGGAAAGACAGAGTGAGCCCCCCATGGGCTGGCCATGAGGCCGTACGCCAAAGGCAACGACAGCCAGTTTTTAGGGAGAAGGTGTGTAGCAGCAGGCTGCCACAAGGAGCCAGGGGCATCCGTCTTGATGATGCCATCCGCAATGACAACGCACACAACTAGATAATAATTCTGTCAACAAGGCAGAGCTACAAACAAGTATCCAAAACAATCAACTTACTGCAAAAAGTAGAAAAGATGCCAATAACGCTAGTATAACTCAGCCAGCGCAGGGGCATAGCATTAAGAGCAAGAGTAACAACGGCACAAACGCACTTCCAAAAGTTGACGCCCGCCACACCAGGAAGCAGCAGCGCAAGAGAGTCGGAGAACAAAATGACCAGAGCAACGCAAGCCGCTATGAGCTCGATGGTGAAGAGGGCCGATACGATGATGCGGGCTCTGGTGCCAAACGAGACATATGCCAGATCGGAGTAGGTGATTAAGCTGGCATCGTACTCCATGCACTTGGCCAGCAGCTTGGCCGTGTGCGCAGTGACACCCGCCGTCAGCGTGAGGATGCCGAGGCCGAGAATCCAGCCGCTCATCTTGAATGCCAGCGGCAAGCTCAGCAAGCCAACGCCGATGATGGCATTGATGGAGTTGAAAATGGACTGGGGGAGGGTGCTCTGGCCGTCGACAGTCAAAACAACCTTGTTTCCTTGCTTGACCTCCTTCACCAAGATGGGCTGCTCTTCGCCAAAGGCAGCGTCTTCCTCCCCTCTCTCGTCTTCCACCTGGCCTGTGATTCGGATAATGGATGGTCGATGCCGAACAAGCGACGGCCCGCCTATCGTGCCGTAGCCGCTTCGATACGAACCATAGCTGCCAATGATGGAGGGCGTAGCCAGGTAAGGAGACGTCCCAAAAATACTGGAACGACTGGAAAACGTTGCAGGCAAGGCACCGCTTGCCAGCTCCACGTCGATGGGTTTACCTTCTCGATCTCTACCGTGCGAATGGCCAATGTTGTCGCTTGAGCCAGCAAACGGACTGCCTATCCGCGGCGACGCTTCCGCCGCATGAGCGTCAAAACTGTCATAACTTCGTGAATACTCAGCATCGTCGTCGGCGTCCCCAATCAACTGCTGGTCTGAGGCCATAATAAAGCTCGGACGGCGAGGAAGGACTTCGGGAAACGCAGCTGCGCGCTGCCAGCTGCGCGCAAAAGACCTAAAGCTGTTCACGCCGCCAACGTCAGCCATGGCGGCGAGACGATCGGTGACGGACGACCTGCAGAGAGGAAAAGCAGAAAATGTTAGCTGGCCGGCCAGTTTTGCAAGTTTTCGAGCACCGTGTGTCAGCTTACCGCCTGCGCTCTATATCTCGGCCGCCATGGTTTGCGCCAACATCATCATCGTCGTCATCGAGCAGCGCTTGCTCCTCTGCCAATGGATCTGACGAAAGGGTGCCGGATGGCGATGCCAATCCGTCGTACTCGTCCCATGTGGTTGGGTTTCTTGAAGACGGCGCCATTTGGCTGCCGTACAGCGCCGCTCGTTGTCGGTCAGCAACCGCGTGATGAACAGAGAGGCCTCGACAACGATGCGGTGGCAACACGGCGTATGCTTTCTTTTTCTTATCTAACACGGTCTAATAAAAAGGATGAGCCCCTGTAGATATGACGTCGTGTAGGAGAAAAGAAGCGAGGAAAATTTTCTCCCAGGGGGATATTGCTCAAGCTAACCGGTCCCGGAACCGGTGAGAAAGTAAAAGCGGTGGGCAGAAAAAAAGAAAAGAAGGCATTCCCAGCTGCACCAATCTACGAAGCCAAGATATAAAGAGAAAAAAAGGCCCGTGAGGGGTGGCGCAAACGCCCCCTCCCTCTTGTCTTCTGCGCAACGCCAAACATCATAGCGCTAAACCAAACTATCCAGGTATTTACCTAGCTACTAACAGCAGGTAAGAGAGAACAGGGGATTCAATCGAGCAGCTTCATTCCGAGAGCCAGAATCCGAGTCAGCTGGACGGTTGGAACTTGGTCAATGCGGACCAAGAAGTTGGAGAGAGAGACGCGAGCTAAGCTGTTGTTGGCCTATGCATGCATGATAGTGACGCGATGCCGAGTGGACAGAAGACGAGCTTATCTTTCGATGGAGATGAAAGTGTGGGGGGAGCGAGTACTGAGTACCTCTGGCTTGTATGCGGCGAGCGGTGCGTGACCAAGTAACGGAGCTGACTTGATACTAACTCGTACCAGCATTGCCCCATGCAAAAATGAACTGGCTTGATGGATGCAGCTATTCAGTGCGCATAAGCTTAGCACCTTGGCACAGCAGCGCTGCAATGCACTGCACCGGGCCTTGCACTAACACCATTCAGCCTCTTTTGTCCAGATCAGCACCGCAATACCATCATTGACGATTTGCCTTCAATGTTACATATCAACAGAATCAACATATGCCACTATTACTTATCACACGTAATATCAAAAATATCACTTACCCAACATCCCATTTCTTATATAATACCCCCAGTCATCAAAACCAAAGCTCTCCGCACACTAACAGAAGCCATTACGGCACCCAATCCACCCAATCCAGATAACTAACACCCTAGCTCCCTTATCAGCCGCTATCAGACCAGACCAAAGATTGGCACTTATCTCAAAAATATCCAAGCAATCCAAATCGTCACCTCCAACAAATAATCCGCATCAAAACACCATGAGCGCATCAGCTACAGCGCACTCCCTCTCCCCCCTCCTCCCCATCCTCAACGCCTTCAACCACCGCCACCACAACCAGCACCGCCTCGCCCACTGGTGGCCCGTCTTCCGCATCCTCCGCCGCACAATCCGCAACCTCGTCGACGACCTCACGCCTCCGTCCTCTTCACTCTCCTCACGTCCCGCCCGCCGCGAAACCTCTTCTTCTTCTGATCCCCCTCCACGCGCCGTCTGGTTAAAAAAACACTTCCTCCCAAGAGCATACATGTACGCCTGTTCCCCCATCATATATAACAAACAAGAGCTTCTAACTCCTCAAACAGAGCATTCACCCAACTCGCCGCCGACAATCAACACGCCCCCCTCGGCCTCCTCCTCCTCACCATCCTCGCCCGCGTCCACACAACTCTATCAAACCTCCTCGCAGACAACATCGACAGCGCCAACCCTGCAAAAGCGCTCTCAAGCAACCGCTCCAATGACGCCTTAAACCAAGACAAGGGCATCGCCATAGCCCGCCAGGACCTCACACCCGCAAACAAGATCACTACCCCGCCGCCAACAGAGCGGCCACAACTCAGCAAGCCCGATCGAGATGCCGTAAAACCGCCCAAAGCAAAGACAAAGGACACACCATCATCATCATTAACAACATCGCTGAAAGAGAAGAAGAAGAAAAAGAAAGGAAAAGGAGACGAACTATCCAGCCTCTTTGGCTCTCTGGCATAACAGCAGCTATAATTCATGTACCACTACTAACACATATTATACCCCATGTCGATTACGTCAATCGCATCATATCAAAAGAGACAATAGACCACATGCAATACACACACATGTACATAAGACCGTCATTGCAGAGCAAAAAAAAAAAAGACTTGTTTTCATTACCAAGATAAAAACTAAGAGCTGAAACAATTTAAAAGAAGAATCAAGGCCGACGTTTTGGCCTCCCTCATACCGTACAGTTTAATAAGGCTGTGCTATCCCACCTATGCGCCAGCCTCTTAAAAGTTGATAAATAACCACTCCCGCGTTAATCTTCCCTCGTAAACACGTATCTCAAGGTATAAAGAGCTGCAGTCCGGGCGGGATATCTCTCTCTGTCACTCTCTCTTTCCTCCCCCAAAACTCCACACACACACGCACGCACGCACCTCCCTATTCCAGGTCCATTGAACCCAAAAACTCTTCGGCAGAGCCAAACATCTCTATTATCGCAGTTCCATAATCCCACTCGGCTTGAGGACGACGACTCCACCCTAGCTCTTCATCCTCGCATCTCTAGTATGGACGATACGACCAGATGCGGGCCTTCATGTCTCCCGAGCCGGTTGCAAAGTAGCCGCCCTGCGGGCTGGGAGCCACCGAAATGACAGAGTTCTTGTGACCCTGCAACATGAGCTGCGTGGTGCCCGTTCGGGGGTCCCAGAACTGCACGCCGCGGTCCT
The DNA here is from genome assembly GCA_025919625.1 of Trichoderma arundinaceum. NCBI lineage: Eukaryota > Fungi > Ascomycota > Sordariomycetes > Hypocreales > Hypocreaceae > Trichoderma > Trichoderma arundinaceum. Next base: position 77,797 of record JAMQTF010000018.1, read on the forward strand.
TGGATCCGGACAGGACCCAGTTGGCGTCTGGGGTCAGGGCGACGGAGAGGACAAAGTCCCGGTGGCCCTCGAATGTCTTGACGCACTTGCCGCCCTTGGTGCCGGCGCTGGGGGGGCCGCGTGGCGAGCTGAGCTCCCACATCTTGATCGTTCGGTCCAGACTGCCGCTGACCAGATCCTTGCCGTTGGGCGAAAAGGCCACAGAGTAGACGGAGTCCTTGTGGCCGTCGGGTCCCTCGAGCCGCTCGACCAAGAAGCCCGTCATGATGTCCCAGACGCGAACGCTCTTGTCCAGCGAGCCGGCGGCAACAAACTGGGTGTCGGGGGAGATGGCAACGGTCGTGACGCCATCCTCAATCGTCAAGGTGAGGGTGTTGGTGCCCTGCTCGATGTCCCACAGGCGAACGGTCCTATCGCCACTGCCGGAGGCGATGGTGCGGCCATCGCGGGCAAAGTCGAGCGAGTAGATGTCCTGCTCGTGACCCGAGAAGTGGTTGCGAATGGTTCGGCTGGCGATATCCCACACCTGCAAAGAAGACGAGGTTAGCATCCGGGAGATGAACAGATGGATGTCAGTCTTTTTGTACTTACTCGAATCAACTTGTCTTCGGCACCGGTAGCCAGATATCGGCCGTCGGGGCTGAAGCAGACGCTTCGGATGTAGAGATCGGCAGCCATGTCGGTAGCGCTGTGGTCTTCCAAGACACAGACCTTTTCGCCCGTCTGGACATCGAAGATCTGGGCCGACTTGTTGCAGCCGGTGGCGACGTACTTGCCGTCGTGGCTGAAGCGGACGCAGCAGACGACGCTCTCGTGGGTGAGAGAGTGGACCAGGTCGACGTCCAGGACGCGCTGCACCTGCGGGTTGAAGATGGCGTACCAGTCGTTGCCCGTCTTCTTGTTGTGCGGAGCAACGGCGTCGACCTCGAGATCGCCCAGGGCATTGCTGATGGGAGGGGGGACGCGGGGGCCGCCCATGCGGCCATGATCCGGCGTCGGGTGGCTCACTTGCGGGGACTGAGCATTGCCGGGATACGGCACGGGGGTGTTGATCTGGGGGGTAGCAGGTCCGACAGCGTTGGGCGGACGGCCGATGGCTCGCCGGCCCGGGCCAGGCGACGCGGTGCTTGGCGGCGGCTGAGGGCCCATGCCGTTGGAGACGGGGCCCTGAGGGTAGGCCTGCTGCTGGTAAGGCGGCTGCTGCTGAGGCTGCTGCTGCTGCTGCTGCTGTGCGTTGGGGTGGGGGGGAGGAACGGGCAGTCCTGGAGGGCCCTGGGCCATCTGGTGGTGGTGAGGGCCCATCTGCTGATCCTGAGGAGGGGCCTGAGGCTGCGGCGGCGCAAGGCCTCCCTGATTGCCACCGGCCATGATGCCGCTAAAGAGGCCATTCCCAGGCGCAATTGAGGGAGGCTGCTGAGACGGCCCGGCGTGCTGAGGAGGACCCTGCAGGCCCGACTGCGGAGCTCCCTTACGAGCAACCTCGAGCTGATGCCGCAGCATATTGATCTCTTCCTCATACCTATAAACAACAGATGCGGTTAGCGCGGCATGTGAGACTTGGGGGGTCATGTAGAGGGTGCTTACTTCTGCTTGAGCGTCATATGCGTCTGCTCCATGGCATATACCTTTTCTCGAACCAGCTGCATTTCGCTGACCTGCGCCGAGACTAGAACCAACCAGTTAGCCCACGTTTCGTTTCCTTTACGCCTTCTTTTGTCTGTGCAATTTCGATCCCCCTTCGTGTTGCTGAAGCTCAACAATCCACCCGGGCAATGTGCAGCACAAAATGGCCTGCGCGGACGACAAGGGCGAGGGAAGCGTACTCTGATGCTCAAAGTTTTCACTCTGACGCTGCTGGCTGTCGAATTCGGCCCTGATCTGCTCAAGCAGCTCGTTGAGGCGGGCGTTGCCGGGGGGCACAGCGCCCATGCCGCGATGGGAATACATGGACATTGTTGACGGGGCGGGCTGTGGGATTTAAAAATAGGAGAGCGGCGCGGCGCGGCGCGACAATCGACTCGGTTCGATTCGGGGCGATGGCGGTGATGCGAGAGCGGTTGGAGGCCAGCTTGTTGCCTCGATCCGGAGATCAGCAGGCGGGAGGGCCGGAGTGCCGAGTGTCCCCAAGCCTGGCTCTATCGAGGCCGCGAATGAAAAGCACCACCCAAGCCGCAGCAAAAAAGAACTTTTTGGCTCCGGCGAACGGCCCGAGGCTGAGGGCAGAGGCGGTGATGAAGCGATGGGAGGGGGGAGCTCTCGCGGTCTGCGCCTGAGATCGCGTGTCCACTCGGAGGGACAGACGTGATTCGATGCGTGGAGGTTTTGCTGTCAAGGAGCGGAGCGGCAGAGAAGAGAAAGGAAGAAGAAAAAAAAGAGAAAAAGGTGAGAGGCGGAACTTTGGAGGTACAGCGTCGCGGCTGGGGGAATAAGGTAACTCGGTGGAGCACTTGAAGCGAGCAGGCTTCTCGTCTCGGGGCTCGTAGCCTGACCAAAAGCAGCTGGGGGGGGAGGCTTTTCCGCCAAGGGGGGGCGCCTCGTTGTACATGCAGCCCAAGTACAGGCGCATGTACCTGGCGGTACCACGCGTTGCGTCGCGGTACTTGGGGCGGCGCCGCTGCTCGCGCATCCACCCAGCGACCAGTACAGGGCTTGCAGGTACTCCGGAGGCCCGCTAGCTGCAAAGGTGTCTGGGCTGGGGCAGCGGCCAGCCGGGCAGGGGGGGTGGGGTGGCAGAAAAGCTTGGGCCCTTTTTTTTAGGGGTGTGCAGTAGCGCGTTGCTGGCACGGGCCATGGCAGAACGTGTATGTACATGTTGCTACTCGACATGACATGCGAGAAAAAGGCACGATGGATGCATTTTTCTGCTTTGTTCGCACGGTAGCAGGTCAGGTCGCACAGGTGGCTTCAGTTGGCGACGGGATGCCTGCTAGCAGTGCCGTCCTTGCTTATGCGCCTGGCCTGTCTTTTCTGGGGTTGCACGCACATGTACAAACTGCATACCTGGTACGTATGATTACTATCATCTTGGTTGCCATCAACACCAAGCCAAGACAGAGGCGAGACAGCAAGACGCCTCTCAGCTGCGGCTGCTGCCCCCGGCTGTGGCGCCTCGAGCGATGTTGTCTTTTTTCTCACGATGCTCGGCTGCAGTAATATCGTATAGTATCTGCTAATGCTAATACTCCTGCTAACCGTATTCCGTGCCTACTGTACCTACTTGTACGCAAGCACCAAGCGTCCTCTCTGGAACCTATCGGCATCCGAGCAACTGCCATGCGAAAATGCACCATCGCCCATCCTTCGTGCCGTAATTAACACTCCGCAACGGCCACATGTAAGCGCCTTTCAGCCCCCCCCTCCCACGCTCCCCTTCAAGCGCGCGCACCCCCCTCTGTCTCTGCGTCTGTCTCTCTCTGCTCCGTACAAGTATTTCTCTCCCCTACAAGTAACAATCATCATCAACGCACGCCCACCAGAAACCAAATCCGCCGCCCGTTCCCCAGCAGGGCGTGCACAGGCCCCCAGCCCGGCACAGTGGAGCCCAGCTTAGCCCTGATGGGGTATCTGCGCTGTGAGGGCGACCTTCTGGCGCTGGTTCTGCTTCTGGGCGCGGCTTGGATGCAGGGCAGGGTTGGCGCAGAGTGGGCTGCAGCCGGTGGGGCCTGTCGGGACCACCAACGGGGTCCACAGGGGCGGGTCCCAGCGCAGGCAGGGGGGCTTTAGGGAGCGGGGGCTGCTGGAACAACGGCGAGCACAGCACATCAGAGCCTGACACTAACACCAGCCACAGGCCATCGCCGTGATGCCGTCCAAGTACCTGAGCAGGTACATGCTCCGCGTCTTCTGGAGGCTTCCACTAGCGGCCTTGGGCAAGGCTCTCTTGGGCACTGTTTTCCGTCTCCCTCTTCTCTGCACATTGCATTACATACGCGTACTGTGGGATGGATGATGTCTGTCTGGTGCTAAAGCCACCTGCTACTAAGGCAGCACTAGCAGTAGCAGCCCGACATCCGTTGCAGGACAATAGCCGGCCTTGTTAGGAGCACACAAACCAACGATGCTGACAAAGTGTGGTACTTGCTGAGGTACTATTGCACATGAAATCTGATACAAGACAGGTGCCCCTGAGAGGCTGAGCTCCAAGCTGCAGCCGCCCTCGAAATCATCCACCAGGTAGACAATGACATGGAAGCACTATTAAATAGTACCACGGATAGAGCAGTAGCAGGAAATCTCCGCGCCCTCTCTCTTTTTTTTCTTTCAAATGACCGTTTGCGTCAAAATGTTACCGCTTCATCCTATTCGTGGGTGGCGCGGCACATGTCTCGCACAATGTTCCCCCCCGGCCGAGCCACATGAGGCTGAAGGAAGCCGAAAAGGTCTTGGCAGCCTCGTTTGCCTGCTTCCAGATCTTGTTCAACTCGCCCCCTTGATGGGCGCGGAAGAGAAACGAAAACACCCGGCTCCCTCTTGTTCACTGCCTCGGCTTGCCATTCATTTAGCACATTTCTCTCGTTGTCTCTTTTACCTTTTTTGCGTGCATGGATGTGTGGCCATGTCTCATTCCCTTCTCCGCTTCAGCCAGCCAGCCAGCCTGCTTGCGGCGGCCCCCATGATCGATCTCCCCGTTTGCCAATTGTTGGGTAGCAATATATGTAATCAATCTCCCTAGTGTGGATTGACCATATGCTGCTTACCGGTGGCGCGCGAGAAAAAAAAAAAAACAAGATGGTGCCATTCTGCGATCCTACGATGTAACAGGCGTCAGGTGTGCTCTGTGTCAAGCATGTCTTTTTCCTTCGAAAAAGGCTCCTTTCACGGACCACGTCGCGTTCATGGCACGTATGCCGCCGGTTTGTGGCCTTGAAATGATGCTAGCGCGGGTATAATTAGAAACGGAATAGGCTCTTCTTTGGGGTAGACGATGCTCTAGTGGGTAGCGTCAAACAGGCATCAGACATGCCTGGGCTCTGTACGGGCAGTATATAGATCTAGTTGAAATACGGAGTATGTTAATTCACCATGGGTGCGAAATACAGAAATAGTACGAGGGCGAGGAGAAAACGTAAAGATATTCGCCACCCATCAAGTCATCATGTATTTATCCCGCGTATATTCATGTACTGCGGGATGTATGTCGGCGGCATCATGTGTGCCATGTTTTATGTTGGTAACACACGTCTCTTGCGCAACAGCATGACGTGGGTATCGGAAGCCGCCTTGGCAACAATGAGAGCGCCGTCTTGTGCGAGCAACGTGATCCACATCAGGGAAATGCCCCCATCGCGATCGAGGCGCCATGTGCAACCTGCCCCATCCAGCCTACCCTATGCCTATGCAGACGTGTGTGATCTGGGCTCACGGAACACCAAGTAGTAGAGGTGGCTACCCGGGAGGATCCATCGAACAAATATGACTATATAGGAAGCAATCATGGTAAATTTACAACGTGGTGGTAATATTTGGTCGATACACTGTTTTTTTTGTTTGGTCGTGCTCCGTATCATTTGATGTTTACATATAAAACTACAATGTCGTCCTCACTGCCGATGATACTCCGCCCTCCCATACTGCATACAGCGTCAATCTCAAACAAACCCTAGCACTGGCGCTATATTACCCGGCAAACTTTCCTCAACACCCAAGTGCTCAAGAGCTAGGGCCGGGTATCTACCCGCAATTAATCCCAGGGCGATGCAGCCTGGGCACAGGAAGCCATGGAAGTGGTGCGCACGCACGCGCTCGGGACGGCCAAGGTCAGCTTGTCGGGCTGCGGAATTAGCATGGCAGCTAATTATTCCGCGCTCTCATGCCGAACCCACCGATGGGAGACTTCGCGATCCCGGGCTTTCGGCAACCGTGGAGCGGACGCTTTTCGGACATGAATAGAGTCTTGAATCATGGTTATTCGCGCAGCCCCTGATGAAGATGACTATGTACGGCACGCTAGATTGAACCATCCAGCAATAACAGATCCACCCCGGCAAGTTGATGCCATCACGGGATACAACCATCCCGTGAATGAGCCTCAAAAACTGCCATCCATCACGGAGAGATTTCCGAAGATGACGAGGGGGCCAAGAAACGCAACGATCTCGGTTTCCGACACGATGGGTAAACGAGTGGACTGGGGGAGGGAAAAAAAGAGGCCTTGCTGTCACGCCCTCATGCAGAAGCACACTATTCCGGAATCCACCACGTTTCCCAACACGGCATCTGGGCATCATGGCATTTCTCTGCATGTCCTGCAACCCTACCTGCTTATTTACCCGAGTCGGGATAGGAGATGGGGCTTTTTACTCCATGTGGTGTTGCTCTACCTATATCGGGCTTTGATGGTAGCTATATGAAGCCATCCCGCCTCTGGCCTATGCTTGCTATTAGAACGATATATGGGGAACATGTTGCCATGTGTAGCTGTGTGTCTGTAGGAGTGATCAAAACTGGATAGAGGTTTGTATGAAGGCAATAACACCATGGAATGAAATATAAAATAGAACAGGACCGTGAAGACATCAACGCGGTGCAGAGCCTTATAGCAGAGCAGTCCCGTCCGTTTACGCGTGCTCTGTGTAAGGCATGAAGTGCCCAAAGAGCATATTCCAGAGCATGTTCCAGAGCAGCCGATCAAAGCTGCATCGCAAAGTCGCATCGCGATATAGCGGTCAGAGTGCAGCAAGTGTGAGTGGGAATGGCAGGTTCAGAAGAGCGTCGTCGATATGGGCAGAATCGAAGCTGCCCCAACACATGGGCACACTTTGGTGGCCTCTGATTTGCCTGCGAGCCCGAATCTACGGAGCACCGGGCTGTGGAGATTTGCCCGCACAAGGGAATGTCATGCATGTTCGGGGCGTATTCGTATCGATAAGAACACGAATACGTCCACGCCGGCCAATCACGCCCGCTGCCCCTCCGCAAAAGGCGCGGCTTACCTAAGCCGATCTCGCCTATCCGCGCCCCGTCTCAGGCACCATTCGTTATATCAGGACATTTCAGCTCCCTCTCTGGCCACTCGGCTCCGCTCGGCGGACCACTCTGCAGCGAGCAATGATGCGCTGGAGGGCCCCAAGGCTGTGGTAGGCCAAAGTTCGGAGCGCCGTAGATGATCGGACATTGGGCAAATCACACCACCCGCTGGCGCCGGCTCGTTGCTGCTCCGTGAAAGGGGGGCGGCGGTTTGTTGGCGACTTGTCTGGAGAAGGAGAAAGAGGGCAGATACGGACTCGAGCCATGATGCGAGGCAGGATCTGCATGCTTGTGCGATTTTGCGGAGGCATTGGGGTGTATATAAGAAGCAAAGGGAGGGAGCTCGGTTTTATGCTTTGGACTAGATTTGACTAACAGTCTGCTCAGTTTTGCTCTGCTCTGCTTCTTCTCGTTCTAATTGAGCAAACACAGATGCTCATCTCATGACGTACGAAAACAAGCAGCGGCCCTAGTTCCCTCGACAATCGAACGCCTCTTTATCTGATCGAAACGGGCCTCCCCTCCCCCCTTTGATTTGCACTTTTGCGCCGCCAATCCTCAATCGGGACGACGCAGCCATCCGCGTTGCACCCCTGACTCTGCCGCCCCAGTTTTTATTTTTTTCTTGTTAATACGAGTCCCCAGACCATCGACTCGGTCGCTCAGTATTTAAATTGGCCCTTCGCTGCCGCGACTTTGGACCGGCCAACCCGTCGTCTCCGAACCCGCGCAGACAATTCCCCTTGAGCCTCGTTCCAACCTTTGAATCAAAGTCGAGGCGCGTCGCCGGTTCCGTCTGCCCATCATGGATGTCGTGCTCGAGCTTACCGACACCTTCATCGCCGACCATGTCTACGCCTGGCTCTTCCCCTTGAAGCCAGCGCCTTATGATTTCCCAAAGGCTACAGCTGCCAATGCTTCTGCAGAGGCCTTTTCGTCATGGACATACAAGCCCGCGACTCAGTTCTTCCAGGTCCAGCCCTTCCAGGCCGCCTACCTGAGCTCTCTGACCCGAGACAACGTCTACCGCCAGGCGGCTACTCTCTTCTTCATCACATGGTATGTGAACCCGAGTATTTGGAGCGCATTCCCCCTATGCTCTGCAATTGATGCAGTTCTGGCTAACAATGGAATGTATATAGGATCTTTGGCTTGGTTGTCTACTTCATCTTCGCCTCTCTGTCCTACGTCTTCATCTTTGACAAGCGCACCATGAAGCACCCCAAGTACATCAAGAATCAGATCTGGCTTGAGATTGTCCAGACCAACAAGTCAATGCCTGTCATGTCTCTCCTCACCGCGCCGCTCTTCTTGCTCGAGGTCCGCGGCTACGGCAAGCTCTACGACGTCACCGAGCAGGGTCCCGGCTTGTGGTACAACATCCTCCAGTTCCCCATCTTCCTCGTCTTCACCGATTTCTGGATCTACTGGATTCACCGATATCTGCACCACCCCTTGGTCTACAAGCACCTCCACAAGCCTCACCACAAGTGGATCATGCCCACGCCCTTTGCCAGCCACGCCTTCCACCCCGTCGACGGCTTTGCCCAGTCGATCCCCTACCACGTCTTCCCCTTCATCTTCCCGCTGCAGAAGATGGCCTACGTCTTCCTGTTCGTCTTTGTCAACTTCTGGACAATCATGATCCACGACGGCGAATACCTCACCAACAACCCCGTCGTCAACGGCGCTGCCTGCCACTCGCTGCACCACTCTCGATTCGAGGTCAACTATGGCCAGTTCTTCACTGCCTTTGACCGCATGGGCGGAACCTACAAGATGCCCGAGGCCTGGATGTTCGAGAAGGAGGTCAACATGTCCGAGAAGAAGTGGAAGGACGAGGCCAAGGCCGTCGACGCCACCATCAAGGAGGTCGAGGGCTCCGACGACAGGACCTATGTACCTGACTTGGCAGCCAAGAAGAACAAATAAAGTGCAATTTTTTTTGCACCCACTTTCAACCGCCCATTTACACCATTTTACGACCATGAAAAGTTCCATCCCTCTGGCGTGACGTTCAGAGTCGCGCTACGGCGAGGCACCTGATTGGTGCCAAAATATTTTATATAATCTGCCGCCATTTTTTTCTCTCATGCAGTGTACATAAGTTTTTCGAAAATTTCTATTGGGTGGATATAAGATGAGAACCCCGTTGCATTAATTCAGGGGGGTTTCATACTGGGCTTCTTTCTCCCAGGCATTTGTGTGGCAGAGGCGTTCAAGAGGATACGGGATCACGAGAAAAAAATGTCTGTTGAAATGATATGTAGTATATTTCATTTGATGACTGATATCAAATGCACCGGCTTTCTATTGCCCGGGCCATGTAATAATAATAAGGCATTTCCCCCCAAAAAAACTCCAGCTCAGACAAGTAAGAAATGAAACAAACAAACAAGTAACGCTCTTGAATGATTTTTTTGTCACGCTTGACGCAGATTTGCATATAACCCCACTGAATTTTTTCAGGTTTCTGCTTTCTGTATGTTTTGATAAAGGACGAAGAGAAAAGGAAAAAGACTATGAGAGAGTTGATAAAGAATGGAGATGTATGCGGCCAAGCGCGGACTTAACAAAAGAGAAAAGAGAGAGAGGAAAAGAAAAAGAGGATGAGTAAAAAAAGATGGCTCCCACGCGAGATATTCCAGATGGAAGATGGTATAGTTGTTTTGTTACAAAAGGCCGAGACGTCAGACAAGCAGCAGCCGTGTAAGCAGTCGCTCACAGCTCATGAGAAGCTGACAAACTTGGGGTCTCTGGGCCGTCCGTCGGGCCCGATGCCGTTGGCCTTGAAGCGCTCCTCCATGTACACCTTGCGCGCCTGGTCAAACGGCATGCGCCGCTTCTTCATGATCTTGAGGATGGCGGCCTTGCTCTCGTCGTCGAGCCCGGCGCGGCTGTCGCCGTCCTCGACATTGCCGTTGAGGTCAAAGGTGCTGCTCGACAGGCCGGCCTCGATGTCGCCCGCAAAGGTGGACGGCAGGCGGGAGTAGAGATAGTCGGAGCCCGGGAGGTGGATTTCGTGCAGGCGGCGGAGCCAGCAGGACCGCGTGAAGAAGAGCGCTGTGGCGACGACGAAGAGGGCGAAGCAGATGGAGTAGAGGAGGTAGGACATTGTGAAAGGAAAGTTGGCGTTTTCGGTTATCTCGGGAGTTCTTTTTTTACTTGGACGTTGTCAAGTAGAATAGGAGGGCGCAGAACGGAAAAGAAAGGAAAAAAGAGTTGAAGACAAATAAAAAGTCAAATGAAAAGAGGCCTTGAGATGCGGCGACTAGCAGATGGACCAGCGCATGGCTGGGCTGTTGGTTTGGGCGATGAGGTGCTTGGTTTGAATATGGAGGATCGCAGGAATGCGCTGCAGCGTCCCTTGATCGAACGGTTTGCGAGGCCTCAGCTGCTGCCGTCTGACGTGTTGCACATAATACGGGGTACAAGGTACCTACTTGTACAGATGCGGCTCGCGGAAACGTGGCTGTGCGGGATCCGTCCAAGCTTCCCTTGCTAATTGCCAGTACTACTAGCATGTGGCTCCTCCCTGGAGCTGTGATTTGCGTCAGCGCCACAGCTACAGCCAACTACGGCAGAAACATACCGCTGGCTGCGATAAGGATCGATAACAATGCTGCCACGCGCGCTAACCGCAATGCGGCAGCTAAGCGAGCCCACACTTTTCCGCCGAGTGTTGTTTCCTCTGCCCGTCAATTTCGAGATCCTAGCGAAAGAACCTCTCTTGACGTTGCGAATCATCACATCCTCGACTATCGACACAATGGCCGCTGCTACTCTGCCCAACATTTCCTCGGACCTGATCTGGGAGGTCGTCCGTGAGTTTCTTCTGCTCCCATCTTTACCCCGACCGCCAGACTTTTGCTCTCGAGCGGCGGGAAACGTTACGGAGGAAGAATGGAAGGGCTAATTGGTGAAATATTGGCACAGGAAGCAACAACAGCTACCTCCACAAGACCGGTGCTGCCCGAAATGGCGGCATCCAGCTGTCTCGCGACCCCCTCAACCTGACCAACACCCACAGCCGAAAGGTACGAGAAAACGGCGGACATACAATGGCGCTTGGAGGCTAACTGTTTGGGTAGTATGCTGGTTTCGTTAACGACAAGGTACGGACATGTCTCGATTCGAACACGAAAACTCCACGAGGTTACAAAAACAAATAGTGTTGCTAAACGTTATTGAATCACTAGGCTGTCGGCATTGTCCCCAACGAGAAGGGCGGTGTTGTTGTCATCAGCAAGAAGGTCGCTTCTTCCACCCAGCCCGCCAAGGCTGTTGCCAAGACCACCATTGGCGGCGGCAAGTCCACCCGCAAGTGAGTCGAAGCCTACAGAGAGTTTCTATAATGAGAAACGAGAGGGAAAAAGCACAAGATGTTGACGGAACACTCCAGGACCTACAAGGCCGTTGCCAGCCAGGTTGCCAAGTCCGGCTACCGCGCTGACCTCCGCGCCGCCGCTGTCGAGCGTGCCTCTGCCATCCGCCGATCCCAGCTCCCCGCCAAGGCCGAGCCCGAGCCCAAGCTGAGAGGCAAGAAGGCCCTCAAGGCCGCTTCCGCTGGCGAGTCTTAAATTGGAAGAGGAAGGACCTGGAAAGACCTTTGTTGAGGATGGAGTTGGCTGGGCTGGAATAGGGATCTGACGGCTCTTTTATTCTACTGTACATTGGCTGGTTTGGTAAAGAAACCCCTGGGAAGAACGGTCCATTGCTATGCTTTTACGAGTGGCGTCTCTTTCAGGGAGGTTCGTTGGTTTTTTCATGGCCGGAGCTGCGGTTGGATCCCGAAACTGTCGAGACAAACAAAAGAAACTATTTGCTGTGGCGGCCGATGAGGTTGCCATGGTTGAGGGTTCGCAAGGAAGGAAAGCAATTCCAATGGATTCTCGCAATGCTTTTATCATGATGAGTGAATTGTGCTTGCAGTGACTTGTGTGTTGAATGGGGATGTCCACATGTGAATGTTCTATGCATTGAAATTGGCGCCGTGCCGTATGTCCTGCGCTGTTCAGTCTACAATATTTGTTAGTCTGCCTCAATTTGTACAAGAGCACCCCTCATGCTTTATATATCCATTGAAGAGGAGATTTTAGGCGGTTATGCTGCAACGCATAATCACCTGGTCTACACCGTCACCTCCGAGTGCCGTCAGCGAGCCAAAGTCCCCGGAACACTGTTTACCGAACACTTACAACACCAAGCAATTACACAATCTGCTCAGTTGCGTAATATCTTCAGAAGAGTTACACAAGCATTAATCACAACAGCATAATACAATGTACCGCCCCCCTACTAAGCCCCCAGCTGGCTTGCTAATTCCGATCCCACGCGACACCTCGCCAAAGCTCGGCTACGTCCAATCCGCCGCATCGCACCTCCGGGGCCGGTAGACCTCGGAATCAGCGGCCGCTCCACACCGTGACGACTCCCAGCAGCAAAGCGCGAATAATAGACCACCCCCCCAAGGAAAAGAAGCCACAGCCTTGTTTCTTTCCGGCCCGTGCAATCACAAGCCGCACCCTTTTTTTTCTTCTTCTCTTCTCTCTCGGCACCTGCAGCCGGGGAAGGGGGAGATCGGAACATGACGGGGTTTGGGGGGCTGGTTGGCCGCGGTTCCTTTTCGCGGGATTTCGAAAGATGTGCTTTAGTACTTACCATGTAAAGACAGATACTACTGCTAGTAGGAGTAATGAATTAGTGATAGCTTAGAGGTTTGTGCTTGGTGGCTCATTATCAATATCCGGTTGCGGGTTGAGAGCGTTATAATAGATATTAGACATGCCCTTCTTCTCGGCCCCCGATTGGTCAGCTGTGCCAAAAACAAGCAAGGCACGAAAGCATAACGGTACATAGAACTCCGTACAGCAGCAAGCAGAAGCGGTACTTATCAGATAGCAGCAGATTGGGTAGCAGACCAAGGTAGCAGCCGAAAAAACGCAATAAGCAGCCCCTCCTGTCCCATCATTTCCCTGTTGCTTGAAATTTACCCCTCCAAAGAGACGAATCGTAGCCGCGGGTGGCCAAAAGCAGCCGCAGTGGAGAGGCCTTGTTGAATATATTAGCGCGGCAGCGCATACAAGAGCAGCACCTTCCCTCGTCTCACGCAATTCCCTCGTGGAAAAAACAAATAAAGGTTTCTTCATCCTACCAATTTCTCCAGCTTCGCTTCTGAGTCCGTCATAGACTCGGGTTTCTTCTTCAAGCTCTTCTTTTTTTTCACAGGAATCTTCATAACCGCGACCATGGTCAAAGCAGGTATGAGCCCGTGTCCCGCAAGCACAGAAGTTGCCCCTCAACCCCGCACCAGGGACGCAGAAGCTGTCAAGAGAGCTCGCGTCATGAGGGCGAAATGGTCTGCGTGTGGCCGTGATACTGACAATTCGCGCGATAGTTGTTGCCGGAGCCTCTGGAGGCATTGGACAGGTATGAAGGCCCTCTGTTCTTGATAGCCGTTTACTTGTCTACGTGACAATCCAGCTAACAGCGCATCTTTCACGCCCGACAGCCCTTGTCCCTGCTCCTCAAGGCCAGCCCTCTCATCGACGAGCTGGCTCTGTACGATGTTGTCAACACCCCTGGTGTTGCTGCCGACCTTTCCCACATCTCCTCCCCCGCGGTAAGCTCAATCTCGCGTCCCCGACTCTCCGCATCGCCGAGTGCCACGCCCCGAGCTTCCTTTGGCCCGACTTCCGCTGCCAGCTTCAGGTCGCTAACAGCTCTGTGTTTTGATAGAAAGTCACTGGCTACCTGCCCGCCAACGACGGCGCCAAGGCTGCTTTCAAGGATGCTGATATCATCGTCATCCCCGCCGGCATTCCCCGTATGTGTTATTGCTACAGTCTGTCTGGGGCTGTTTAGGCCCCGGCTTGTGTTTCGACATTGGCGTTGGTGTTGCAGCTACTAACGCAGCGGTTGTTTATAGGCAAACCTGGCATGACCCGTGATGACCTCTTCAACATCAACGCCGGCATCGTCAAGGGCCTGATCGAGGTCATTGCTGATGTTGCCCCCAAGGCCTTCATCCTCGTCATCTCCAACCCCGTCAACTCTACCGTCCCCATCTCCGCCGAGGTCCTCAAGGCCAAGAAGGTCTTCAATGCCCAGCGCCTCTTTGGCGTTACCACTCTCGACATTGTCCGTGCCGAGACCTTTGTCGCCGAGATTGTTGGCGAGTCCCAGCCCCAGAAGCTCACCATCCCCGTTGTCGGTGGCCACTCTGGCGAGACTATCCTGCCCCTTTTCAGCAAGGCCAACCCCTCTGTCAACATCCCCAGCGACAAGTACGACGCTCTTGTCAACCGCGTGCAGTTTGGTGGTGACGAGGTCGTCAAGGCCAAGGACGGTGCTGGCTCCGCCACTCTCTCCATGGCTTATGCTGGTTTCCGGTAAGATGTCCTCTTCTCTTGAACATGAGATACAGTCACTAACACGCAAATTGCAGGTTCGCCGAGAAGCTGCTCCGTGCCGTCAAGGGCGAGAAGGGCCTTGTCGAGCCCAGCTACGTCTACCTGCCTGGCGTGCCTGGAGGCGATGCTGTCGCCAAGGCTACTGGTGTCGACTTCTTCTCCGTCCCTGTTGAGCTTGGAGTAAGTTGAAATTCTTCTTGTCTATCTCTTGGTTCTAGAAATACAGTTTTGGCTAACGCTATGCAGCCCAACGGTGTGGAGAAGGCTACCAACCCTCTGGAGGGCATCACCGAGAAGGAGAAGGAGCTCTTGGGTAAGGCTGTTGAGGGCCTCAAGACCAACATCCAGAAGGGCGTCGACTTCGCCCACAACCCTCCCCAAAAGTAAATATTTCCTCCAATATCCCAGCCTGTTTGGTAGCTGTCTAGTGTCGAGGGAGCCGGTCTTGAGGACAATAGCTATGACTACTAGGTATTATATATATACGCGCGTATAAGCAGGGTGGCTGATGAATTGCTTTCTCTCATAGGCTGTAAAATGTCCCAGAATCTCTACCCCCATGCGAAGCCCATTCCGTCGGACAGCTTCTCATCCCCATTAGTTAGTCCGCTGATTGTTGCGTTGAACTGAGCCGGAGAGTCGTCGGGGAGAAGCCGGGGGACGGGCTTTGTCGCCTATTCGCACACGGTTCATTTGTCTGCCTTATCTGCTCCCACTTTTCTTAGTTTTAATTGGGCAAAGTTGTCTGTAAGCGGTTCGGTTACTATGACTTGGCGGAGATGGTCTTGATTTGGAATATGGCTCCTGGCAGCTCATTGACTTCGGCTTGAACGGTGGCGTTGATACCCAAGGCAGCTAGGGCGCCGCGAATGATGCCGCAGGGAAACCACAGGAACTGGGCAAGTTGAGTAAGCAACAAGATGACTAGATTGAACCTCGGACTTGGAATAAATAGATTTTTCTGTCACGTACGGGTTGTGCTCGGAGAACGGCTCGGCTGCCGGTTTCTGTGCTCATGCGCGAAAAGGGCCGGAAGGCGTTGTCGGTGAGGACGTAGACTCCCTAGAATGTGCGGCTGCGTAAGCTTCTCTCTCTTTCGCGTGATTGCAAGTGGTGGATGTGTATTATGTGTAAACGCACTCGGTGGTTTGTCTTGAGGTTGTCAATGTTCTTGCCGAAGACGAGGGACCAGAGGTCCTTGCAGAGAAACTTTATGACGTCGAGGGTGTCGTTGAAGCGGGGGCGGTCGCGGGAGAAGCTGTGTGTTTTTCGATGAGTTTAGCTATGCTCTGCTGTGCTGTATTTTCGTTCCCTTTGCTGAGGGTTGTAGAAAGATGGATGAAGATGGAAGCTAGGTACCGTTCTACAAGGCCTTGGCCGACGCGGTAGCCTTGTGCCTCGAGTCTGTAGTGCACCGCATCGAGATGCTCCTCGTCGTCAATCTTCCTTGGGGTTTCTGCCTGGGGGATTGGTGCGCCGGGGGCGGTGACGATGACTGCGGGATCGGGTTTGCTTGCGCCGTCGGCGGACGGCTGGTGGCTGTGGTGGGGAGCCGTTGCTGTCGTCGTGGAGGCAAAGTCGCGCTCGGTGGTGACGCGCTGGGCGAGGGGGACGAGCTCGATGAGGAGGAAGTCGAGGGAGGAGGAGGAGAGGAATGAGGCGGTTGGGTCGGTGGAGTTGAAGGGGGGCATTGGCGGGGAGAGAGACATGGTTGTTGTTGTTTGTGTTGTTTGTTGAGAGGGAGAAGCCGAGGAAGAGGAAGAGGAAGAGGAAGAGGCGGATTTGGAGGTTGGCGATGCGGCGAGTTTGGTGGTGAGAGGGAAATGGTGGTTGGAGGTATCGAGTAGGTATGCGATACGGGTGCTAGTGATGATGGATAGGTGTGGGGGTGGGTTGATGGCGGGGGCGTGCATGTACAAGTACTAATCTGGGAGATGCCATGTTGCCATCCAGAGCTGCGCATAAGCTTCGTCCAGACATTACGACATCTTGTAGACGGGAGAATTGCTTGCTGCTTGGACAAACGAATTACTAAATGCAATACATGCTTGCAAGGGCGCATCATCAGAAGCCTGCACCTGCACGTCATGATCCAAGATGAGCTCATTAATTTCGTCCTATATAAATATCCAGTTTCTCAACGGAAAACATCTACCGGCAATAGCTACTAGATGCCTGTAATACAACTTCATCTTCTCTGCACCGGCGATAATAGGCCCCCTCTCCCTTAAAATAAACAGCAAACAAACTAGCATTGTACCAACCCTAGGGGAATCATCCTTTTTGTTTCCTCGTCACCCTGAACGCCTCTGCTGACTTAAAAAAAGCAAACTCTTCTCATCTGTCCCCTGATCCTTCGTCTTTCTCCTCTGCCCCGGATAAACACGGTATATATTGGTTTCGTTCTATAGACGATACTACTTCTTCTTTCGACGCCTCCGACTACAAGGCTCTGGCGTCCGACGTCTCGTAGCTGCTGCTGCTGCCAGGGTCTCCCCCTAAGGATAGTTGCTGGGAGACTCGCTCAGGAACGGAAGACTCGATGACCCGCGGTAGCTGCTCGTGCCCGTGTGCTGGCGCTTACTAGGTCGCTGGATGGGCTCTTCGTCGTCAGACGACAGCGTCAGGTCAATAACCGCTGACGCTGGCCGTTTGGCGCTGTGCGAACCGACCCGTGGTGCTGCTGAGGACCCGTCCCTCCCGCCAGAACCGGTGGTGTCTGTATAAGGGGTCAAATTCTTGGGGGTTTCTAATCGACGGCCGCCAATGATGATTTCTGACACCTCGAAATCGTCGTCATCATCATCGTCCTCCAGTGCAGCTCCGTTTGGCCGGGATGATGTCTCCTCTCTGGGGGGTTTGCTAGACCACTTGCCGTTTGGCTCGATGGTGACAGTTTCCAGGCTCTTTGGCGTCTTTTCCAGAATGGTCTTGACATAACTGGATATTGGTTAGTAAATCAACGTACATGTAGTCGTGTTGCTACTGAGATGATACGTACCCATCAACGGCTAATTGGTCAAACGGCGCTGACTTGCTACATATGGGACAAAGCCACTGCGGGCCTTGCTCCTGAAGCTGTAAATAGGACGTTGCGTCGAAGCACTGTATATGTGTACAGCTCAGGCTCCGACAAGGGACTTCTAATCTCATATATGATAGAGGGCATTTCAAGGACAACACCTGAGAAGTTGCCACAACATCTGGGTCTTGTGCTATTTTATTCACTGTCCCAACGTGTTAGTGACCAATAGCCAAACAGGGTGCTCAGTTCAAGACTCACGCTCTGATATTACCGAGTCTTCAGAAATTTTCCTACGACTGGATATTGTCGCTACCAAGTCGGTAACCGATGTAGTTTTGCAGAGGTTGATTATTAGGTAGAATTTCTGTGAGGCAAGGTTGGGTTAGCAAATATACTCTTATAGACGTTGGATCAGTATCGTCTAGTATTCAACGTACCTTGTTCGTCAGCGCATACGTAAACTCGATATTGTTCATGTAGTTTGATCTCAGGCGAAGAGAATTGGTTATGTCAACTGGCCTGGTAGACCCAGGCTTATTCTTGAGGCCGCGCAAATTGGCCTTGATCTCATCGCCGTTAACCCGAAGCTCGGACTGGTGTGGGAACGCAACATCTTGTACACCGGTATCGTCGCCGGCACAAAACACCATGATCCTGTATGATTTGTCGTCGTTGCATCGCTGGAGAATAGGGTGGTCGCTTAACCTCAATGGTATGGTGACAGAGTTCCTATGCTGTGCCATGGCTGGAGATGATGATGCCGGTCAGCCAGGGAATTCAACATGAACGAAACGAGAGACAAGGGTACTCGCCTTCACAGGTACGCAAACCGCTTACGGCGCTTTCGATGTAGTAGAAAGGGCTCGCCTTGAACGAAACACCATATATTCTCGAGTCATAAGGAGAGCTTGATACCCCATTTGCCGAGGTTTGCCCATACGACCGCTGGCTAGAGAAGCCTGTGGTGCTGTACGGCGATGTCGACGATGCGGAAGGGCTGAGCACGGATGGTGCCAGCGATCCATTGGTTCGAGCCGCTGTGGTCTTCGATGGGCCTGTTCGCTGTGCAAACGCATTTACGATGCTCTGTCGGACTTGATGGAATCGCGCAACGTCATTGTGGGTAACTGTATCGTTTATGACTATCGGTCGGAGCAGGATTAGTACTTATATGCGTAATACGCAGCGTGAATAACGAAGGGGGCAGGGAACAAGCAGAAAGAAGCGCTCAAGCACGCGAAAAGAGTCGCGACGAAGGCGATGCACGGGAGCAACTCACGGTGTACGATGCGTCGCTGCAGCTCAGCCTTGACGCCGGTGCTCTTAAGCCCATTCACTTGGCAGACGGAGGAGAGCTGACGATTAAATAGAGAATTGCCCTGGACCTGCCTGAGCAGCGCGTTCACGTCGTGCCGCGAAATCGAGGTCATGTTGGGTGAAGCCATGGTCATTCGGCGGCGCCGGCGCAAATAGTACGTCGAGGGAGGAATCCTCTCAAACGCATGAATGGGAGCGGGAAAGGTCGATGGGAGAGGAGTTGGGGAGAAGAGGAGACGAGGGTTGGGCCGCTCTGAAAAAAAGTGGTCGTCTGATGCAAGCAATGTTCTCTATCGGATCGCAGTTGAGAATCTATCTTGTTCCGTCAAGGGCGGCCAAAAAAGGCAAAAAGTGTATCGGCAATGGAGGTCGCAAAAGCGATCACGAGGGATTCTCGCAGCCAGGAGGCGCAGATTGTCGCTGTGGCCCCAGCTGCGATGCCGGCAAAATGGCCGTGATGATCGTGAGCCCGACGGGATGCGCAAGCGACGCAATGCAAGGTGGGTTTACACGTGCGTATATGTACGGCGGCCAAAAGTCTCGGAAGCAACGTTGTGACTTGAATCTTTTGGCGGTTGGGGCAAATGAGCGTGTGATGCAGCGTCGTCCTTCGCATTCACTCTCTCCTCACCCTCGTCGTCGCCTCGCCATCAGCCTCGGAGGACGTTCGATTTACGAAGACATTGGCACTAAGCAGCGACTCGACGCTATCGCCACTGCAACTTTGATAGCGGGCAGGCGGCAGCAGCTGGCAGAACCCTGAGACGCGAGAATATTGCTGCCAAGACCTGCTTAACAATCCTGGGCCAAGCCACAGATCGCTGCCGATACGCCACAGATTGCGCTTTATCTTATCTTTTCCCGCCGTTATCGTAACTTTTCTTTCTTTTTGTATCCCAGAAGTCGAGACAAGCGCCGAGAAAACAAAGACACGCAGACTGCATCCGACAATACCGCAATCATGGCAAAGAGTTCTCGATCGAGCAGCAAAAAGTTCAACAACCAGCGCAAAGCTGCGTCCATCTTTGGTCCTGCAGAGACGGCTAGACAAGAGCGTCTCTCGGCCAAGTTGCTGGAGCTGGCAAAGCAGGCCAAACCTGAGCCTGCGGAGATGAAAATTGACGGTCAGTTTGGATCGACATATATTCTGCCCTGATGAGGCGAACTATTGGCATTCTCTGACACTTCCGGGTAGAAGACGAAGGCGACAATGCACAGGACAAGGAAGAGCAGGCTGCCGCAGATGAGACATGTATTTACCACCCCCTCTCCTCTCAACCAAGCCAATGTAGGTTTCTGGTTCAACAATGCTAACAAGATGTGATTTCAGCCATGGATGTCGACTCAAAGAAGCCCACCAGAGCCTTGATTTCCAAGAAGCGCATCGACAAGAGGAGGAAGAAGTCCAGCATCACTTTCCCCAAGTACAGCGACAGACTAGCCGCCAAGAAGAAGAGAAGTGCAAAGCAGGCGTGAAAGATGAGGTCGACTTTACTTGATTCTGTTTGAATTCTGTTGCATTGGTTTCTTTTATACGGAGTACTCATTATACATATTGTCCTACATATCAGCTTTGCAGTCTCAATTGACGATACCCATGACAATCTCCAAAAAAAGGTTCGGACTTGGATGGGGGCGCCCCTGGTTCCTGTGGCGCAGCATTTTTTCAATTAGACTATTCCTTAGCCAATCATCCTTCCACTCCCACATTCGTATTATAGGCTTCCGCTGCACGCTTAATGAAAGGGAGACTCAGCTATCATTCATAACGCGCCTCTCCATATGGCTTTTCCCGTGTGTAGTAATAACGAAACGTTGACTCAAGTCGATGCGCCTCTCTAGCCTCTCTCTTGTCTTTAATTAATCCAGTCCTCTCATTATTTCATCAAGACATGGTGGCCTCAAGAAATGGGTCGCTTGCAGCTTCACTTCTGCTCACTGCGGCCAACATTCTAATACCTTTGTCAATTCTCGTCTTCGCGACTGGATTCTTTCCGTATAAGCCATTTCTTCCCGGATTAGCGGTATTCGAGCCTCTCGAATATGGACCTCCACCCAAAGCTCCCTTTGATAGACTCGTATTCATGGTAGTTGATGCGCTGAGGAGGTATAGCTGAAATTCACAATCTCTGGACGCGCTGCCACTTAGACTAAGATGATATTTACAGTGATTTCGTATTCTCCGAGGCCTCGGAATTTCAATTCACGCAGAGGTTAGTTCTACATACCGACACATCGTGGTATCATTCTCTCATACTCTTCAGCCTCATTCGAGATGGCAGTGCCATCCCTTTTACAGCCAATGCCCGGTCTCCTACCGTAACGATGCCCAGAATCAAGGCCATCACTACAGGATCCATCCCGTCATTCGTTGATCTTATTCTCAATTTTGACGAGGCAGATACCTCGTCCACATTGGCGGCTCAGGATACGTGGCTGTCTCAGCTCAAGGCAAAAGAAACGGGCAAACTTGTCATGTATGGCGATGATACGTGGCTCAAACTGTTCCCTGAGACGTTTGACCGGCATGACGGGACCTCTAGCTTTTTTGTCGCTGTAAGGCTTTGCTCACAGACTGATTGGTGATTGCCTTGACTTACGCGCGTTCGCAGGACTTTACAGAGGTAGACAACAATGTGACAAGACACATCCACAATGAGCTTGAAAAGGACGACTGGAGTTTGATGGTTCTGCATTACCTCGGACTCGATCATATTGGCCATAAATCAGGACCTCGAAGCGCTCACATGCCGGGCAAGCAGCGCGAGATGGATGGCATCGTCCACCAGCTGTTCAGTGCCCTGGAAACCAAGAGCCACCTCGAGTCAACTCTCCTTGTTCTTTGCGGCGATCACGGCATGAACGATGCGGGAAACCATGGCGCTTCATCCCCTGGAGAAACATCACCCGCCTTGGTATTCATGTCGCCCAAATTGAAGGAGATTTCGTCCAGATATCCTGCCCCCGCGCAGCCTAAGAATGAGTACGACTATTACTCTACCGTGGAGCAGTCTGACATCTCCCCTACTCTGGCCGCCCTTCTTGGATTCCCCATCTCCAAGAACAACCTGGGAGCATTTATCCCGGAGTTCTTGCCCTTTTGGCCAAGTTCGAGCGACAAGGTGCAGATTCTCATTCGTAATGCTAGGCAGATCCTCAACATCGTCACGGCGGCCTTTGGAGGCGAACTCTTTGACGCTCAAGCTTCTATCGACCCGTGTGCCGCAAAGCCGACGGATACCAGTGAACTAGCCTGCGAATGGCGCACAATCAACTCGGAAGCATCTTCTCAGGTCGACGCAAAAGAGGTTGACCAAGCGTGGCTCTCGGCTACGTCTGCTTGGATTCGCAAGGCCCAGGACCTTATGAGCAGTATGGCATCCAACTACGATCTCTCGAGGCTATCGCTCGGCCAGGGACTGTCGGTCATTGCTGTAATTGCTAGTGTGGCAAGCTTAGGACTGCAAGGCTTCTGGCAAGCAGGATTCTTATTGCCCCTGTTTGCGCTTGCGGCGTCCTACGGCCCCATGATGTTTGCCAGTAGTTATGTGGAAGAGGAGCACCATTTCTGGTACTGGACATCCACTATATGGCTGGCTTATCTCGGTGCCAGAGAAGTCAAGAGGTAGGATGATCAAGAACCCCTCTCTACGTGTGCCTATACTGACTGATCATTTTAGATCCTCACGTCTATCCGCGGTATCAAGCCATGTAGTTGCATTAGGTGCCCTGAGGCTCACCAGAAGCTGGAATCAAACCGGCCAAAAGTTTGCCGGCGAGCCAGATACCGTCAAAACATTCCTCATCCCCAACCCTGAACTGCTTTGGGCCTTCATCACTCTGGCGTACGTCGTGGTGACTTTCCAGACGCTCCAAAGCTCGTCTGGCCTGCCTTACATCTTGGCCACGTCTTTGATGCCTGCCCTGTTCTTGGCAACGTTCACTTTCAAGCTTGCTTTTACGGCGGAGGACGCCCCGGAGCTGGTTGTGGGGTTTGCCCACAACCTTTTGGATATCTTCCAGGGTCCGTCCCTCATCCTCAGAGCACGGATCATCTTTGGAATACTAGCAGCGCTGTATGGGCTTGCTATATATCGAGCAAAGACTGGAGGGCCTCGAGCCTCCCAGTCATCTTGTAAGTCTACAATCAGCACACAATCCCGCAGGAAATTGTCAGCTAACCCCAGTAACCATCAGCCGAACTCGTACATCATCTTTGCACCCTCCTTGCCATGACCCAGTCCCGCGCCACAAACATCCCCCTCTTCCTCCTCTCCAGCATCATCCTCCAAACCCTCCAGTTAGCCAACCTCTCCGTCGCTGAAATAACAACCTCCTCCATCCTCCTCCAGTACACAACCTTCTTCGCCTTCGGCGGCTCTAACGCAATCTCCTCTGTCGATCTCTCCAGCGCCTACAACGGCATCAGCGGCTTCAACGTCGTGGCAGTCGGCCTCCTTACCCTCGTTAGTAACTGGGCCGGCCCTATCTTCTGGACCTCCGCGACGAACCTGCTCCTCCTGCAGAAGCACAGACAGGGTCGGGCGGATGCGTTTCGGTATCATCTCATTCTGCTGACAATTTTCGTGTCGACGAGCGTGGCGTTTGTCATTGCGGCGTGCACGGCGCTGAGAACGCACCTGTTCATCTGGACCGTGTTTTCGCCAAAGTACCTGTACTGCATGGCGTGGAGTTTGGGGCAGCACCTGTTGATCAACGTTGCCTTTGGCAGCTTTCTGTTCTGGGTGGGGGCCTGAATTAGAATAGAATGTTAATGTTAAAGATGGCTTATCTAATTTTTCAGCATAATGTATATCTGGTATTATGGAGTCAATGTAACAAAAGACAACATTGTCGTTCACGCATCATAAAGTAGGCAGCTACATTTCCCATTTGTAGCATTTTTACCACGAGCCACACCATCCATCCAGAGCCGGTTTATTTCATGACACGTTATACATTCATCTCGGCCACTCACACATCCTCCATCTTCGTATCCTCGTCAGATAATAAATCATCCACGAGTGAATCCCTCCCTCCGTGCTCTGGCACTACCGTACCATCACTGTCCTCCTCCATCTTAATCTTCGACTCATTCGATAATATTGATTTCTCTTCCTCCGGCGTCTGGCGTCCCAGAGTCTCAGACGTACTGCGGCTGGTACGATTATGGGCTGGCCGTTGGTCATCAAGGCTGTTGACAATCTTGCCGAGGCTGACGTGAATCTTGTATAGCGCATTTCGACCGGTGGTATCAGTCACCAGACCCTCCTCAACAGCTTCACTGACAATATCATACGCTTCTCGGAGCTTCTCTTCAGAGGAGGTGGGCGAGACGTAAAGCTTTCCAAGAAGACCGGCAACCAGCTTCTTTTCAGCTTCTATTATAGAGGTTAGCAAAGTCCCTTTTTGACTGATTGAAATGCAAAAAAGGAAGTGAATTTGTTAAACTTACTGCTAATGTTTCCACGAAGCCTTTCTAGAATATCACAGGCAAAATCAAGATGAACATCGCCCTTGGCGTTTCTCTTCTCTCCGTCCAGCAGAAGCTCGGTGCTGTAGCATTTCCGCGGGTCGGTCCAATCCACCAAACAGGCTCCAATGGTTGTCATGCTGACCATGTCTTCCTCGACATCGACATCGTCGTCCTCCAGACCCTCGCGTAAGTTGAGTAGAGAATGGAGCGCCAGCAACGAGACCTTCCTCATGAGATCCTGATTCTCTGATCGCGAGAAGCAGAATACTGGTAAGAAGTAATTGAGGGCTTGCCTAACCGTCTGGTTAGCAGACGACGCTGGGTCGAAGTAGGCAATCACAAGAGACTTTAGTAGCTCTTCGCAAGCTTCTTCATCGGTCACGACACGTCCGAGGAGGAGCTTTGATGTTGCTATGGTAGCTGCGGCCTGCACTTCAGATGACCTGTTGCCACCCTTGATTGCCCTGACGTATACCTTGAGCACAGCTGGAGTTGTGGAAAGCAGGTGAGCTCCATGCACGTTTAGGATATCCGTCAATATATGCAATGCGGTGATCTGTAAGGCCGTGTGTCCTTTGGTAAAGAAGTGAATGAACAACCCCAGGTTTTCCTCGGCAAGCGAACGGTCTAGAAGGGCGCATAGACCGAGGCAGACAAGGCCCCTTTCACGAACAGGAGCTTCATGGCTGCGTACAGCGGGAACTACCAGGTTGTTTAGCATGGATACCAAGTCTGTGTTGTCCTTAAGATTTCCGGCGACGTGTGTAAGCATGCATTGGACAATGTGAAGGCACTTCATGTTGACGACAATTTCCCTGACTGCCTTTTCATGGGCCTCCTCTTCACTCAGTTCAGGTTGACTTCTTTGAGAATCTGGAGCTGGAGTGGTTTCCCGGCTCATCACTTCTGATTTAGCAGAAACGAAGCTTTCGTCATCTTCTCCGGGCAGATCCACAATTGTGTCGTGAACGTCGGCAACCGCCTCGAGAACAACGCTGCAGAATTCTCTTTCTCCAGCGGCATCCGGTGCGCAGATATACCGGAGAACATCCATGGTAAGCTTTGTAACTTCGTCTGGAAGCTCTGGAATAGCCAGGGATTGGCGGAGCAGTGTGAACATTTTCCTACGGCCGACCTCGTCAGAGTAATCGAGAGTTATCGCAATGTGAAGCATTTGCTCAATGATGAATTCTTGCTCAACGGTATCTTCCTCTTCGTCATCATCGGCATCTGGCTGTGCAACTCTCTTAATGGCATCCACCAGCACTTTTAGATAGCGCTCCAAGAAGAAAGCCAACTTGGTGACTTCTGGGAGCTTCTCCTCTACCAGGGACTCGTACCGGCCATTCCCCTCACTACGGCAGAAGTCATTGAAGCTTCTAGCCATGAAGACAGATTCGGCTGAGAGAGTCTCCCAGAACTGATCATCCAAGGTGAGGGCCTCACGGTAATCTGGGCGGCCCTCCCAAAAGCCCCTCATTGCCTCAAGGGCCACGCCGTTCTCAACCCCAGAGTTGATAACATCAATTCTCTCCAGAAGCTCCAACAAGCCCTCAAAATTGGGCGGCGCCTCCTCTTGTGGCGCTACGCCAGCGCAGTCTGCAATCCAGCGCTCTCGGAATAGTCGACCTGCCGCCTTCCGAACGTTCTCGTCTCTGTCGCGAAGACCCCACCGGAGGAGCTTTTCTCTCATAGATAGCGACAAATGACGGAAATCTCCCAGAGCTGGTAAAAGGCGAGAGTAAACGGCTCTTCGAGTAGCGGCATCCTGATCCCTTGCGCGCTCGAGGAGGTATGGAAGTGTATTGGGCAAAATTGGGAGGTTCACAAGAAGCGACCGTCTTACATCGGCACTCGGATCGTTCTGCAAGACGTCTAGCAGTTTGTCCAAGAGGCCGATCGATTGATTGTCGCTATCGTCTGAGTTGGTGCCGCCTTCGGGTTGGTTCCCAGCAAGTCGACCAAGGCCCAACACCGCTTGAACGCGGACCATGGCCTCCTTGTCTCGGATGCGCTTCAGCAGGTTGTTGCGAAGGCTTTGGAATAGGTCGTCGTCGATGGCGTCGAGGGAGTTGATGATGTGGGAGACAAGCTGTGTTGACCTAAATCGCACATACTTGTCTTTGGCCTGCATTAACGAGAGAGCTGTTTGGAGGACCATTGAGGACAGCCGTGTGCTGGGGGTTTCTGGCATCAAGCTCGTTTCCGCATCAGCCTCATCCAGCAGCTCATTGTCTTTATCTGAGGCATGTCGCAGGAAAAGCCCAATGAATCGAATGGACTTCTCGCCGACGCTCTCCGCCTTCTTCACCGGCATGATCCGCAGCACGCATCGAATAAACTCGTGATTGAACGCCTTCTCGTCAAATTCGTCGGCAGCTAATTTTTTCGGGTTTACAGGCTCATAGCAGCAAGCTTCCTGGATCTTTCGAAGATTGACAGCCAATTTGCGATGTGTCGCGGTTGTCCTTTGCGCATCGCGAAAGATGGCGCAAACCTGGGTTCGGAGGGCATTGTCTGGCGTATCAGCCTCCTCCAAAGAAGCCGGTTGTTGTTTGCGGGAGTTCGCTGACGACCTTGAAGTTCCCGTCCGAGCTCCTGACCTTGTAGGCATTTTCGTATGTTTGTCGACATAGACACCCTGCGCTGGAATCGCAGGATAGTGCTGTGAGCTTTTGCAAAAGTTGAGTGGTGGTGTGTTGTTTAGACAGCGCGTCGTCCAAGGACTGCAATCAACAATTATCCCATTTTGGCATAACGTTGTGTTGATACCCCGCCATCCACATCTGGCTTAGCGCAAATATTTATTTTCTGCCATCGATAAGATAAGAATGTTGATAGCTGAAGCTCCAGATTTTTTTTTCTTAGGGAAGATACTTTGTTCCAGACTTTTGTTCCATCAAGGCCAGTGTATTGCTGCAATTGCTTTCGCTGCAACAACCATGGCTCCCCCTACGAATGATCGCAAGCGCCGGCGGCAGGATAATGAAAATTCCACGGCCACAAAAACACATGATCCAGATGGTGGAATTGCGCGAACAACGAAGAAACCAAAAGTTGAAGATCGACGATCCATCTTTGTTCGGTCATTGCCTCCCAGCGCAACCAACGAGAGCCTTGCGGACTTCTTCTCACAACACTTTCCTGTCAAGCATGCTACTGTAGTCATTGATCAGAAAACAAAAGAGTCGAGAGGATTTGGTTTTGTTTCGTTTGCTGATGCCGACGACGCCAAAGATGCCAAAGAGGCATTGGACAAGAAGGAATGGGAGGGTAGACGCATTCGAATCGAAGTTGCGGAACCTAGACATCGAAATGCCGAATCAAATTCAACTGATGCACCCAAGAAGCCTGGAAGGGGCGCGGAAGCGTTCCAGAGGCCATCCACTAAGCTGATTATTCGAAATCTGCCATGGAGTATCAAAACATCTGAACAACTTTCGAAACTGTTCATAAGCTTCGGCAAGGTCAAATTCGCCGATCTGCCGCAGAATAAAGGAAAGTTGAAGGGGTTTGGCTTCGTCACTCTCAGGGGGCGTCCAAACGCAGAGAAGGCTCTGGAGGCCATTAATGGCAAGGTCATTGATGGCCGAACCTTGGCCGTTGACTGGGCTGTTGATAAGGAGACTTGGGACAAGCAGCAGACCACTGAAAACGACAAAAAGGAGCCCAAGGGAGCTGAGGATGAAGATGAGGATGATGAAAAGAAGGAGGCAACCGCTGAGGATAAGGATGCTGAGACGGGTAATGGCGAAGTCAAGAACCGTGATGATCAACTGCAGTCAGATCTTGCAAACTTCATGAAAAACTACATGCACAACATGGAAGATGAAGAAGACGAAGACGAAGAGCAGGAGGATGAGGAAGAAGAAGACGATGACGAGGATATGAAGCTGCTTGATGAGGTGGATGAGGAGGATAAAGAGCCTGCAAAGCCAAAGCGAGAGTTGATGACGGACAATTCTTCAACAGTTTTTGTTCGAAATCTACCATTTACGACTACGGATGAGCAACTCCAGGCTTTCTTCGGCCACTTTGGCAAAGTTCGGTACGCTAGAGTTGTCATTGACAAGGCTACCGAAAAGCCGGCTGGCACTGGCTTCGTCTGCTTTATCGAGGCAGCAGATGCAAAGTCCTGCATAATAGGCGCCCCTCGCCGCGCACCACCGACAGCGGGAGGAGTCAAGCATTCCATTCTCCAGGACGAGAACGCTGATCCCACTGGAAAATACACCCTGGACGGCCGAGTTCTGCAGGTGGCACAAGCCGTCGGCAAGAATGAAGCCGCCAACTTGGCAGAGAACTCACTCGCTCAGAGGAGACAAAAAGACAAACGCCGCCTGTACCTCTTGTCGGAAGGTGCCATTAGCGGAAACTCTCCTCTGCGAGGCCTCCTGACCGATGCCGAGGTTCGGATGAGACAGGCGAGCGCCCAGCAGCGCAAGAAGCTTGTGGAGAAGAATCCTATGCTGCACATCAGTTTAACTCGACTTGCTCTTCGCAATATCCCCAACGACATTGGTGCCAAAGAAATGAAAGAGCTGGCTCGAAAGGCGGTTGTCGGATTCGCCAAGGACGTCAAGGAAGGGCGACGAGAGCCACTCTCCAAGGAGGAGAATGCTAGAGACGGCAAGGATGCAAAGGATAAGGAGAAGGATCGAAAGCTCAAGCGCAAGGGTATCGTCAAACAAGCAAAGATTGTGTTTGAAGACAACAAGGGGTCCAAGGTTTCTGAGACCAGCGGAGCCGGTAAGAGCCGTGGCTATGGATTCATCGAGTACACTTCTCATCGCTGGGCGTTGATGGGGCTT
This sequence comes from Trichoderma arundinaceum, assembly GCA_025919625.1. NCBI lineage: Eukaryota > Fungi > Ascomycota > Sordariomycetes > Hypocreales > Hypocreaceae > Trichoderma > Trichoderma arundinaceum. The sequence goes on from JAMQTF010000018.1 coordinate 106,804, forward strand.
CGCTACTTGAACGGCCTCCAGCTGGACGGAAACAATGGCAAGAAGCAGCGCCTGATTGTCGAATTTGCCATTGAGAACGCACAGGTGGTTAAGAGACGACAGGATGCCGAGAACGCATCCCGGGTGGCAAAGGCGAAGAAGGACAACGGTGAGGCCTCGGCTTCTGAGGAGGACGAGGAGGAAGAGGAGGCCGCCGAGCCGAAGAAGAAGCAAAAGGGCAGGAAGAACAAGGGAAATATGAACAAGGGGCCAAAGGTGAAGCCCGCTAAAGAAGAGGACGGCGAGAAGAAGCCGACAAACGCAAAGGAGGCGATTCAGCAGAAGTTGATTGCGCGCAAGAGGCTGATGCGCAAGAAGAAGGCGGTGGCGAGAGGAAAAGCATAGTTTGGGTGTTTGTATATAATATCCAATGGCATGATTTGATTTTTTTTGTACATGGTTTTCACGGGTAATAATGCGTCGAGGTTGTTCTATAAAGTGGTAGTGGGTTAGAAATGTCAATTTGACTGAGGCTATGTGCATTTTGTTTGAGAATGGTGACTATATCCAAATAAATACTGAGAAACTTTGAGCTGAGAGATGTAGGAAACATGTAAGAAATAAAAGAAAGGAGCCTCATTTCCAGAACCATCCCGACTTCTTATCCTGCGCCTGCTGATCATCTGTGTCCGCATCTGCTGCCCGCTCGATTACATTGGTTTCGCTATTTTCTTTGCTCTCACCCTTTTGCGTCTTATCTGCTGGACGCATTGTAAAGTGCGTCTCTGTCCCAATTTCATTGCCGTCCTTGTCGTACGTCTTTTTTGTTACCGTTGTGGTCAAGTAGCCGAAGCTATTGACCTTTTCGTCTCTTGTTACAACCTCCCTATTCCCATTATCATACACTTTTTCCTCACTTGAGTTGGCTGGTGGAGAAGCTGAGTTATCAGTGGGCACAGGCTTGTTATCGGTGATACTCTTGACGAACGCATCCCAGGTCTTGTGGCCCTCTGCAAAGCTCGAGCTTAGAGAGGAGAAGAGATCGTCAAAGTGATCAGGGAGGCTTTTCTGGTGCTGACTGTCATGGTCCTCCTGACGCGACCTATTACGACCGTAGAAGCTATCTTCTAGCTGCTTGAATGTCTGGTGTATTTCGTCGAAGAAATTGCCGCCGTTTGCGTGGCCATTGGGCTTTTCACTCGAGGTAACGCCTTTCCATACTTCAGCTGCCTTACGATCAAGCTCTTCATGAAGCTTGGACCAGTCATTCCAATTTGACCTCGAAAATTCAGGTTCGGCGCTGTCTTCTAGCAGACCAAAGTTTCGAGGCCTGTAAAGCTCATCTCGGGTGGGACGTCTAAGCAAACCTTGGGACTCGAGCCTTCGCAGCCAGAACCATGTAGGCTCGCCATTGGAAAACATTTGTCTCAGCAGCTGTCTTTGGTTATACTTGGATTTGATATCGGGCAGAGGCTGCCCCTGCGAGACGGTAAGCAAGTCCTCAAAGGCATCCTCAAACGTGAAGACTGTAGAGTCGCATTGCGGCGGCAGGTCATTTGGGACAGGCTGCCTGAGGTGGCGCAAATTTGCTGGCGAATAAGACCAGGACGCAACCGAGACGGTGTCGAGCGCCTGCGGGTGCGACTCCACGCTGTCCATTGTGACCTGGCTGGAGCTGTCAGAAATAGGTGTATCCGGTGATTTGGAGATTGACAGCTCAGATTGGCGTTTGTCCTGGCGCATGTCTGATGTGGTTGAAGGCAGAGGTGGCTGGTGAGGGGGCTGAGGGCGGCCGAATAGAGCGTGAATGCCGGAGGCGACAGCTGAATCCACGTGCTGCTTGAAGCGGACAAAGATGTTTAGCGAAGGGTCGCCGTCGCGGGGCATGCCGAAGACATGTTCTAGTTTTCACAAGCTGGAGCTTTGAGAGGGAGAGGTGATGTAGAGGGAGATGGAGATGGAGAGATTGTGGCTGGAGAACTGGTGATATGACGGTGATGCTGGTGATGTGATGGATGATGCGGGCTGTCTTATCGATCGGGACAAAGGCAAAAGGTGTCAAAATCCCATGACACGACACTCTTGCTGCTACGGTACTAGCTGAAGCTTCTGCCGCTGCCAAGGTCGTACATGATGTAACGGCAGAGTCTTGACAGCACTAAATTGCCTGCATATGTACGCACTCAAGACATTGCGCTCGACCGGCTGTGGCGGTGCAGCCGCTGAAGACACAGACAGGCGGCGGCGGTGATGACATAGCGTGGGGGTACGTACCCCGAACCCCGTCATCTGCGCAGGAGCAAAGAAGGATGCGTGAAAGCCTGCTGGACCGCATTTGCACCCATTCATGTGAAGCAAGCCCGGCGATTCGCATTATCATGAGCCTCGTCGGCGACGCTGCAGCCCGTGCCTGTCGTTCGCCCCGATGATACCTGGTCAGGCAATTTGCCGCGGCTCCCAGCGACTGTAGTTTCGCGTTCCCCTTCTCCACCAATCTCCGATCCTACCGTCATTTTGCATATCCTATTTCTCCTTCCCCTGGTGCCGCCTGTTCAGTTCTCAGACACCTTTCTTCCCTCTGGCGGCGACGATGAGACTAGCCTTCACCGAGTCGACTCTCCCGACATGGACGAGCGCTTTCGCAGCACCAACAGCGACCGGCGGCCTCGGGGCTGGCGGCGGCGACGGCTCGGGGGGCGACGATGACGAGGATACGCTGCAGCGGTGGTCGTCCTTGATTGGCATCATCACCGCCATTGTTGGAAACGTGCTGATTGCTCTGGCTCTCAACGTGCAGAGGTATGCGCACACGCGGCTTCACAAGGAGCGCAAGAGGATAAAACATGAGGCTCGGGCAGCCTTGAAACGAGCGCAGAGCGGCGGCAGCAGCAGCAGTAACGGGAGCACGCAGGTTGGCGTCTACGGCACCATCATCGGCGATGGGATAGGGGATGATTACCAAAATGGCCATGCAAGCGCCAACGGCGGCAGCAGAAACAGCCTGTCGATCTCACACTATGACGACAACTCGGAAGACGAGCATGATGACCAGGAGAGCGAACCGTTGATGGCGTCGTTTCAGTCCAGCGCAACGACCGCCAGCACCGACACCGACGCCGAACACAACGAAAACAAGAAACCCTCCTCAAACTATCTCAAATCGCCATACTGGTGGCTCGGCCAGATCTTGATAACGTTGGGAGAAGCAGGCAATTTCCTGGCGTATGGCTTTGCGCCGGCCTCCATCGTCTCGCCTCTCGGCGTCGTTGCGCTGGTGTCCAACTGCATCATTGCACCCGCCATGTTTCACGAAAAGTTTAGACCCCGTGATTTTTGGGGTGTTGGCGTTGCCGTGTCTGGTGTTGTTACCGTTGTATTGAGTGCGAACCAAAAGGAAACCAAGTTGAATCCTCATGACGTCTGGGGGGCTATCACGACGATGGAGTTTGAAATCTACCTTGGAGTTACGACGTTGCTGATTATCATTCTCATGTGGGCGAGCAGGATGTACGGTAAACGTACTATCCTTATTGACTTGGGTCTCGTTGGTCTCTTTGGTAAGATATGGCCTCATTGTCGTTGAGCATCCGCTGTCTTGAACTCCGACTAATAGTACATTCACAGGAGGATACACTGCCTTGTCCACAAAAGGCGTATCGTCAATGCTCTCCACCAGCTTCTTGTCAGCTTTTACAACGCCTGTGACATACGCCCTCATGTTCATTCTTCTATCGACTGCCATCATGCAGATACGCTATGTTAACAAGGCGTTATCCCGCTTCGACTCGACACAAGTCATCCCCATCCAGTTTGTCATGTTCACACTGTGTGTCATCGTCGGCAGCGCCGTGCTGTACCGCGATTTTGAAAAGACGACCAAGGAACAGGCGGCCAAGTTCGTGGGCGGCTGTCTTCTCACATTCTTTGGTGTCTTTCTCATTACGTCTGGGAGAGAACAAAAGGATGACGACGAGGATACACTCTCTGAGACCGACGGAATCGAGGAAACGATTGGCCTAACACAGCATGACGGCAGCGCCTCATCTTCTGCCCTCCCTAAATCGCAACACGAACAGCGACGACTCAGCGCACCACGCCCCGAATTACCATCTCGCCGATCTAGTAGAATGTCGCGAGTTAGCTTTGCCGAGTCAAGAAAGCCAGATTTGGCTTATAGCGACGTTGAGCCACCCTCGACGCATTATTTCGAATCAGCACACTCGCCTGCACACCTCAACGGCGACGAAGCGCATGTTCTTGTCAGTAATCCATGGCAGGGCCTGTGGGTGAGTCCGGATCCTCCTCGAGGAGCTCGAACCATCTCGGCGGAATCCGTCCTCACGAGATCTGCATTGGGTTCTACGCCTGTACAACCACATCCCCTTGCGTCCTTCAGAGACGCTCAGGTGACTCCATCACATTCCACTGAAAGGCCAGTCACGCCTCGAGCGATGCATAGTTCCAAATCGGTCAACCACCGATCAAGACCGTTTATATCACCTTCACCTTTCTCCTCTACAGTTACAACAGCAGTCAAAGATGTATTCCTCCGGGAAAATGACAGTCCGGAAGCGACTGCATCTTCCCTACGACGCATACGATCCAGCATCCGAGCGAGTCTCTTCTTTAACAGCGATGATGAGGATGCCACCATGCCGGAGCGCATCGCGGAACAGCCAATTGTTCCCGCATCAGATGATAACAATCCATCGGGAGCCTTGGGCCATGACGACGCTGGGCCAAGTGCTACCACAAAAGTTTCAAGGGGGAGATCACGAAGTCTTAGCGACACGTTGGGCGAGTTTTTTCGCCCCAAAAAGCAGAAGAAGCAGGAGGCGGTCGATGAAGACAACAACTTGATAGACGGCGACGATGAGCAGCAATTAAGTCGCAGCCCATAATTCTAATCGTAAAAATACTCTCATTTGCTCGGTGGCTACAGTCGTTACATATTAATTCACGCACATTTCACTACTCATATTTTTGTTCGAAGATGGTTTTTTTTTTTTTTACAAAACGAGTTTCATAGTAAGATGACGATCCATTGTGGCGGCGTTATTCTTTAAGGGCGCATCAGAGGGAGGAAAGGACTCCACAAGGATGGTGAGGCGGGGACTCTGGTCGAATTGTTTGCTTTTTTTCTCCCCTTTTCTTTTTTCTTCTTTTCTCGTTTTATGATGATATGTAGTAAAATGAAAATATGTCGGTGTTGGTTAGGCGAGATGAGATGAGCTTGGGTCAGCCCCCTATTTATTTATTCTCCTTTCTCCGTTTTTGAGGCTGTGATGATAGGATGTATCATTAGTGAAGCGTTGATTGATAATCTGTGATGCTACGGTTGTTTGTGGCTGTTTCTATCTGGGGAAATATGATTGTTCTTCCATATGGCTTCTTTATTAGGAGAAAGAAGAATGTAGTTGACTGGACTATGGGAGCGTGGTATTGACGCTTGGCAGAATCGCGACTTTTGTCAAACGGTCGGGCGAGCCCATGTAACAATGGCTCTTCATTGTGTTGAGCGATCTATAGGTATACGCAGCTCTTATAAATCACCTTGAAAGTCCAATATGGAGGTGGGTAGAGTGCACTGCGAGCGCCATCGAAGCTGCATTTAAGCTCTTCCAAGCTCAATAGTTGCTGGTCTCTGCTGGTGCTAAATGCGCTCTTTTAGATAAAGAATGCTAATCTGCAAATGATTAAAGAAGATGACTATATAAGCGCTGCTCAAAGTATGACTACAAATGATTATGGAGTAACTGATGCCTTGCCTTTTCCCTCGCAGCAACTTCCGCCCTCAAGCCGGCTATAACCCTGTGATATACACTCCTCGGAACCACCTCACAGTCATGGCCCTTTACCTCCCAGGCAGGTCGCCCAAGCTTAATGTCTGCACCGCTATCGAGCAGCAGTTGCACCATTTCCCGTTGTCTTAGCTCCATGGCCAGGTGGATAACTCTGCCGCAACCAAACTTTATGAGCTCCTCTCGTTCCATCTGCAACTCAATCCAACTAACGTCATGATAGCCAACGTTTGCATCGGCGCCATATGAAAGCAAAAGGCGAACCATGTCTAAATTACCGTATACAACTGCTCGGACCAGCGGGGGAATGTAATCTGGATCTGGCTCCTCGCCAAAACGGCAGTCAGTGGTGCCAAAGTCCGTTGGAACATAAGGCGGAGGTCGATCCCCTTCGCTATACTCGCACTGCACGCCATTTGCTAATAGGAGCTTGACCATGGGAGGGTCGTCTTGGTCAATGGCGACGCACAAAGCCCTCGTAGAGGCAACGCGGTCCGTTTTCCCAACTAGAACCTCTGCGATTTCCTGGTTCCCTATCCGCACGGCTGTACTTAATGGAGCGTCGCGGATGGGGTAATCACTACCAAAGAAATTCGCATCAGCACCCTTATCGAGGAATAGTCTCACCAGGCCAAGATTTTCATGTTTTACGGCCCATAGGAGAGGACTTTTCCGGTCTGCGCCAATGATGTTGACGTTCAAGTCTACTCCGTATTCCAGCAGTTGTGAGATGACATTCTCATATCCGGCTTGCAATGCTGCGCCGAGCACCTCCAGCTTCTGGTGTCGACTCGGAATAGCGATGATGGACTCATCATCCTGCGCAGCCTTACGAACGGTAGAGCGGGCCGCAGCTTGAGGAGGAATTGGCTTCTTCTCCCCTGTACGGCGATTGCAGAAGTGGAACTTTCGAGGATCGCTTTCTTCCCATACTAGATCCCAATCATTATCCGCCAGAATGACTTCTTGATGACTTCTTGGAACCTTGCGCCTGTGTTCCGGGTACATCCGACCGAAGCTGAAAGGCACAAACAGTTCTGACGGTGGTGGCTCAAGGCTGTTAGGCACCCCGTGATGCTCAAGGTGCCAGGCAGCATGTTGTGGTTTGAAAGCAGGTTGGTGCTTGCGCTGAAGAATTTCGTGCCAATGGATCCCCTCAAAGAAAGGATGAGTTTTGATCTCAGACACTCCATGGGCTCCTAAGCGTTGCTTTGGATCGCGATTGAGAAGCTTCACCATAATGTCCCGGGCATCTGGTGGCAAATGCTCAGGGAATTGGATAGGCTGATTGAGGATCTTGTCGGTTACCTTGCCGGAATCCTTATCATAGAACGGAGATAGCCCCGTTAACATTGTGTATAGGAAAATTCCCAATGTCCACCAATCGGCCATCCGAAATTCGTCTCGGCCAAGCAGCATTTCCGGTGCTGGGTATTCTGGCCATCCGTGTTGTATCCTGGGCTTCTCGTGGCTAATCTCCGAGAGAAATAGGCCAAAGCCGCAAAGCGTAATATGACCATTCTCATCTAATAGGACACTTCTGGGTTTCAGCCAGGCGAAGATCTCATGTACATCATGCAAATATTCCACTGCGCAGAGAATCTCGGCAAGGTATATCTTTGACCTCTCGACATCGAAACATTTCTGTTCCAAGGGATGGTTGAAAAGGCGACCTCCGCTGCTGAATGGAGAAAGGAGGTGTAAACCATGCTCTGATTGGAATATGCGTGTAGTTGTTGATATAAAAGGATGGTTGATCTGAGAAGGTAAGCCGCTTGTAAGTTCAGATAGAGATAGTCTATCAGTCGAAAAAATTCTCTCAAAATATTTTGCCTTGGTGTCGTCCTTCTTGCATTGGGCAAGCAATCCAGAGTGACTAACCGCCATATCGGAGAGATCATACGAGAAGTCCTCCTCTTTCAATGCCTCATTCTCCAAAGTTGCATAGGCAAAACTGACATGAACCTTACCAGGACCATCTTCAATCATCAGCCACTTTGACTCAAATTCCTGCAATGCGTCGAAAGGATTTACTCGTGCTACCCCAATAAACGCATCCTGGCTGGTCTCGGAACCATTTGGATGGCAGAGGTAGAATGAAATAGTCAACTCTGTAAAGCGTCTAACGTAGAATTTACATGTGTCATAATCTCTTATCCACTTGGGATTCTCTGTGGTTCCCAAAGGGCGGCTAAGAGGAATCTGGCGTTTGTCGTACTCGACAAGCGTTTGGGGCAAATTGCACCGTTTGCAACGAATAAGTCCGCCAACACATAGCCCATGACTGTGCTTAGAGTCGTTGGAGAGCTCCTTGTAGTCATCCGGTGCGGAGAGACCGACTGCTTCGTGCAGAGTCACGGCTAAAATGCCAGGCAAGCTTAGCGTCAAAGTTGGCGAAATGTCCAAGGCAGGATCGACGCCCGTCTTTATAACATCTATAAAGAAACATTGGCTGATTAGCTTTACATTGGTCGTAATTGAAAAGAACGTGAAGTCAGAAACTGCGCGTACGCTCAGTCATTTTGCATTTCTAAGCGTGGGGTGATTCGTGCTATTGTGGAGGAAGGGGGATCAAAGAAGGAGATTAAATCATGAGGTGGGAGAGCAAACTATATTTAGACAGCATCTACCTGGGCTATATCGTATATGCGCATTTTGTATGCATGTCCCTCTTTTCATGCGGGGTCCAAGCAGGGAGCCTGATGATTCCTGCAGTGATTAATCGTTGTGTCCTTTTTTCGGCCAACCGCTCGTCGATACAAGCCATAACAGATAGAAGTATTTAATATTCCAAGTTCTCAGGTTTCAGCCTCAGTAGTGACACTAATTTGTTCGGCAATCAACGATGTGGTCTCCCCATGGAAGGGGAAGGATTGGCCAGGATCAAGGTCGAACCTCTTAAACTCCTATATTCATTCGTAAGGATAGGAAGGAGGCTGGGCACGGGCGCTGGCGGTGTCTCTGAAGTTCAAGCACTTCCTCCTGTCAATCTAGACTCGTTTCTAGCTAAGGAGCCCGTGGCTTATACGTGAGATCTCGGGATTACTACTCGAGGTAACGGCACACTCAGAAATGCAGGTTGAATCAGGTGTGGGGTGGATTGTCTACCTCTCGACGTGCCATTTGACTACAGTGCACTACATGTTTAAGTTAGTCATAGCTCGTTCGCATCGTACGAGTACCGAAACCTGGATGCTTCGTTCATGTCATTCTTAGTATCCTCGGTAATTAATCTGGACATTGATGAAGAGGGCCACGTCATCTTTCCGGATGGTTCGTAGAGAGCTCATATAGCGGGGAGCTCAAGATGTTGGCTTGGCGTAAATTGTTTCGGCAGCACGGCACGAAGTGCATAAGAATATAGAGAACAGGCTTCTGCAGTCTAAATTAGTGATATTATGGATATATAGAAGACGCTAAAATATGCATTCACGGCTGAGAGGAGGTAAACCGCTGACCGCTGCGTGATAGTACTAAAAAAATGCAGGACCAACAGCTGAGAAAAGTCCATCGCTAACAGCAGCTACTGCTAATTGGAGAAGGTCCTACTATATACTCTTTATTTACAATCGCAACAAGAAATGAAAGGTTCCTCAAACTAGCGTAAAAACATGTTCGGGACCGCTATTGTGGCGAACGTCGGCGCCTGTAACAGAGCCATTCGCGTGAATCTGCGAGTCGCGAATTGAGAATAAGACGTTTCGACCACATTCGCCATAGCAACGTGATTAATTTATGGTTGACATATTGAGGCCAAATGCTGAGTACAGGACCATTTGTAATCTGGCATTGACAGAGTCATGGTCCCCATGGCTCAGCTCCAGAGTCTCTTCCAACAACAGCCCAGAAAAGGGCTAACCACGGTACAGAGAACTCTGTTCTGTCTGCAAAAGGCCCTCAACTGCAATCATAAAACGTCGAGCCGACACTACAACTTGTATAATGCCACTGAAACCTCCTGTGATCTGGATCTGTCCCTTCATGTCTAAAAAGCAAGGACTCGATTGCCTAAAATGATAATGACTCACCAAACCTTCTTTGAATTCATTAATAGTATTGATGTTATCACTTACTATCCTCTGACGACCTTGTAAGATAGTGGGCAACCAAGTCCTTACTTTCTTCTATATAGACGCTATATTCCTCTCTATATAATGCAGATGTAGGACTCTCACGGGTATGCTGTCCTAAAAGTGAATGATGTTGGCGAACATCAGAGTATAATCCATCGGGTGCATTGCAAATTTGTTATGATGATGCAGTCAAGGTATGAATTGGTTCATTGGCAGAAGCTCCCGAGCACACCCAAGATTTTCAGAATATTGCCACATGCTATCTGACATTGGCATGGAAAGCAGATGCAAAGGAAAGATAAAAAAAGAAGAATTGACAAAAAAAGAAGTTATGAAGGGCATTGAACCCAACCCGATTCGAACGGATAACCTTCAGGAGATTCCTAGCTGGAATCTGACGCGCTACCGTTGCGCCATGGGTCCTGTTGTTACTAAGCCTCACAAAAACCCTTTGTAAGCCCTTGGGGCGAAGGAGCACAAGCAAACAGTTGTCCCACTCCATGTTCTACGGCTTGAAAGATTGCAATAAAATGCCAATATGGCTCCGCAGCTACCGATATCATGAGAATTTAATTGTGAAGCAACCTATACCTTTTTTTTTTTTTTTTTTTTTTTTTTTTTGCTATTTGACTCGACGGCAATCGTCAATATGGTGAGATTGCAAGATGATATTCTATAGAAAGAGGCGCGATGTACTGGCAGCCAAGGATTAAATCAGAGAATAGCCAAACAACATCATATCACTCTACCTTACAGAAAATAACTGGGACGGCCATAGGGTCTAGAGCATTTCGATAAATAGGCTATGAAAAGGCTCACATTCAAACCTCAAGAGAGTCTTTCCAAAACACGACCATTCTTGCACAGTAAGATAAATTTGCGATACGTATTACGTGCAACTACTTAGAGAAATGACTTCGAAAGGTGGAAGATATTCCGTGGTTCTCATCATGGGTACATATATATGTATATAACTATAAGACAAAAATTAAAAAAAAAAAAAAAAAAAAAAAAAAATCTATGCTTTCTGATACTATGGGGACTTTGTGGCTACTACTTCAGAAACGGACATATTTACAATGACACCTGATACCTCAAGGTTCCATATACTCCTTCAACATTTGATCACATGTATCCCATAACCGTCCGCCTGTTTTGCGCTCCAAAAGCCCCTCCATAACATAATCTGCCATTATTCCCCAACGCCCCCATGGCTCGATGTAGGATCCATTCCGACCACCCGCCTCCATCATTGATGTATCTACATCTCCATTGAAGCCTGCAAAAAGCTCCGTCAAGCCACCGTAGTGTTGATCGTATAACAATGGTGATGTAATCGCTTTGAAAAATCCTGGCTGATGGCGCTGAAACTGTGTTTTCAGAGACCCAGGATGAAGTGAAAGAGAAATAAGACCACGCGACCCATAGCGACGGGCAAACTCATGGGCGAACATTACATTCATCGCCTTGCTTTGACCATACTTCCACATAGCTTTCAGTCCACTGACTGAATGCAGGTTCATGTCGTCCCAATTGATACCGTCTGGCTTTGGAGCTCCTCTGTGGCCGGAAGAGGTCACCCAAATGACTCTGGTGGCATTCTGATGTACATCTTGACGTGATGCAGTCTGTATGCATATAGGAGTAAGATAATGCTGGAATAGAAATGGTGCTAGGCCATTAACCCCTAAGTGTGTCTCAAAACCCTGTAACGTGACACTGCCTTGTGGCACGCCTCCAACCCCAGCGTTGTGCCATATGACATCGAGGCGGGATTCTCGTGACAGAAACTCCTTCGCGGAAGACTTGATAGATCTCAAGTCATTGAGATCAAGTTTTAAGAAAAAGAGTTCCCCTTTTCCTCTTTTGACTGTTGGGTGCTCTGCGGCAGGTTCTGACTTGATTCGCTGGATAGCTTCTTGAGCATTATCATATGAGCGGCTGGCAATGTAGACACGGCCGTTCAGATTATATATTGCTTTTGCTGTCTCATAGCCACACCCAGATGACCCGCCTGTAATTATAAAGACGCGACCATGTTGATCCGGGATGTCTTTCTCAGTAAACTGAGGTTTCGGGGGGAAAGACTCGCGCCAAGTAATCACTGACATTTTCTGCTTGATGACTGTAGAAGAAAGTTAGAAACAAAAGGATTCATCACTGTTAAACTCATCGTATATATATATCAATTTTTAGATATAAGCACAATTATCCCGGCGACACGCATCTATTAGGAATCCACCACCACCCAGTAGGTAAACACTGATTATGACAAGGGCTATACTAAACCAGGCAAGCATAAAAGGGACCCATCCCGCGGCCGCGGGCAACTCCACCAAGCCCCGCGGCTACAAGCTGGACGGATCCTCCAATAGCATTTTAGTCTCTTCTTTAGGGAAGCATCTTCCAGGTTCTTAATTTTTGAGGTGAGCTAAGTTGCCGTGAATTGACTAGCAGCAACTCCTTGCAATGCAAAACTGTTATAGTGCTTCAATTTTGATTATTCCTAGAGCACCAATTTCCTGCTGCACTGGACCTGGGCTGCTGTACGGCATCCAATACCCACCCGAAGAAATATACTATAACCACAATACTTTATACGCCTCTAATATCTCCAAATAAGCACCTAAAAGAGAATTAGCCATGGGAAGTTGGAGTGTTTCATAAGTATATAACCGTATCATCGTACCTGCCGCTTTCCATCGGTCGCCCAGTTTCTCAAGTGCCTTTTGCAGTATATGTTTGTTTTCCGGAGACATACTTTTCTGAGTTGAATGCGCCAATGCTACAGTGTAGATGCTGTGCAAGAGAAAGGGTGATGCAGAGTCCGACATCAGTTCTGGTTCTAGTAATATCTCTTTGCATATCAAGATGACTCTTTCTGTCACTGGCTTTATAGCTGACCGTAATTCGTCATCCCATTCCAAGTTGGCACTCTGCTGCCTAAGGCGTTTCCATTGAGATTGGTGCAATGAAAAAAAAGCACTATATATATTAGTACCAATAGAGAAATGACCAGTCTGCATCTTACCTATAACAAATAGTGAGCTGGCTGTGGATATCGACATCCCACTTGTTTGCTTCTTGTTCAGCGGCAAATATCAACGATTTCAATGTATTATCAAGTTGAGATAATTCTTCATTGAGTTGGACTTCGTGATCAAGGGGACCTCCACTTTGTCTTATTGAGGTGTTTCTCAGCACTAGTCCAAGTAATTTAGTTGCTTCAATGAGTAGTGCGAAACAGCCCTGATCTTGTCTTTTTTGTCTATCATCACTGAATCTGGTGGCTGCTTGGAGTTCCTCAGACTATAAATTACAGTGAGCTCGGAATTTCTTTTTAAAGCAAAACAGTCGCTTCAAATTAAAAACTTACATCAATGGCAGTATTAATAGGCAGATCATCTAAAGGATCTTCTACCAGACCTGCTGGCACCACACGACCAAGATGCACAAAGCTTGAAGGTTGCATACGTTAGCTTCATCTTCAACTTCTAGACTTTGTATCTAGAAGTACTTCTAAATGGTTGAAGGGGAACGTAGGTCGATTTACCGGTCTAATAATATGACTGCCCACCAGAGCCTTCTGCTCTCTTCGTGATCAGATGTGTTTAACGGTCGTTGTAACTTGTATTCATTTCGGCCACCTAAGCCCATAGCGAGCCCGTATCGGACGCAGGCGCCGATTGATAGGAAAGCATTAGGATATATAGCATGTCCGATCTCATAAAGGGATATCAGAAGACCTGCCCGAAGACCAGAATGCGATAGTATACCTAAACCCTCTAGATAGGCAATGCCTTGCTTTGAAGCTAAATAAAGATCGCAACGCTGTCCTTCAGGGCATTTGTGTGGATTTGATGTAATTAGCCTCATGCAAAGCAAAAGTAGAGTGACATCTACAGGCAGCTGAGATCTCGGTTCTTTTAAATACGTATAGAAACGCTCCTCGGATATAACAGGAAGCCATTTCTGGATGCTATTGAAATACGATGAAACGTAGTTGGGGATGTCTGCTTCAGCCTCTCCTGGTTCAGTCAGAAGATACAGCGAAAGCGTGTTGTAACTGGCAGTTCTAGGAATGTGAGGACGAAGTTCATGGTACATTGATTGATCGAGATAGACCATAGCAGGGAACTCAGCATGTGGGGCCTGTAGTTCTTTAACAGCGGATAATACTCCAGGGCAACAAGAGCAGCTCGAGGCTTGGCTAACATTGGTCGCATCATGTCCATCTATAGCCTGAGGCGATAGCCGCTTCTTATTCGCCTTGACATTGAAGGAATAAATGCAAGACTGAGCTCTTCTATAGAAAGCAATAGTAGTCAGCACGTTTACTTGCACTATAATTGCGTGTAGACGGGCTGGCAAGGTGGCGCCCTACATTGAACACTGAGAGCAAGCTGGCTGGAGTTTGTCACACTTTCTTTTCTGAGATCGACACGCATTACATGCCGGAAGGTCGGAGGGTGTATTTTCCATTTTATATGAATCTATAATATTAAAACTTTCCACTAGAGCGAATGCTTTCAATTAAAAGTAGAGATTGAACGATTATAACAAGTATTGAGAAGAGACAGAATGCAACTATATGGTCGTTTGCTACTATTTACTAGATATTACTAAGCCGGCTTAAGTTTAGCTCCTAGACTAGGTTTCTTACGGAGCGAAGGCGTCGCATACACGGAGAGGCTTATGGGAAGCTTTTCCAAGATCGGCATTCACAGCGGACCCATGGCGCAACGGTAGCGCGTCAGATTCCAGCTTGGAATCTCCTGAAGGTTATCCGTTCGAATCGGGTTGGGTTCAATGCCCTTCAAAGTCTTTTTTTACTTTTTTTTTTTACTTTTTTTACTTCTCGTAGAAAGTCCCTTCTAAATTGGTTTGGTATAAAGCGGCCATCAATACTTCAATCCCATCTAAATACTTTCATCATGCCAGAGGATTCGTGAGCATAACGAAGCCAGTGAGGTATACGGAGCGAGGCATCGTGTAATAGGGTCTGGTAAATAGTTTGAGAGGTAACAAGTGCGAAACTTCCGGGTGAAGGAGCCTATCCTAATTACCATTCCAGGTGAGTCTGGACATTCTTTAGCCCATTTCCCGACGAGGCATCGCTAGATGCCGTCTGAAGATTGCCGTATATTCTGAATGTCGACCTAAGCCTTCTACAATAATGCTAGCTTAACTCTCTTGAAAAAAAAAAATGCTGTGACTTTGCGATTCCTAAAAGTCTGTCGGTAAATTGTGTCTTTTCCTTTTCTCCTCACCCTCCTAAATTGTATCTGATTCCAGAACAATGAAATACGCCTCACGGTCCCTTCAGATGTAACACTCATTCAAGCTCGTTCAATACGCTATTCAAATTCCGACGTTAGAGGGGAAAGACGTATGAACAACTCAATAAAACATCAAATTGTATTAGACACTATATTGCCAGATGCTATCAAATCCAAGGTACGAAGTCCATCTTTGCTGGTCAAAGATCTAAATCATACCTAGTTTCCATTCTCGAGCACAGTATTAGTCGACAACCAGTACCAAGCGTTTCCGTTATAGTCATTGACTTGTCCACCGTTAGTACTATGTCCATTCGCTGTGTCCATGCAGTCATCAATGATAGCCTCGAAATTGTTCCAACAGCTCTGTGGACTGCATCCAATATTCGGCGCAACCCTTGTCTGTGCACTGGTCAAACCGTCTGCTGTGTTGTATGTGCCATCGTCGCAAGGATGGTTGTTGCATAGCCAGTCACGAGCCGCCCAGAAGCCATCCCATCGGCCCTGTTTCCAGTTTGTTAGGCCTTGGTTGGACACCAGGCGGACACCGCATTGGGGAGGTGTAGCCAAGGTGCCAGGGGCAAATGCGAGGAGGCCAAGTCCAAGGGCTAGTACAGAGTACATTCTGCGATTGAGGTTAGCGTCAATGTTAAATAGAGATGGTATGCAGTCGGCGTACTTGGATGCTGTAGCGGTTGCAATGAGCTAAAGAGCCGAGACTGTGACAACGCAATTATGGTTTTGAATAGAAGAGGCAAGATCCGCGTTTTAAGTATTAAGAGAAGCCAGAATCCACCCCTATTGCGGCCCGCAGATAGGTTGACTTTTCGCAACCTACTGCTGATACGGAGTTTGGCTTCGGTTCTGTGGAATCCTGCATCCCGCTTGTAAGTTTATGATGTCAAAAGCTCATTGTGGAGTTCGGGTTGCTTAGGTGTTTGCATGTGTGTATCCATCAGTATATGTGCCGACGGACTTATCGGGTGAGTAATCGTGCACAAACTACCACAACGGCTCAGTAATTCATGCAGCCTTATACGGGTATCCAACTGCTATCATTAATGACATCCCAAAGACCGTCTCAAAATCTGATTATTATTCTCATTCTCGGACAGCCGGCTTTACTAATACATGGAGTCATAAGGGGGGCTGTGGCAGAAATCCTAGCCTGTTCTTACAGGGATAGTATGCGATTTTGATACACTATGCTTGAAAGTTTTACTATGTACGGATACTTGTAGCGTGTTATTAAAAATTCACTCTAAGCCTTCAATACGTTCTATAATATTCCACAGAAATGTCGATCTGCATTCCACTGATGAAAAAAAACCTGGCATCCTCAGCACTCATGATCAGTTCAACTCAAGCGTTAATCTTTATAGGTCAATAAAACCTTGCTCCTCTTCAGTAAATTAAATACTGACTTGCCAACCTCTTATGTCTAGTCGTTGAGTATTGCTTAACCTAATAATTGCTAAATGCCAGGTACTTGGATTTAGTGTTCAAGATGTAAAGCCAGTGGATATCGTCATTCTTATTTAGGTTCGTGAATATTCTAAACATAAGAATTAGGATTCCCTCGATTTTGTGTTATCTGAGTATTCTAACCTGGTCATAGACCGCTTTGCTTTCTAATTTAAAAAAAAGCAGTGAAACTTTCGCAGATTCTAATAATATGCTTCCCTTCTGGGCCTTTTGTGGGCAGTACGGAGTGGTACCCGTGCATTCTCCGATCCCTGTCAACTTTATAAATACAATAACAACGGTATGTAGTTGATTTCATTAGTAGCGGAAACCAAATATAGCGACTGACTGATGTAGAAAATGCTAGTGTCATACAACTGTGCTGACGCTTCTGAGCTGTGGAGTAACATATTGCAGGACACCAATGTATTCACAGTAACTTGAGACCATGGAGCGAAGTAATCGGACTATAACTAATGATTAACAATTAAGGAATAACGGATATTTCTGTACAAGTTTGGCAAATATAATCGAATGTTCATCTAGGAACAGTGCGACACTCGTGATACGTGCGGTAATAGCAACCTGCAGGTGAGATCTTAGGCGATCTTTCGGGAGAAGCGGTCCAAGTAATCCTTAAAACCATTTCACAAATGCCTATTTCGTAGCTACCTATTCTGTGCATAGTTGTTTTGTCGGCTAATGATACGCCCGCTCGTTGCTCGATCGTATTATAATGCATGAATCAATGACTGCTGGAGAACAGCATATAAATACTCCACTTCTAATATATAAAACTTTCGTGTTCCTAGGTGACTGTATTCCATATCGCCTCCCCCCACCAATATATATATACGGACTGGCAGTTAAAATAGTTAACTAGCGTTGATTCAGGCATGACACTAAATCCACTCTTAAGACCTCAATAGCGCAAGAATAATAATTTGGGCTATTCTTTTTGAGAGAGGAAACATATTACTAGCTTAATCATCACGAAGAGACCTTGGAGTTCTAATTCTCTGAAGCCGTTTCCTATTAGATGACTGTTCTCGTAGCTTTGAAGTAGCATGGCAGAGATATGAATTCAAGTAGGCAAGCAGTTAGAAGTAGAGTATTAAGCTCGCTCAAAATTAACTCTTTCATCGCTAGATTAAACCTAACATGGAGATCACGGTGGAGAAACTTTTTCAGCGACCACAGATCTTAGATGCAGGTCGAACTGAAAAGACTGCCGTAGCGGATACGGAGTAACTGACGCATGCGATCTCAAAATAATCCATCAATAAGGTAGTCTCCACTTCCTCACTGTTCTGTTGCAAAGGGAAACCCTGGGCAAGAAGTTTACCTGTTATATCCTAGATCAATAAGCATCGGTGTACGTTGTTAGCTAAGACATCACATGTGCCATCAGCCATCATCATGTGAACATGAATTGGTCCGTCGGCGGAATGACAGGAATCCAGGATCCCATCCCATCCACTTGGACAATTATGGAGTAGTTCCGACCAGGCGGTAACTGAGGCTAGGATATAACATGCCACGAGGGAGATGTATCAATACTTGAGCTTTTGGCGAGGCGGTGACAGTAGTTCTTACAGGTGTCCACCAAAGATTATTCCCTGGTAAGAATCATAAAAGACGAGTAATAATGAGCGGAGAATTTCCATTCCCTTGACGGCATAAGCCGTGTTGACAAGTGCTTGTACTTGTAGCACCTGTGCCACAGAGTACCGGTACGACCGGGAGTTCTATTCCGTACGACACCCTATTAGGGACGGGCCTACGGAAGCGGGCCGGTATGGCGCTTTCGGATCCCCACTGCTCTTATTGTTGCGGGCGCTGATTTCGGGGTCATCCTGATGATGATGATACTAGTGCCGGTGATTCTAACTCCATAGTCTAATGTTATTATGAGCACTGGCGCAGAGTGCAGGCATTAGTAGGACTAGCAGACCGAGACAACTCGCAGCGAAAAAGGGTTTTGCTAGACCCTTGCTGAGAGTGACCAGGACAGGGATTCGCGTTGTGATAGTACTACTGGAGCGCGTGCTACGTACTAAGGAGCACAAGCTGGGGAGGGATTTACCCTTGTTGCCGTGAGATGTCGGTGCACGCGAATTCCTTGCTCTTTCATGGATACACCGTTCAAGGTAGTATGCAGAAGCAGAAACATAGCTGCAGACATGGAAGCGAGGATATCTGCAAGATGACGACTTTTCAAGACAGCGCGCGCAAGCGTGGTGAAATCCTTGCTCTCTCTCACATGCTCCATCATATCAATACGAGTAACCTAGCAAATACTATTAAGAAGTGGGTAGTACTATTGGTAAATGAAGATGCAGCCAACGTGGGAATTACGGAGAACCCATGTAATACATCGCCAGCTTATAACCCACAGCGAGAACCGACCTTCACCGATACATTCATAACAAGCCATGCCGGATCCGAAAGACCAGCTCGATTAAGCCAGAACTATCCACAGCTTCCAAATTTGGTCATGGTCCCAGCTGGAGATCGGCGCTGTAAGCAGCAAAAGTAGAAAGCTATGAGGGCAAACGCCTAGATACGACAAGATCGGCATTGAGATGGGCTTTCTACTCAGCCCGGCCGCAAGCGTAGTATATTGCCCCGCAGTCGTAAACCATACTCTGCAGTACTACTACTACCACCATCGTTCTTATGGTAGTGGAGGATGATTTCAGTTTCGGTCGTACAAATAACGGCGAGGAGATGGTTGCAGCAGACTTACTTTGGGGGATGAGACGGTACCATCGATGAGAGGGAGCCGCAATTGGCCCACCACCTCCTTCGTCATCCTGCTAGGAGAGCTCAATGTAACTAGCTTATTGTGTGAATCAGTTACATGGACCTCATGAATCTAAGGACTGGAGTCAAAAAACGAAGTTGAGGTCCAACTCAAGAGGGGCGTCTCATTAAGCTAAGAGATTGAATACGACTAACAGAGGGATACCACCTTGTAGGAAAGAGTCGTAAGATTCAAGTTCGGCTCTTTCCTATCGGCCCTTGGTTAATCCAGCTTAACTTCAAAGCGCTAGCGATGCTCTCGGTCAGCGACATACTCGTCATTTGTGATACCGAGCACGGAGTTGCGTCCGGACGTGCAGCCATTTCGTCATCTGCAACCTCTAAAGGATCAGCCGTGTATGTAAGCCTTGAACATTTCCTGGTCCCGGTGATCATTTTTCGCTGCCAACAAGCCTCTTCCATCAACCCCCACACATGACCTTCCCCTGGACTATCACCTATACAACCATGCTTCAATGCGACTGTAACCGTGGCTGTAGTTGCTTTTTGTGCATACTTCAAGGGCCGGGGTGCCTGCAGCCCTAGACAGGTAGTAGGATCATCCACTCCATTTATCTGGGTGGAGGACCCTGTATCTGTCCATGCGTTTGAGCGACAGGGTCCTTGGCTCAGAATTGGGTCGATGAACTGGGGATCGCAACGTGTAATAAGCAGTGCAACATGTGCTCTCCGAATCGGAATAGAAACGCTTGTAAGTGCGGAGAACAGTCTACACAAATCCCGGATGCCAGCTCAATTGCCACAACGCAAGATCAAGGTCAAGCCCTTATACTCCGAAATTCGTATCCTATATACTACAGAGTCACTTATACTTCGTAACACTTTCTGTTAACTAAGGGTTCATCTCAAGCATTCCCATCGTGGTTCTAGTAGTGTTTGGTGTATTTGCCGTCTCTGGATTGCTCGATATGGTTTAGTACACCGAATATATCTATAACATTGACAATCTAATAAAACAAGTAACGTAAAATCCGCCTCTATAATAATGTCCAAGCCTCTGCTTTCAAAACACAAAACCTGAAAGAAAGAAATGAAAGCCATCTATAACATAAGAAATAAAATCCTCTCATCTCGGCCCCTACCATATATCCGCTCAAATCCTAGATATCTGTTTCATGTTATGATCATGTTATGATCTGTTATTGACTATTGTGCCACACATTTCCCCTTGACCTTTTCAACGGTGTCCATCCTCGACTTGACGCTGTCGCCCAGCTTAGCTACATCTTCCGCCTTATCCCTCGTCGGATATTTGCTGCCTTGTTAATTTTAGCGATATCCCCAAGTGCAAGCGGGCTCAGTACAAGGTCAAAAATAGCCAGCGGGGCATTGTGAGGATCATCAACAATGGTGTAAATGTCCATTCCGGCATTGCCTGCAGCTCCAAGCATGCTTAGGATCGCGCCCACGTCGGCAAGCTCTGCTATTGAGCCAACGACCTCTCCAATGATGGGAATTATGAGGAAAATGGCCGAAAGGAACGCGAGAATAAAGGCTTTCCTCTTCTCCTCTTCGATTTTATCCGCAATGGTCTCCACCAAGGCCATCTTCTCTATTGCAGACGCAATCATGAAGATCGGGAGGCTGATGCTATCAATCAGAGCGTGGACGTCATCAACCCAGCCGTCAAACTTGAGATTCGTGATGATACCGTCAAGCTGGGGCCCAAGTTCTTGCGCATTTTCGAGACCCTTCTGCACGATGTCTTTTGGATTAGCCACGTCCGAAGAAGAGTAGCCATCAATTACAGGCACGTCATAGTCATAGCCAGAAGCCCAGCAGGAGTCATCTGCCTCAGATGACGGCGCACATGGATTCCCGCGATTGTAATTGCCGATCTTCGTCTTATTCTTAGGAATGCCTGTATCCGACTCCAAGTCTGCATAGAAACCAGTCTCGTTAGAGAAGGCCCAGTAGACGGATTGTTCATACGGGTAATCTGGCCCATAACCGCGTTTAGAGTAATCCGGCGGACAGGGCTCTGACTCGTTATATATCTCCGTCCGCAATACCGGTGTCGGGGGGCCAAAATCTCCAGAGTGAACATAATGATTGCACTCATCATTGAAGCAATAATCACACTCGCTATTGCGCCTCTGGTTGGCCTCACACGCATCACAGCAAATCGCAGTCTCGGCAACGACACAAGTGAAATAGTTGGTTCCATTTGTGTTGACCCAGTTGTGAAGAGTTGAGTCTGCTTGGGTAGCAACTGAGTCAGCATAGACTTCGAACTTCTTATCATATCCGTCAGACATCATGTCTGTGTAGTTGCTGATGCTTTCCGTAAGTAAGTTGTTAAGCGCAATCAGGGTGTAAAGCGTGACGCAATGCTCTGGGATATTGCCAGCAGCAGCATCAAGCTCTTCCATTGTGCCATAATTGTCGTTGCATGGAGAAAGTGGATCCGTATCAGGAAGATACTCACCATCACCGTCTGGATCGAGATTGTCATCAGTGTACTCCTGGAGGTCAATAGCCCAATCCACCGTACCACCAAGATTTGCTTCCTTGTAAAGTGCCTCCCGACGGGCTTTTGAATCGTCTGGAAGATAGGATACCCAGTTAGATCCGTAGATAACCATGGCTGTGTCGCTTCGCGAGTCGTAATCCATAAGAGTGTCATTTGAATCCAAATTGATGATTTCCTTGAGCTCGGCATTGGATATGTAGCCAGCCTTTCCTGTACACTCCCCTGGAGTCGCTGTTGAATTAGGGCCTTCGAACCTACAGCTAGGACTGTTCAGGTTCTTGACACATGCAGTTCTATTGACCATGCCAAATGATCTACCATAGCTTGGGAGTCCAACAACAACTTTGTAGGCATCTACGCCTGCTTTTGTAACTGTTTTAATGCTCATCAGTCATATGCAAATGT
This sequence comes from Trichoderma arundinaceum, assembly GCA_025919625.1. Classification (NCBI taxonomy): domain Eukaryota; kingdom Fungi; phylum Ascomycota; class Sordariomycetes; order Hypocreales; family Hypocreaceae; genus Trichoderma; species Trichoderma arundinaceum. The sequence goes on from JAMQTF010000018.1 coordinate 129,104, forward strand.
TTATCGTCACGCCTCAGGCTTATTTACTCATGGCTAGTGCGTACATTGTCTCGGTCAAATTTGCTAGAAGCCGGCATCTGTTAGATGGTACTGTGAAAGGCAGAAAATGAACTAACCATGGCCACGCAAACAGCTCCCTGAGAGACAGCCATCCTGAGCCCAGTGATTGTCGTAGTCCCATTGACCTAAGGCAAGTATCAGCACAGGCCGAACCAGAGGCGGGGGCTGAGCAAGAATATTGGTGGCCGTCTTCAAGTGACTCAAACATACCATGAAGATCATACGTCATATATACAATGTAATCTACCAGTTTAGCCATATCCGCGATAGGAAAAGACTTCAAATACCAGTATGAAGCTGGCGCCGCTATAGACAGACTTTTGGAAGGAGGTAACTTGGCCCGAAGCTTTTTAAGGAAAGTAAGGTAGTTGGGCCCATCTGATTTCAGACCAACTGGTATTCCAGGGAGATCCGGAGCCTGTAAGTTTAGTTTCTCTTTAATTAATCAAGATCAAATGTATAAGGATGTATGTTGGCGGAAAACGGCTTACCCCCGGATATTCCCAATCAATATCAACTCCATCAAACCCCTTTCTCTCAAGGTATTTGACAATGCTACCAACAAACTTGTCTACATGGTTTGGGTACATGGCTTGGCGGAGTTTGTCGTACGAGGCTATCGACGTCGAAAAGTCCCAGCCACCAAATGAAAGAATGCGTCGTTGTGGAAGTTGGAGGAAGTCGTCCAGTTGCTTGTAAGTGTCATTAACCGTAACTTCAAAATTCTTATCAATCGAAGCAAAAGCCCAGTGAGCGTGTGTGTAGTTTGTGTCGCCAATGTCGTCGGCTCTGTAGTTCAGACAAGGGCGATCCCAATTCCACGACTCGTAATATGCGACCTTGATGAAAGAAGACGGCGGTTTGGCGCTAAAAGAAAACAAAAAAGAAACTCTAATTAGATATGCACACATGAGGGAGCCTAGAGATTGGATGAAACTTACTTGTTTGTTATAGACACGCCGCAGTTTGATATGCAACCATTTTTTCCACGTGGAGCTGTGCCAGGATTCCCCTTGGGGCCAACAGCTGGAGTACAATAATCCGGCGTTGTGCCACAATGGCCCCAAATATTGCAGCGACTGTTGAGGGGACAAGGGTTCAAATTCTCTAACTTTTGACCGGCAGAAGGCTTCTTTGTGCCGGGAACAAGCGGACCACACACGGCATTGCTCACGGGCGCTGGCAGTGGAGGAGTCCCTTTACTGAGGCAAATACTGGTTCCAACAGCAAGGCTTTTGCAGCCGCTCCAGCCCCAAGTGGTTTTGTCGTTGAATTTTTCCAGCTGACTTGTTTTTAAGCCGTTAGATGCTGCAATTCGTGAGCAGTCATCGCCAGATTTGATAGTGTATGTGGCACAAGTGCCATCCGGGTGAGGCTTTGGAGTAATGTCGGGCAGACTTCCCTTTGAACAGCAAACCATTTGCCCTGGCCTTAAACTGGAACAAAGAGTCTTGGAAGGATTGTATTTGGCAAGATCCGCTCCGGAAATACCGCACTTCTTTACCAGGGAGCCGCACGAATCCCCAGAGGCCACTGTGGTTATCCTGCAACTATTTCCAATCTGTGCGCTGGCCAAATGATGAACGCTTCTGGTATTATTTGATTGAACAGATTCCATGATTTTCATACCAGATGCAGAAGTTTCGTATACTCTGACATCGGGTAGTTTTGTTGATTGGTCTTCTGGGTTGTTGATACAAGTAGCTCGGCTCCATGTCTGGATAGTCTCCTGAACTGCAGATATATTTCCCGCAGTGTTGATAGTAACACCAAAGATGTGGTCGCCATTGCGGCCTTCCTCGCACAGCTGGAGATGAATGCTCTTTGGCAGATTAACTGAAGCTGACAATGCCACCGCATCAAGGTGTTCCCAAAGAGGATGCATGATGTTGGGGAGAGACTTGAACTTTTCGACGGCGGCACCGCTGTAGACCGCAACAGCCGCCCCTCTGCTATACCCAGTGAGAAATGTGGTATCGCAGTGTATATGGTCCATCAGCTGCTGTTGTAAGTGACCAAGAGCATTTCGCAGATCATTTATGGGTGCAGAGCCATTCTCTCGACTGATGGACAAGTCAAGAGAAACCTTGGATTCCTCTGCTGGAAAGCAAGTTGAAGCATCCGGTGCGGGCTGCTCAGTTCTTTTATTTAAAATATTACCTAAAAAGGGAAGATTACCAGTCAGGGTGCATGTCCTTAACTTCATTGCAGAAGTTGAGTCTCCCAAAGGAGTGTGAAGGGCAAAATCCAGAAGGAATGGCTGCTTGCAGATCCTAAGGTAGTCAAGTGAAGAATAGATATTCCAATTTGCTTGAGTTCCATAGCAACTCCCAGGACAAGGGCTTAAAGGCAAGTTGGCTTCGTGAGAAGCGACGGCACTTGCCATGCTCAAGACCCAAGAGCCCCAGAGCACTACGAGCGGCAGTATTCGCATTTGTGCTAGTGACAATAAAGTACAATGGAAATATTCAATGAAGAAGAGGGGTTGGCAAAGAGTAAGAGAGGGTGGAGGAGACGGAGTGAAAAGATGCTATAGGTAGCCAAGAGACACTCGAAGTGAAACTAAAGAAGGAATGTTGATCTATTGATAATAAGGAGGGATTGTAAGGAGAGGTTATCTATCTAGAAATCTCTACCGCCACGTCGATATATGTCGTTACGTTTTTGAGAGCATAGCATCCGAATGTAAACCGACGGCAATGACAAACACTCATCCGCGTCGGACTTGCCGAGTATGGCCACATATCCCGTTCTCTCCAGTCATTGTCCTTTACTCGGGAAACTTCGTTGTATTGTCTCGAATCTCCGTGGCATTGTCTCGAGTCCTTGTGTTTTCATGTGGGAGTTTGAAGATATGATTCAATGTTTGGGATAGCCGTGTGAGTACTTTTAGGCAGAATTAGATTTATTTGTCCGAGAGATGGATATATTTGTATTTTTTCTATGGATAGTATTGAGTTGCAACTCACCATCTCTACTTTGATAGGAGGTCTGAGTAATCAGTTCTTTCTATGGCGGTTCCTGAAAACAGGCCGTGATCCCATCAAGGTTCAACGCATAGTGAAAGCTTTAGGTGCAGACTAGCTTACACCTTACACTCGCGAAGTTATGATGTGCCTACGGCATCACAATCAATACGTTATATGGAAGAGGAAAGATAAAACGCCCGTTTCTAGGTGTTTTGGCAACAGGCATATCGCGGGCCGCCCGGTCCATGCTAACTACCCGTCAATGAGCTTTCAATAACACCATATTCGCCTTGACCGCTATTGAGGCAAATTCCAGTGTTTACAGCTGTCATTTCCCGATATTGTACGTATCCGATGAAGAATAAAACGGGCGCAGAACAACACCCCATTTGGCATTTCGTTTTACTGCAGGCAAGCTCCCGAAGCCGATGCGGTGGCTTAGTGGCAGTGATGATGCCCAGGAGGCCCCTGCATTCAAACATTTGCCATTTGCTCGTTTGTCTTATCAACCCGCGAATGGATTCCGCTTTTCAACGCATTGGAAGCGCGCATATTCGCGCCAAAGCAGGACTTGTGAAGCGTTTGCATCCCTAATGATGGTTCTTTTGGAGTCGCAATGTCAATTGAACTTGCATGTAGTTTCCGTAGTATGCTTGTAACTGCTGAAATTCAGCTATATAAGTCACTCTCTGGTAGAAGAAGAAAATCATCCAAAACAGTAGTTTGATGTGAAGCAGCAGCTCCTGTGATCAAGCGTACAACTTCTATTCGCTACATTACCTTCTTGGCCAATACTTACTTCTCTTGCGTCTCCCTCAGAGGTTCCGTCTTGACCTGTGCAGATTTATCCTTGGAATTCTTCTCTCAGTTTCTCAGGACCACCCCTTTGTGTTGAGTATCTATCGTTTCGCCATGAGGGTCCTATGGCTTGTCTTGACCGCCTTCTTCTCCTTCTTCTTGCAACGCTCCTATGCCTATGGAGAGCGTGGTATCGCTGAACGGTTTGTCTCACTAAATACCTTATGAACACAACCTCAACCCCCTCACAGAAGGCTTTTAATTCTCTTCCCACCTGACAATCCATGCCAGAGCAGAATACTACATCGCCTACCTCGCGGAAGAACAACTCTACGAACTCGATGAAACTACCAAAATGACTGTAGCCCCTGGCTGCGTTGGCTCTCGACAAATAAAAGGCCTCGGTAAACGATGTAATTTTGATGAGCTTGCATTATAGTATGATCCCACATCCTGTGTTTATCTAAATAAATGTTTCTGATCGCAAACTACAGCATTTGGGCGCCAAGGTCAAACGGCGAATACAAAAAAAAGCCTGATGGATACCGAATTGAGAAGACAATTAAGAATAAGAAAGAAATAGAAATAGTCAGGGATACATCGATTAAAGATCTTAAAAACCCGGACGCAACTTCAGAATTTAATAAATTCATTGGGGACATAAACCAAGCCAGATTCAACACAGGGGAATCCCTCAACGGTGAAGTCGACGTCGGCAAACTGATGCCTGGCAAATCGGACTTCTATGATGCCCTTGCGTCTATGGGTGATCCTATTGGAGCTCTCGCGGCAAAGGTAGAAAAACTTGAAATGGCAAGCGGACCAGACGAGACACCGAGATTCAGGAGAACCGAGGAACAAGGAAGAGTACTCAAATGGGGGGAAAAAACGGCATTTTACGTCAGCGCTCTCCGGGGAAAAGACCAGGACCATTACAGGCTCAAATTTTTCAAAAAATATTTTAAGAAGGAATTCGATGATCCTAAGTTGGAATTCGAAATTAAAACAAAGGAGGTTGAGACACCTAAACAGACCAAGGGCGACAAGGCAAAAGGCGGAGGAAAGAAGGCCGAAATGAAACCAGAGAAGGTATCGTTGATTGACTTCGACAAGACAATAGAGTCGTACAGGGAAAAGATAGAAAATTTTGAAGAGAGGCTCATGGATGCGAATGAAAAGTTCATGGCGATCGAAAAAGAGATGGATGGGGAAAAGGTAAAGTTCAACGAGGCACATAAGAAGGCCTACATCGCATCCAGGATCGCGACGGCTGCGACGGGGTGTACGCGGGAACTGCCTCGCGATCTAAGAAAGCGAAACCCCCTGGCCGAATTAAGCTTGCGGTCTCCTAAAGCTGCCAAGTCTATGAGGGTAAAGGCTCGGAAGCTTGGCTTTACCACATGAAAGCTTCAAGGGGTTCAATGGTTGGGATTTGATAAGTTCGAGTGTATGTTTTGGTTGATTTCTCGCTTGCTTTTGTTGGTATTTGTGTATTGCAATCTTAATAGATATCTGAGTTGCACTAGCCATTCTACTTATCCTCGTTTCGTATTATGCTCTCCCTTCCCTGTTTCTTCAAGACAGAGTGTCAGCCCGAGGTTAGTTACGGTGCCTTTCAACCGCCATGGACAGTTTCACTAGTTTTTCATCAAATTTGATTCATCACTACAACCCCATCAACCTCCAACTCAATAAACTAATCGCACTGCATTCACAACCCCCGCTGCGATCCGTTCCTTCAGCAATACGGAGTCATCGATATGGCGGTGGAGCGCCTACCAACATACTCCTAGGCAGTGCACATCGAGGAGGTTGTTGGTCGGTGTTCTGTGTGACTCAGAGCTTTGCGCTTTATCCAGCCAACCAATTGGAATGTAAACCTCTGTCGCACGGCCTCCCATCTTTGACACTTTTTTATTACTTCTTCGACCTTTGCGCTATGACCATGCCACGCTACCTCTGGTTGCCGTTGAGCAGATAGCGCATAAAGAGAGATTCATCCCACCCTTCGAATCTCGACTCACCACCATCACGTCCTCCGCGTCCACTTCATAGACGCACTTCAGTGTGCCCTGCCTCCTTTGTCCTCCCTTCCTCTGTGCCCATAGTACAGAATATCTACAAGGCCAATCACGGTTGAGCTCATCATGTCGGACAGCGGTTCGGACAGCGGGTCAGACTCATCTTCAGATTCGTCTGCACATTGGCCGCCAAAATGCCATGCGTATATAAAGCCATGTGACTTACGCACAGAATCTGAGGAAGACAATGTCAAGAAGCTCATTGAGCAAGGAAACACCATCTCGCCTTCTATCCTGTGGGCTGCCGTGTATTGGTGCAGGCCAGAATCAGTTGATCTGCTATTGTCCGCTGGTGTTGACCCGAACCGGCGTCATGCTAAAGCTGAGGAGATCATGCCTCGAGGTGGACATGACTGGCTCGACAAAGATCCTGATCGGAATACTCGCTGGGAAGACATCGGCACTAACTATCCTTTACACGTTGCTGCCTTTGAAGGCGGACAGCAAAGTTACAACATAGTCAGATCACTCCTACGCCACGGCGCAGATCCATATGCTGTTTTCGCTGCAGAGTTAGAGGACATGCAATATGTCGAAGAAGCTCGCCCGCTATTCCCTGGACAAGAGATTTGCCACCCACAGGACCCAAACACTGAGAGCGACTGGCAGACACAGAGAATGCTCAGCCTACCTGGGGAAGATTTCAGCGGAACCATACCTCCGTTCGAGCGTCTAGAATTTGGTCTTCAAAGCGTCATTCATAGCATTTTAGAAGATGGCAGCTGGTTCGAGCTCTTTTTGGACTGTCCCGAATTCATGAACGATCTGAAGCTCGAGCATCGCGACCCTCAGGGCCGCACACTCTTCCTGTCAGCCTGCCGTAGGAGGTTTGGAGCAGATAAGCAGCTTAGGACAGGATGGAAGGACGACGCTGAATTCAAGAAGGGGCAAGATCATGACAGCGACACCCTTGCGGCGCTTCCCCCTGGGATCGACTCAAGGCCCTGTGCCGAAGAAGCCCAAATTCAGACGGCGATACAATTGCTCCTAAATCTCGGAGCAGACCCGTTAGTCACGGATAACCAAGGCAAAAATGCTCTGCATCAGTTGCTGGACACACACGCCGGGGATTTCTCCTCACCACCAAAGATGCGTCAATCGCTGCGCCATCTGGCCGCTCGGTTCCCATCACTGGTTAATCAACCAGACCGCAACGGGATGAGCCCAATCCACACGGCCACGAGGCGCTTGTGGAGGTATACAGAATTACTGTACACAAGCATCCACCGTGATGAAGACATTGAAAAAAGGCCACCCGAGGACTGCGTCCTGGACCTCATCGAAGCCGGCGCAGACGTGCATGCCCGTGATGCCAGGAACAACACCGTGCTTCACTATCTTGCGGATGCCCACTTAGATGCTCTCGACTACGGCGAGCGCCGTCGGCAGCTGTTCTCTTTGCTCCTCGACAAATTCGATTGCGCCTTGGATATCAACACGCCCAATACCTTTGGGCTACGACCTATTCAAATTATGCTTGGTTATTCCACGCGCAAGGATGACTGGCAAGAGCATGACCTGGAATTTTCTCGCCATATGCCTTCGGACACGACATCTGTTGACGTGGAACTCTTTAGGAAGTTTGATGAAGCGGGCACTGATTGGAAGGTTCGCGATGGGCGAGGGAGGACGTTGCTGCACGGCGTGGCCCAAACAAGCGGCTGCAGAGCCAGGATAGAATGGAGATGCAGATATCTGGTCGAGAAGGGGGTCGACCCACTGGCTCGCGATGATGACGGGAAGACTGCTCATGATCTGGTCGCTCAATGGCCTGGGTATTGGGTGATTGACTTGCTGAAAGAGTATGAAGAGGCAGAGGCTCACAAAAATCCCAGCGATATAGTCAACAGTGAGCATCAAACGTAATAAGGCTGTGTTTGTATAGTATTTGCATTTTGAACACAAAGAAATATTAGGAGGAAAGAAACAGAAAAAGCAAAGCTCAAGCTCAAGAATGGAGAACAATGAAGACACACGGATTCGCCCGCTGCCATGAAACACCGTAAACAACGTCCAATGGTCCAAGAATATGTCAATCTGAGACCCGTCTTATTTAGAAGCGCCTTACACCAAGTATATGGAGTATGCATGAGTGTGCATCTGTAGATACCATCCGATCGCCAAACATATGACGCTCACATTCATAGCCATCTCTCGCCATACTCTTACACCTTGATATACTTTGATTTGATTTTTTGCTCTTCAATCAACAACCTGGATACAATTGAAGCTGTCTCTAGGGTAGCAAAAAGCTGGCAAACCAAAGCACATACAACTACTGCGGAACGCCGCGGACCCAAGACCCAGATTAGCATAACAAGCAGAAGAGCTCCGGCCACGCGGTTGACAAGCAACGGCCCAAGTCTAGAATCCTACAGAGCAGGCGCGAAATCCACATCTCTGCATATGCAACCAGCAAGGCAGCGACATTCTCTGCATGCATGAATTATACTAGTCGTGGTAGTTTGCCCCGGACCCGATTTATCGCCATGAGAGATAAAGAACAAGATAGTACATTACTACTATTACCACAACAAGCAAGAGCTGATGCCTCACGAACGCTTAGAACCGTTCTCGAAACGCGTAACAGAATTTAAAAAAGAGACGAAACGGGATGTTACATGGAGCGTGCCCCAATCTGCTGAGTACGGCAGTGTGGGAAGCGAAGCGGGAGAGAGGGGGGAGAACTTTTTCCCCCCAGCTTGCTTCAAACCCATGCTACAATAAGGTGATCATTGTTCGATGAATTCTTTTTTTCGGTTCTCAAGGCTGGCTGTTTGATGCGATGCAGGCTTTACCTTCGTCTTACATGCCGTATCAGGAAATAGGCTGCGTGCCCTCTTCGACAGGGGTAGCTATAGGTTCATGGCCGCTTTATTTTACCTTGTGTTATTTTGCTTAAATTAAAGCCAAATGACTTTTACTTTGACTTACGCAGAAGGGCATAGGCAAGGCCAGGAAATGCGCCAATGGCATTGCTCAATTTGGATTCCTGCAGACTTTACCCGGGACGACGCTCCTTTCTGCGTGTTGTTTCTTCTTTGGCACTAAAACCAACAGCAGCAAATTAATGAAACGGCCCAATCGCCGCTGTCCGGGGTGGAGGAGCCCCTTCGGCTGCGTCGCGAACCCAAGTCCAGTTACAGAGTAGCACGATTTGGCTTCAAAGTTGCACGATTTATTTGCAGAGCTGTACGATTTGCAACTCCGTATTGAATGCCTTCTTGCTCCCCTCCCCCGTCTCTGTTCGAGACTACGTTGGCGCGACTCTGAAAAGGAACGAGAGGGGGAAAACGAGAACTGGGAACCTCCAACAAGACCCTCAGGTGTTAGTCGACGCCACCACAAAGCAAACAGCCGATCTTAGATGGGCGGATATAAATGAGGAAGGCAGAAGTCCCTCGGACGCGGGACACGTCTCCGCGTCGTTCTGTGTCTGCTTCAGCGGCGTTGGGTTGGGGCATCACGGAGGGATTGGCTTGTGACGGAAATTTGACTAGCTGATGATTGGGGGACGGGGGAATAATGGGGATCATGGCAATCCTAATCGTAAACAGGCTGATGTCCAGAGCTCACCGTCGCCGAATCCTGACGGCCGATACCCGGCGCGATTGATTTGGGCGAAGGTCTGGTCGGCCATCTACTCAGGGAGATAAGCGATGAGATACGTGGAAATTACAAATGATAGTAGTAGTAGTACTACCACTCCATTCGAGTGCACCAGCGGTGCTGTGAATGGCAGGGATCTACAAGTAACAAGAGGCGCTTTTTTGGTGGTGAGAGCGAGCTTACCTCGAGCAAGGGCCATCCATTGCTTGTGTCGCCCTCCATCAACAAATGAGTTCTCGTATGGAGCAGGATGAGAAAGTAAGTCGGTACGTGGCTGATGCTGCAAATGCAGCAATGTTCGTATTGTTGGAAAACCTTGAGTTTGCCTGCAGCAGCCACAAAGCAAATATAGAACAGCAACCCGCAGCTTGGGCCGCCACAGGCACGGGCTGAGTCGCGTCGTGTGCCCGCGCCGTCCGCTTCGCAAGCAATCGGGCACCGGTCACCAGCATGCCGTGCTGGTAGCACAGGCACTGCTGCATAGTAGGTATCCGTCGGCTTGGGACTGTTTAGCAAGGGCGGAGCTCTGCTGGGGGATCCCTGGGTGCTTCACCATGATGGAGCTGCCATACCCATGGAGAATGGCCCGGAACGGATCCATCCCTCATCCACGGGCCACTGGCCGTCTTGGCTTCATGCTCCATCGTCCATTGTATGTACGAGTCTGCATGGCACGAACGCTAACAATTGTGCAATGCAATGCGGTATGCAGTAGCCTAGAAAACCCCTCAAAAAGTCGAAGGGAAAAAAAAAAGAGGGAGAAGCAAGTCCACGGAAGACGGAGACGAGATATGGCTGCCAGAGTAGCAATTGAACCGGAACTTGATGCTTTCCACGGCCCCGAATGAGACGCCGTAGTTTGTCGCTTCTTTTTCTGCGCAGCGATCAACATCGGCGACTCTTGCTGTCTTTCCCTTTTCGACAAGACAGCTGCTCATCATGGACCTTTCGTAAAAGCTACCCAACCTCGTTGGAGCGAAGCCCAGCTGGGGGCCATACTTGTGTCCCAGGAGCAGACTAGCCCCCCGAGCCAGACGTTTCACGACTGCTGTCCGGCCCGGAAAGCCAATCCCTGCTGATCAAGAGCAGTTTGGCGGGGAGGAGGAGACGCAGCGGCACTCGTCCAAAGAGATACGGAGCGCCTTTCCTGCTTCTTGTGCTTGGCCTCGCTCCGTTTCTCTGGAGAGGATAAGTGGATTGTGCCTGTCACCGCGCCAGCAGGGCAAGACATGGGTTTCCCTGGCTTGCAATCTCGAGCGAGTTTTTTCGTGTCGCCCCCACCGATGCTTGTCTGGTAGGGCAGTCGCTCGATTCGACGCCGTCCATAAGAGCTAGCCGTCCGTATTGGCGCTGCTAAGCACCTTAGCCCGGGATCCAGGCACAGGCACGGCAGCGGTAGCCACGCGAACGGCTCCCGTCTTGATGTCGCTCTGGAGGGCGCTAGGCGTTATCGCCGCTTCGCACGAAAGCATGTACGTCACTTTATAGCGGCCGTCAGCTCTGTGTCCGAGATGCTCTGCGGCGAAGCGTACCATTGATGCTGTGCAAGTGTTGGCTGCTCGCGTTGCGTTGGATACGACGCAAATTCATACACAGGCAAATGCAGTTATCCCGTCCGTGATGGATCGTCGCTGTGTGGAGGCTGAGCGAATAAAAACATCTTCAGCGAGAGGCCAACATTGTTTTGGTTCCTGCATATGCAGGTCTGCGAGTTGGTGGGAGGGGAAGCTGGCCGCATATCGCCGATTACCTGCCAGGAGGTTAGCGCTTGTACAGCTACCTAGTAGGTCTACCTCTTTGAAGCCAGATGTACGCGGTGCGTGTGCTCGTACGGGGGTAACTGGAGCTCAATTCCCAGTAGGCAGAGGTAAAGGTACATGTGGTCGGGGACCGATGCCCATACGTGCTCCGTAAAGAGGGCTAAGATTGTTTAGCAGCCTGCGACAAAACATCACCCAGAGCTTTGCCCAGGGCACTAAGACATTTACAGTGCCAGGTACCAGGTAGGGTTGGGCTGGGAACCCGGCAGAGAGAGCTAAAGTATCACATCACTTGGCATAAAGCCTGGGAATTGAAAATACAGGGTGCAATAGCACCTAGTGGGCACCTGTTATTGCAGGTACAGGTACTCCGTACAGGATTGGCAGTTTGTGCTGTTGCTATGTACTTGTAATCCTTCCCGCCAAGGGCAAGAGTTTGCTCAACGCGCCTGCAGCGCGGACCCGGCGCAGCGGATTGGGCCATGGCTCTCTTGGCTCTGTATGTATACGGAGTAGTGCCACGCGGTGTGCGCGCAGATCCTTGCTGTCTGGCTTCTCCGACGCGTGGGCAAGGAAAGAGCTGCTGCGGGCTCCTGCCAGAAGGATTCGTTGTGTTCCCCGTTCTTGCTGTTGCTGCTGCTGCTGCTGCTGTTGGTGCTCCGTACTGGTACAGGCGTACCCTGGGTAGGACAGGTTCTTGGCCACTAGCGAGGCCTAGTACAGGTACCTCTGCAGAGTAACTTGCCCGTGCCTGGTACCTTGGCGTGTGCTAGCGCAGGTGCTCTTACCATACCAGGCACGGAATCCTCCCGTGGCAGCTGCTTTGGGCTAGCACCTGCACTTGCGGTGCTTTGTACGGAGCAGCAGTACCAGTACTCCGTACCGGTGGCAGGACCTCAGGAGGTACGTACCGACCTCGCGCCCGCCTCGACCATCAATCTGCCTCTCTTATCCACCAAGCCTCAATACTCGATCGGCCTTGGCTAAATTGTCTTTGGATCTTCATCTCCAGCTGCAGAGCCCAGCGAGACACGCCGTCTTCACGCGGCGCTGTCTCAGACCCAGCCGGCACGACGGCATGCCTCGCCTTCTAGAAGCACCCACAGAACACCGGTCGAGATATTATCAGGAGCTCGGAGTACTCCGTGCGATTCCACGCACACATACGCGAGCGGTCCTCGCTCATCTCGCAATGGCGTGCCCGGAGACCGATGTGCTGGCCAGTTCTGGAGACGCAGCAGCAGTGCGACGCATCACGGCTTTGCGCTATCAGCTACTTCTGCGCTCCGTAAGAAGCCCGCGCGTTCCTGCAGCTCAGGCGGTACATGCTCTATTAGTCCGCAGACGCAGCTGCAGGTTGCATCAGGCTTAATTGTTGTTGCATGCGTGGTTGCATGCCTGCAACCATGCCCGCAGCCTTGTCCGTCACACAAAGTGTAGGGTATCCTCACAAGCTTCTCTCCCGTACTCCGGGCTCGTCCATACAGAGCCGGGCTCTGGCGGCCAGGCCTGCTCGTGCAACTTTGTCTGCATTCACCGGCCCCATCGGTCTGCGGACAGGGTGCTGGCAATCCCAGTCTTCGGCAGGATGCAATATCCCAGGCCTTCCAGGGGTCCCCAACCCTGTCGGCCGAGAGACCAACAGGGAGCTGTTCCCCAGCACCATCGTCTCCATCAGGGTACCCCTGTTGACGACGCTACCCAATCCACCTCAGAGAGGTTCCGCGGTCCAATCTCCTGAGTGTTCTGGGGTCAAGGATAGCCCCCAATTTTGGGAATTTTTGGTAAACGTCCTTCTAGGGCCCTGGAGAAAAGCCCTCTCTCGTGGTTCTGATTCAGCTCAGCTCAGCTCCCAGCATCCAGATATAATCCCAGGACCGCTGCTTTCGTGCCTGCCTCGTGCTGAGTATATCCACTCCACGTTTCGCCCTGGCCGAACTGTCGATTGCGTTCATCGCCAGCGTCCCCTGGGCCATTCTTTCATTCTCTTATGGAGCACGGAGTACCATATCCTTACATGTACTCATACGAATAGCGGAGCCCAAGAGCAAAAAGCAAAAAAAAAAAAAGGCCCCCATCGCCTTTCTTCACCCTGGATCAGCCAGTCTCGCCGCAGATCCCCAGAGGGCATGGTCTGTCGTCGCCCTCCCCAGCCCTTGACTCGCAATGTGGAGCATGAATGCCATAGCCTTCTACTCTGGCCACCCGGCGCCGCAGCAGGTTTCCGGGGCCAGGCCTCAGACGTCTTCCTACTGGTACTTGAATAGGTCGTCGACGGCTCCTTCTTCTCCTAACCTCAACCATCCATCTTCCGAAATGTCTCCCATGAGTGCCGCCGATTTTTTCGAGCCTGCCATGGACAGGCCACCGTCTCCGAGTAGGATAAGGCAGCTGAACTCGCAGATGAGGCGAGCCTCGCAGCTGCGGCGTCAGAATGGACACCGCACCGCCGCGTCGGCATCTGTGGCCTCCAACGGCGAGAATCCCGGGTGGGAGCAGACCCTGGAGAACCTGTCGCTCAACAGGCGCGCTTCCGTCAAGTCCACCGGCAGCAGCGCCCATTCGCGTGAGCGCTCAGACAGTGTTTACGGCTTCGGCAAGAATCCCTTTCATCGACGAGTGAGATCCAAGCGCGAAAGCAGCGCCAACTCCTCTTCAGCCAGCTCCATGTATTCCGCTGAAGTACCAGCGGACAACGCCATTGCTCCAGCCAGCCACAAGGAGTCATTCATTCAGGCTTTTACCCGCCGACGAGCTTCCCGAGACGACACAGCAGCAGCGCAGAGGAAGCTGCAAATCTCAGGTCCTTACAACTTTCAGCATGTCACCCACACCAATCGCGACGATGCCTCAACGCCGGAGGCGCCAGAGCAGCTGACGATGCGGGCAACCGGCCCGACGAGCGTCCCCCATGCTGCCAACTCGACAGAGGGGTCTGGTCTTCTTTTCCATCCCGACGCCTACAACGACTCTGGCGCCTTCTTCTCGCGACCCGCTGCCTCATCGCGCCAGACGGCTCCGCCTGGCGGACCTCGTCGGCTGATGAGACGAATCCGATCGCAGGATCAGCTGCGAGGAGGCACTCTATCCATGTCACCACCACCCAGACCACCAAGATCTCCCATCCATCCCGCCGCACCGCAATCAGGCTCCCCCGTTTCACCCTCTCGCAGACCTAGCCTCCAAGGGGAATACGAAGAAGTCGATGAGCAGCCTCCCATCGTTAGCATTGAACGGCCAAAGACCAGCGGGGGCTTTCGACACCCACAGCCGTACAATCCTAGTGATCCGGTCGAGCCGCTCCCCCCCATTGGGCCTCTCCATGCCGCGCCGATTATGACTGGCCGAGAAGACCTTCATGTTTATAACACGAAGCTCTCGCCAATCCAGCCCTCGCCTACCGAGCCTGCTTGGCCACTTGCCAGCCCCACACTGGCATCGTACGAGACACCCCTTGCTGACGTGCCGGAAGAGGAAGAGCACAGCGCCGCGACCAGACGGTCCATTCGGGGCAGCCAATCCGTTCCCATGCTGCGCAAGTTCCATCGCCCCGCGAGCAATGCGTCAGAGACTCTCGGTAGCCTTAATATGACGTCGGTGCAGCAGCAGCGAGTCGTCGTGGAGTCGGCGACAGACAAGCATGGCTTCAACTTTGGAGTCATCGAGGAGAGCTGGGAAGACGACATCGACTATTGCTATGAGCACGAAGCAGAGGCCGACTGTGACTATCAGTGGGAGCGTGACTCCATGGACACTGCCCGTGACAGCGACACTCTTCCGGTTGAGGTGACCTTTGCCGCCGAGGACGTCGATGTGCCCATCGGTACAGCAAGGTCATCTCCCGGCATGCTTTCCGTTGCTACATTTGACGTTCCAGCCCTGAGTCCCATCAGCCAGACGTCGACACCCACCGCCCAAGAGGCCATCACTCCTGTTTTCACCGCACCTGCGGCCAACAACTTCTCTCTCCCGCTCTTTGACAAGAAGAAGTTCCGTGCTTCTCATGCGTCAAGCTTTAAGGAGTCTCATGGCTTCACACTGTCGCCGTCACTCCTCATCCCCGGCGATTTCCATCAGCAGATGCTCCTTGAGGAGGGCGCCAGACACGAGTATCCTGAAGAGGATGAGTTTTCGCTGCCTTACCAGCAGTCTGCTCTCTATGATGAAACCAGCAAGTCTATTCAGTGGTCGCAGCAGCGAGCGAGCACGTCTACGACCGGAACTGCTTCCACTCACTCTGATTCGACTGCCGACCGCCACATCTCCACCAACTCTACTTGGTCTTATATCACTCGGCACACCGCCAGCAGCAGCGGATCTGTGCACAAGATGACTGGATCCTGGACAGAAGCCGCGGAGCCTCTGCCTGTGGTCCAGGCTGAAGTGCCACCCCCTATTGACGCCGAGGAGGAGGCCGGTATTACCAGCCCCCAAGACACAGTTCCTGAGCTTGTCTCGTTCCCTTTGGCACCCTCCAGGAAACCCTCTCACAAGTCTCATGCCAGTGAATCGATCATTCACGAGGATTCTTCTTCATTCAAGCAATATGAGGCGGGTCAGAGACGGCGCTCACGGTCCAGGACTGCCAGTCTGAGCAGCCAGGCACCACCCGTTGGACAGTATGCCTTGTTTCCCCGATCATACATCAAGCCAACCGGTGACCGCATCTAAAGAAACAACACACACATATATACACACTTCATACATACACACTGCATACACACACACTACATACATCGCACCCAAACCAAATTCGAAATCGGCTCTTCTATTACGCACTCATTTCCGAAAGCCTGCCCTATTCGATTTCCTATGTACCCTTTGCGATGTACACCATCTATTATTTCCTTATCGAGTTCTGAGATTGGCGCGCACATGCAGGCACGGGGTGTAATAGCCCCGTGGGATTGCATCGCGTCGAGATCCGTGTGATTCTTACCTATCGTTAACGGCGTTTGTCCATTTCTGTTGTATAGAGTATCAGAGGCGCGTCATCGCCTCTGTTTGCCCGACACTGGGCTTTTCCTTGGAGCTGATGGTGACAAGAGGGGCCAAAAAAACAAAAAAGAGGAAGCAAAAATTCCTGCCTAAAAATGCGATAGAAAAAAGCAGGAAACATATACAGCTGCCATGGTCGTTATTTTCTCTTGTCTTGAAGGATTGGAAATTGGAAATTCTGGGATGGAATTTGGAGGGGTTTTATGACGAACGCGATGGGATTTATGAACTGGACTTAGAAGGAGTTTTCTTTTTTTTTTTTTTTTCACCTTTGCCGTATCTTGCTTTTGTCCTCGTCTCAATCTTTTCCCCTTTTTTCTTTGTCTTGTTTTGGTTTAGAAATCACTCTGGTTTACTGAGGAACAACAACTGGGATTTCGTGTATACAATCCGTTGTTTTATATCAAGGGTAATACGTGCGGTTTTTGGCTTTTCTTGGTTTGTTCAGGGCACACAGCTTGTGTAAATTTCATTGTATAGAGAATGCTTGAATTTGAAAAAAAAAAAAGAAACATAAAACGGAGACTTGATGTCCCTTGTATGTGATTGTGATGTTTCCTACTTCTTATATGCTCACATGCTTGACTTGACTATACATTTTCCAAAGAGAGACTCTTTTTAATATTCACGATAAAAATTGGTCAAGGAATCGTAAGGTCATGTAGTTGTAATAATCACTTCATATAAACTATGGCGTGCCATATCTCGTGAATAACCCAACCATCGTAAAGAAAAGTGTCAAGGCAAATAACATAAATAAAGAGTTTCCCTGATAAACCACACACACACGCCTCCAGAAACGCCAGCCTTGTCGTATTTTTTCTTTGCCTTTTTTTTTTCATCTCTCTCGCCCCCGAGTTCAAGATATTATTACGAGTCGTGATAGGAGGAGGGAGTTAACCAGCCTTAGGCTCGAATCTATTTCTTGCCCGTCTTTGACTTCTTCTTGGGCCTTTCCTCTTCCTCCTCGTCATCGACGTCCTCCATCTCTTCATCCTCGTCGTCGTTATCGACATCGCTCTCGGCACTTCCGGAACCGGAGCTCTCGTGGTTGCTGTCGTACTCCTCCGCGACGTCACTGTCGCTGTCGGCCTGGAAGTCCTCATCCACGCTTTCCTCGTCTTCGTCGGCGGATCCGCGGTCTGCCTTTGCGACGACGACCTCATCGTCGGACTCATCCATGGCTTCTTCGCGGAGGGCAGCGGCAAGGAGGTTGGCGTCCTCGTCAATCTCGTTCTTGACGCGCAGGCCCTTGAGCTTGAAGAAGGATTCCAGCGCCTTGAGATCCTCCCGGTTGATGTTGCTGAACTGCGATGACCCGGCGCCGTTCTTCATGACGACTGAGATGTCAAACGTTGACAGGGCGGAGACTGCGCCGCTCACGCGGGAAAAGGTGACGGACTGTGTCTGCTCGTAGGCGATGTATGTTGCTGGCTTCGGGACGAACATGAACGCCTTTTCTAAGCAGTACAGGAAACCCTCGCTTGCTTTGATGGCGCACTTGATGCCGTATTGGTTGCGGTGGCTGTCCCAAGAAAAGAATGATGAGATTAGCAAAAGATCTCTAGGGATGACGAGTTTCGCATAGGTGGTGAGAGGGACACATACGTAAGGAAGTCTTTTGCGGGTGAAGAAATCTTCTTGTTGCCGAGGCCCCGGAAGATTTTGGCAACGACATGGTGCAAGGGTTCTTCGTAATGGGGCTCGAGCTTGTCCTTGTACTTGCCCTCCAGCTCGGCCTCGTCGAGGTTCAAGTCGATGGTCACCTCCTCGTCCTTCTTGAACTGCATAACGACAAAAGGATATCTCGTCTGACCCTGGCGCAGAGGGGGGTCCAAGCCAATGCAGAGCAGGCAGTGCATTTCATCGGGCTTGGGGAGCACCATGAATTTCTTAACGGCCTCGTATTGAATCTTGTAGTCGTACGTCTTACCACGGAGTCGGAACGAGGCTTCGTACATGTCGATATCAAAACGACCTCTGTGTGGGTGTGTTAGAAAAAGAGCAACCAGTTTGGACTGGTGGGAGATGAAATAATACGCACCTGGGAGTGAGATGCAGAACGTCGAGGAAGGTGGCGATAGTATCGCCAGCCGTCTCGCCAATCTCTGCCTTCTCAATGAGCGTCTCGTAGAAGAGCGTAGCGGCATTCTTCTCCTCCTCTTCACCGGCGTCGCTACCGGCGTCCTCGCCCTCCGTCTCCTTCTTTGTCGTCACGCCGGGGATATAGAATCGCATCTCGACGAGCTGGTCCTTGCCCGCGCCAGCCTTCTTGCCCTTGCCACGAGCGCCGCCCAGCTGGCCATTGGTGCCTGTGTCGTTGGCATTGAGGGGTAGGGCCAGCTCCACGGCAACTTCGTTTCGACCCGCCAGGTTTGTGTTTCCAATCTCAGAATACGGCATTTCAAAGGCCGGGCGGTTCTGGACATTGAAGACAAGCTCGGCCTTTGAGAATTCGGCCTTGCCCCAGTTCCATCCTCGCAGAGCATGTTCCTTGTTCTCCAGCACGGTGCTGTACCAGTTCTTGAAAATCTTGCTTAGGCGCTCGTAGTCCTCCTGCTGGAATCCGTCAAGCTGGATGATGCCGGAGTTACGCTGCAGGATTCGGATCTCGTACCCCCTGGCGGCCCGACTCCATTGGGCGCTCCCAATGTTACTGTGATCGAGGGTGAAGGTGTCACCGCCGCCCGCGGGCTTCCATCCGAAACCGGTCTCTGCGAATCTACACTTGCCACTCTCCTTGGAGAGGTCAAGGTAGATGCTGTCGAAACTCTCACTGCGTCGAAGAGGCTGCGATTAGCACAAGGGGAGCAGATCTTGGGGTGTTGTGGGAGTTTGGTGGCGGTTAATGGATATGAGCAAACGCAGGATGCTGGGGTCTATTTTCTGTGTAGATTGATGGGGGAAATAGAAGGGGAAAAAAAAAAAAAAAAGAAACAATTCATAGATAAAAGAAGCTGCAGGATACTTACATTGCAGTCATTTTGGCCGCCCAAAGTGATGCGAAATAAATGATGCCAGCGTGATCGCTTTCAAAATCTGAGCTCTGTGTGGCTTTGGACAAGGTGAGGCTACTTTAATAGATTAAAATTGAGCTTCGGCGCGACGCTGTAGCGCGCAGAGACGCGCCACCCACCTTTTGGCGCTCCAGCCTCAGGCCCAGCCTCAGGCCCAGCCTTTTGCTATGTGGCCTGTGCAGCCACAGAACCCCAAGTGTGGCTGGAGCATGCGGCGAGAAGGCTGCGAGAGCCTCAGATCGCCAATCTCAGCTGTCGCAGCTCAATCTCAACACGGTGACAGCCGGCAAATCTACAAAAAAACATGAAATACGTTTGTTATATACACTCAGAATGAAACGATTAAGGAGAGAGCTTCAGATGTAGCTGTTTTTGCTCTTCTGGAGATCCAAGAGCAGCTTCATCGATGACGTTTGCTTGCGTCAGTGCTTTACCATTATTATGATTATCATTAAACACTATTTGCCGAGCTGCTGAGTATACTTGACAAAGTCGCCGTGGAGTTTATGAATATTGATAAACCCGCTACGAGCTTCCAAGGCGTTGAAAGGGTTCCCAATCGCGTCCTTGTCCGCATCACTGCTCCCACTCAGAGAGCCCCGATCAGCCTCCCGCTCAATCTTGCCAGCCCAAGTGTGCCATTGGATTGGCTTCGGTGACCCTGATCCCAGCACAAGCCCCAAGCAGATCAGAAAGGTTGCCACAATGGTTTCGATGTAAATGTCCAGCGGCAGAGCAGCCGCAGAGGGCGATGTGGGATGCTGGACTGAAGTCGATGAGAGGACTGTGTGCTCATGCGCAGAGTAACATCTGGCATCATCATGGTACCCTTTAGTATGTGCAGTCACATGTGAATTCGTAACAGAAAAGAAACAGATGCAGGAAAGCAAAACAAGAAGAAGATGCAGATAGCATACCCATGAGCAAGAATAACCAGACCAACAAGGGTCAGCGGACGGGACAGCCACGCCATTTTGACTTGATGCAGCGTTCGAGGAGGCTGGCTGCGGGTTTGGTGAGCGGGAAGAGAGTCGGGCCTGGAAGAAGTCCAAATGCCGGTGAGCGCTGGGTTCAGGAGCTGCGCCCAGGTTCAGCACAGTGAAGCCGCTGGGCTCAGCACGGGGGGAGGGTCCGCTGTTTTGTTGGGCATTCCCCAGCGCAGGAGTCGCCACTAGCAGATTGCGCTAGGCGTTGGCAGTCGTAGAGGTACCGTTACTGCGGCGACAACCGCAAAGGGTACCTGGTTGCATCACTGCGCTAATCAATCTTGTTGCGGCCGTCTACGTCGCTGCAGCGCTGCATTAGCACACACAGTGCATCTCGGGGGCTTTCCGCCTGCAGCGACCCCGAGATAACGTCAGTCATCTGGGCGCGTGCGATGCCAACACAATGAGACTCCATGACAACCACCTCGCCCATCACCTGACAAGCCACTCCCTCTTCTCGCCTCTTCCACCTTCATCGCCCATCGCCCATCGCCTCGACCCTTTTTTTTTTTTCACCACCAGCACTCTCATGATCACGCTCTCCCTGTGGATGGTATAGCCCATCAGCATCTCTCTCTTAGTGCCCGAGTACTGCCATCTTCGCCCCATGGTATCGTCCAGGTCCAGAGGCGGTCCTGCTGGCAGGGTCACCGCTGCGCTGCTGCTGGCATCGGCCCTCGCCATCTCGCCGGGCTCGGCAACCGTCATCGGCGGCGATGTTGGGCTCGATCAGCATGTCCTGCTTCCCGCCGGCCCTGGGCCTGTCCTCCCTTCGCATCCCGGCGCTCCACAGCCCGCGGAACACACCTTCACGCTCCGACACATCTTCCACCACGGAACCGACAGACACCCGAGGCTTCACAGGAAGCTAGACGTTGTCCACGACCAGTCCCGAGTCTTCCTCGCTGCCGGCGATGGATTCGACGAGCATACCGTGCCGCAGCTCAAGGCCAAGAGCCGCGCCGAGACGATCGAGCGGCTGGCCGATAGACGTCCCTCTGTTGTCGACCCCATCGTCGCCGAATCTCGGAGGCAAGGCTACGCAGCCGTCCTGGATGCGTCTGCGTGGACAATGGACGACGTCTCGTCTCCCGACATCACCGACAAAAACACCGTCCTGACCATGGCATACGTCGCTGCCGATGCATACGTGGAAAAGGAAGGACAGGCGGATTGGTTGGACATCGGCTCCCCTTACAACCGCAGCCTCGACTTTGGTTGGGAGACGGACGGCCTGCGTGGCCATATCTGGGCTGACGAGACCAACTCCACCGTCATCATCGGCCTCAAGGGGACATCACCCGCCGTCTTTGACGGAGAGGGCACAACAACCAACGACAAGGTTAATGACAACTTGTTCTTCAGCTGCTGCTGCGCTCAACAGGGGCAATGGACCTGGCACCAGGTCTGTGATTGCGCCACCGGCACTTATGCCTGCAACAATACGTGCGTGAGAACGGCACTCCAGGACGAGAACCGTTACTACGGTGCGGCTCGGGAGTTGTACTCCAACGTCACCGAGCAGTATCCGGACTCCAACATTTGGCTGGCCGGCCACTCGCTTGGAGGCGCCGTCTCTTCTTTTCTGGCCCTGACTTATGGTTTGCCCGCTGTGACATTTGAGGCTGTACCGGAAGCACTTCCAGCTTCTCGCCTGGGCCTCCCAGTCCCTCCTGGAGCAAATCCCGACACCCCGCAAACGCGAGCCTACACAGGGACATATCACTTTGGCCACACCGCAGACCCGGTATACATTGGCACATGCAACGGAGCGACTGCTACGTGCTCCTTCGCTGGCTATGCCATGGAATCGTCCTGCCACACCGGCTACGAATGCGTCTATGATGTTGTTGCCGACAAGGGATGGCGTGTGGGAATTGGCACGCACAAGATCCGATCTGTTATTCAAGACGTCATTCTCAAGTACGACGAGGTTCCCAAGTGTGTCCGCACGCCCGATTGTCGAGATTGTGGCCCTTGGAAGATGTACGAGAGTAACGGAACAGAGTCTACCACCTCTGCAGTTCCCACCACAACCTCGCGAACACGGACTCGTACGTCGACGTGCCAAACGCCTGGCTGGTGGGGCTGCTTAGACCAGCCGACCACCACAGGCGATGCCACGGGTCCTCCACCTACGCCTACCACTACTATCTCTACTTCTACCTGCAAGACGCCTGGTTGGTTCGGATGCAAGGACAAGACGACCCCGGTGAAAAGTACCACCCTTCTGTCCACCATCACCGTGACGACGCCCTGTGAAACCCCCGGAAGATTCTGGGGCTGCAACGATGAGTCCACCACTAGCAGCCCTCAGCCCACAACCATTCCCGCAAGCACGACTTGCGAGACTCCCGGCAGATTTTGGGGCTGCAATGATGTGGCGACATCTACTAGCACAAGGGCTGCTGCTGGTAGCACCGCGCCACTCATAACAGCGGCCCCAACCGCGCTTCCAGCATGATGGCAAGACGCGAATAACGGAAAGAGAGACTGATATGCTTTCCGACTTGATACTATGGCGTTGGGAAATCACTTTATTTATTAGACTACTGCCGAGATTAGTGGCAAGATCCTTTGTGTTTTGAAGCAGGCAAACATTTGTAGCGATTACGATACATGAGTAGCATATTAGGTACATATATACAACTAAACTTGGATGTGAAATTCATATCATCGCTCTAGTGTAGGTGACTTGTATTCGCATTGATTAAGCAGGCAGTTATCTTGTTTGATATCTGGCTGTCTCATATATTCCAGCCGTGAGGGTTGTAAGCTGCGTTGTGGTTTGCGTTGATAAGTACAGATACTTGTCTAGTCGCCCTTCCATAAGCACATTCTCAAGTAGCTATACCTACTTGGCATCTCACCAGAGCTCCGTGTGATGTCAGCGACTTATTGGAATTTTCATTTTCGGTCCAGCTCCAAACGCGTCCCTAAACTCCCCCTCCACTCGAAATCCTCCCACCTCAACTCCTCGCGAACACGACTCCAATGTAGCTGCTACCAGCTGGCGCTCTCTAGTGCTTTCAAGCGGCAGAACCCGCCTCAGACGTACCTTTCCATCTCCCAACCACGGAAATGTCGACCATGGATTCTGAATCGAGGCTGTCCTCCGACAAGGACGAGTCGCAACTCTCGGCGCCTCCTCCTCTCAGCGACCTGGACATCTCTTCCGACAGCGACAGCGAGCCAGGATCAAAAGAAGAGACGGAACGAGAGCCCGAGCCCGTAGAATGGCTCGCCACCTCACGATCGCGACGGTCCACGGCCGGCAACCGCATGAAGTCGATGCTGGCCAACGAGGAGCCGGATTCCGATCTCGAACTCTTGTTTGCCGAGGACGAGGATGACCAGGGCTTCTCCGATGTTGGGGATGATGCTTCCGACGTCCAGATGGACTCATCATCCGACGACGAGGACGAAAACAATGCCGGCGACGATCTAGAGGGCGAGCAGGAGCTCGAGCGACAAGCCCGCGAGCGGCGAGCGGCTCAGCGGAAGCGAAAGGCCCAAGATGCCATACCGGCCAAGTTCAGGAAAAAAGTCCGCATCAACCCAGCGGCATCAGACACCTCGACGCCGGCTCCTGCGCCTCGTCCTAAGAAGAAGTCTGAGCGCACATCCTGGCTGCCTTCGCCGGCCGATCTCCCTACCCGAGCATCTTCCCGAAAGACGACGCGCATGTCCAAAGAGCAGCTCCACCAGCAGATGATTGAACGAGAGGAGCGGCGGTTGAAGCAGTTGGAGCAGATGCAGAAAAAGGCTGCTAGGATGGAGGCGCTTAAGAAGCCCCCCATGACACAAGAGGATCGGCTGCGCGAGGCGGCCATCGTGGAGAAGCGCAATAGCAAGAGTTTGAATCGCTGGGAGGTGGCTGAAAAGCAGAGGGAGGAGGAGCGAAGGGCAAAGCTGGCGGCGCTCAATCAAAGAACCCTCAAAGGGCCAGTCCTTACTTTTTGGACGGGCCTCGGTGAGGCACGGCGTGTTGTCATAGAGGAAGAGAAGCCGAAGAGGAAGAGGATGGACAAGAAGGACAAGGCCAAAGATGCTGAAGCTGGGAAGGATGATGCGGGCAACCCGACGGCGGGCAAAGAGGACAAGGAAGACATTCCGAAAGAGGGTCGGCAGCAGACAGATGATTCACCAACGACGGCGGTAGCTAGTAGTGATGCTAATGCTGCTGCCCCTCTGCCAAAGCCAGATCCCACCGAGTCATCCTCCAAGGAAGAGAAGGCACCGGCAGCAGGCGAAGCCAAGGCTTCAGACACTACGCCTCCACTCAAACAAGAGGATGATGATAAGACCATGAGCGAAAAAACGCCCGCGAAGCCATCTACAGACACACCATTACAACCTCCCAGCGCCGTCTCTCCAACTACTACTTCAACCGTTGCCGCTGCCGTCACTCCCCCCTCTGGCTCTGGCGTCCTTGCCGCTCCGTCCGAAGCTCCCATCCCTCCTGCGGCTTCACCAACCACCACGAGGCAACCTGAAGATGCCCAAATACGCCAGCCGATAATGGCCACGCCTTCGCTACCACCTCCACCTCCTCCCAGCGGCTTGGCCGCACCGGCATCTGCTTCGCTGTCCGGGCCACCTCGCCAGATGTCCCCGTTGGCGGCACCCACTGGTATTGGTAGTCCGCGACCCATGGAGGCCGGTAAGCCATCTGGTGTGCTTGCGCCTCCAGTTCTTGCACCTCCGCCAGCCATGGGCATGGACTATCGTGCCAGCCCGACGACGCCAAAGTCCACTGTCCTTGCTCCTCCACACGCATCCTTACCTCAACCGGGGCTGGCGCCTCCAATGCAAGCCCAGGCTCCCAGTCCGACAGTTGGCGCTGCTCACATCTCCAACGAGCCTGTCCTCCGACACACTGTCCTACGACCTATAATACCCGATCCCGAACCAGTTAGCAAATTGGCAAGCCCCGGCCTTTCAGAACCTCCCTCTCAGCTTACTCCGGCCCCAGCCGAGGCCCCTGAAACCACCACCCGTAACGCCATCATCTTCCAGAACTTTGATGAGAATGCCATTAAAGAAAAGAGCATACAAACTCAAATCCTGTTTGGCCGCAAGATGAATAAGCTATCCAGTATGTTTACTCGTTCCCGTGATTTCCAATGACATGGGTCTCAAGTCCACCTTGTTAACATCATCTTCTTGTAGAACCCGCTCCCAGTCCAATTTGTGTCATCACAGGTCTACCAGCCCGTTACCGGGACCCAAAGACTGGGCTGCCTTATCACAGTGTTGCTGCTTACCGGGAGCTCCAGCGTCTTCACCGCGGAGAATTGAGCTGGAGCGGAATTCTCAACGCCTGGGTGGGCAGTGAGAAGATGGCTGCTCGCGGCGTACCAGCACGCTTTCTCGACCCAAACGCTCCCACTAAAACCCCCGAGGAGAGGGAAAAGGAGAGGTTGGCTCAGATAAGGGCTGTCCCGCCGCAGCCTCAGCCTCAGCCGCCGCAGATTCAGCAACAGCATCAGGCGCCGCCGGCAGCAGTGGTGGCAGCGGCTCATAAAGCTCCCCCAGTGCAACAGATGCAACAGTATCAGCAGCAGGGGGCTCAGAGACCACCGCTGACGTCGCAGCTGCGGGCGCCGCAAGCTCAACCTCCGCAGCCGTCAAAAACTCAACAGCCGCAGCCGCTCCCGCAGCAACAGCCATCCCAACAGCTTCCAAACAGGCCACCCCCAAGTCCTCATCCACCTGCACCGCCAAAACAACAACAGCCAGCATCAAACACAGCCCCCAGTGTGCCGTCGACGCAACCCCCTTCACAGCAGCCTCCTATCGCAACGCCAACGGCAACACCACAGCCTACTCAAACACCGCCACCTCTACCTACCCAAAGCCCTGCTCAAAAAGCGGCTCTGCCTGCTCCAACTCCACCTCCGCCTCAGCCTCAATCGCAGCCTCAGTTTCAGCCCAAGGTCGAACCTATAAGCGCGACGCAAGGGGCTTCTGAGGAGACAAAGGTGCAGGTAGCAGCAACGACGACGCCGGCAACGCAATAACGTGTTATCGATGGTCATGATGTATCCCCACTAAACAGAAAGTTATTTATTAAAAAAAAATTATATATGAATTACAATATTTATGCAGATAATCATACACTTGTAGCGATTTTAGCAAAGCCGCGCCGAATTGAATATTTGTTATCATGTGTGTGCTGATTTCTTGCTCCGTTTTTAGGTGTGTTTTCCACATTTTTCTTCCGCTCTTGAGCTATTTTCGAATTTATGCTTAGTACTCCTTTCAACTTTTCAATTCCAAATCACGCTTTTACGATTAGGCAAGTCTCTTTCACGATTAATGCACCGTCATTGCTTTAACTAAATTTCATTCATTCAAACGAGCGCTTTGCTCTTATATAAAAAGCTACATTATCGTAGCCAAATTCTCATCGCTAAATCATGCCAACGCCTACCACCTCAATCCGAGGCGGCATCCCAATATATAGCCGTGTCCCATGTAAAAATAACACATTCTCATCTCCCATTTTTCATTCCCTGGCCAAAGAAAAAGCAGCCCCACCTTAACCATAAAACGCCCATCTGTTACCTGATTCAAGGCTTCGCTGAAGCTTAAATCGGATGTGTCCAGTGTCCAATCTGGTAGATTGATAGATCAAAGAAAAAGCCCCCATGTGTATGTGAGACAAATGAAACGAGGTATATCGTCATGTATAGCCACCCAGATGCCTATGACCGAGTGTATACAGTTTGCGCCAAGTCTAGAAGCAGAAAACGAGAGAAGAGCAATACAAAGTAGTATCTAAAAGAGATGTATGTGTAACTGAGCCCAGCTGTTGTTGTAGCACTGAAGAATGTTTCATGTTCTGTCTGACCGTGCAGAAGTGATGTGATGCAGGTATATAAGAAAAGAAAAATGGCCAAGCTCAGCCCGAAAGGGAGCATCAAAGCCCCGTATCAACCAACCTAGTGGCTATTGGTCGTGCCTATAGCACCGACTATCCAGCCAAGTTCGCTGACAAAGTCATCAAGGCCAGCCTCAACGTGAGTGTCCAGAATATTCGACCCGCTTGGGATCAGCTTCGGTGAGATGGGGGTTGCAAAAGTCTGATGAGAGGCAAATGCATCCTTGGTCTCTTCAATATGACGCGGCAGGCTATAGCCTCTAAAGGAGTGAAGCCGAGATTTTGAGAGAGGAATAGGAGGAAAGTGGCCATCATCATCGTTGCTGGACATGATATCATCGTCGTCGTCATCTTCGTCATCGTAGAAGCTCATTGGCACATCCTCATGGAGAGGGCTTGTGGTGGCCTTGTCTTTTGTTGAGGACCAGTGAGGTGCCGGGTTGGCCCTGTTTGCTACAGCAGATATGGGCTGGCTCCGATCAAGAAAAGGTGCTTGGACCGAAAGCTGAGGTTTGGATGCGGCAGCAGTGGGCCTGCCTGCCTCAGCATTGCTCTTGATGGACTCTGATGACGAGGAGCGTTGGAAGGGGGGTGGTGACAGGCCAGTGACGAATGGCAAGCTCTCTGAGACTGCGGAAGCAGCAAAGTTTTCGTCGTCCTCATCCTCCTCAATGACGTCGTCGGGGATGGTCAACGGTGGTAGCTGAAGGGTGTGGTTGGGTCGACGGGGAACATGGCTGCCTTCGCGTAAGATGCGAGACAGGGAGCTCGGAGAGATGTCTCTTGACCTGGAACCCTCACTGAGCGACGATGTATGACGGCCAGAGCGAGTATCTTGTGTGGAGACGTTGATGACGTTGTCGTAGATGGTAAAGGTGGTCTCTTCTGAGCCAGCAGATGGCCGACGTTGGCGGTCAGAGGACTGTAGTTTGCGTGAGAAGAACCTCTTCCATGAGGGAGGAGATATTGAGCGAGATGACGATGATGAGGAGCATGATACTGGGGCGGATTGGGTTCGGCGGTTAGCGATGCTTGACAGCAGAGGCGTGGGTGGCAACGGTTTCATAAACTTGGTTGCAGGGTCCATGGTTCTGAAGTTTTCGGGATGGATGGAGTTCATGGATGCACTTCGGGAGCGTAATGAGCGTTCAACAGGGACATGAATGGTATTGACGGTTTGGCCAGGCATGTATGGGCAAGCAGTTGTGTAGGGCATCGTAGCATCGAAAGTCTCGGTTGAGCCGTCCACTTCGTACTAGAGGATGGAGAGGTTAGACTCAATAATGAACGAATGTATAAGTGGACAGGCAAGTGAATAGATATAAGTGGGTGGATAGAGGAAGGATATATAGAAAAGGCATATAGCAGTGTATAAGAGATGAGGAAGAAGTCTCTTAGGCTGATCGAACTGGCCGGGCCGAGACAAGGGAGTGGGGAAGCACGGACGATATAGATTTAAGGAAAAGAGACTTACATAGTAGTAGTAGGTGTGGCCCATCTTCAGACCACCACTCCTCTTGGGATGGTGCGGGCTCTCATCATCGCAGACAATATTTTGGAATGAGAAGCATCCCCTCCATTGGCCATTGCCACGTCGGGTGTCCCGTTCCATGCTGTAGCACATGGTAAAGTTGTCCCAGGAGCCAATGAGGCGAACAGATTGGACAGAGGGCTCCGTCTGACTGTGAGATTAGGGCGTCAGCTCAAGTCCGTTCCAGCAGGCTAGTGATGCTTGATTAAAAATATCGTTCTCGAGGGCGGGGGCGTAGATGTGTGTGCGGTATGAAACCGGGGCGGCAGGCTAGCACAAGCCGGGAGTCAAGAATCTTGTTCTTCCGTGTGCCGTGCACCAGCCCAGAAGTATAGGGCTGGCGATATGAGCAGGGTACAGGCAGCGGAGTGTAGTGTCAGGAAAGTAGCATGGGTCAAGGGAATAAGACTGAATCAAGGGCAGAAAGCATGAATGAAGCGTGGCCAGCTCATGATAGAGAGACTCATATCAATGGGCCGGCGAGGCGATGCAAGGGGGGTGGGTGATTAGAGCGGGCTGACGGCCACGCTGATGGACGCGACACCCGGGTGAGAAGATCAAATCAGGGTGTACTCCGTACCGTGCCTCCAAAAATGACAGAGCCTAGACCGGACAGAATGAACGGTTGGGCATCCGAAGGATAAAAAATCAATAGCACGGAGCAGAATGAGTCCGGCGGTAAAGTGAATGAATATCAATGCAACTTGCCCCCGTATCAGACTAGTAAACGAGAGACAACGGCTGATGGAAAAAAGAAGGCTCGGCCGACGGAGAAGCCCCCCAAAAATAGGAGAGACAAAACGTTCCAGAACCAGGGAGGGAGACGAAATGAAAGTAAAACACGGAAAGAAGGCAGAAAGAAAAGAAAGAAAGATTCGGCAACAAACTCACAACATGAATGTAACAAGAGTTGTTGTCGGATCCATTGCGCAGAAAGGCAAGAGAAACAACAACAGAAATTTGTATGATGCGGGAGAAACACTTTATTAGTACTGAACGTCACAATGGTCCGGGACGACAGTTCGGTCTCGTAGCCGGCGGCTATCTTGCAATGTCTCGCGCTAATACTGGGTGATACCCACGGCACACAACGCAGCAAGCCAAAATGCGTATGTGCGCGTAGATGCTGATGCAGTATTCCTTAATTGTAAGGTTGAATTAGAGACGACAGAGAGCTTCAGAGGGTGAAACAGGGCGGACTGGTGGGCATGTTTGAAGAAGCGCCGAAACAAAAGAGCTGGGGCGACGTGATTGGCCAAAGTGTGTGGTTAATCTCGATGTGCTGCAAGCGCCGCCAAACGAGCCGGGGCCGGTGGGAATCGGTTCCTGGATGGTTGGATGATGTTTGGGTAGTATTGCAGCGTCGGATGGTACGAAGTAAAGGGGGGGGGAGAAAGACAAAGAGGGAGATGGGCGCTTAGTATGATTAAAAAGAATCTTGCTACACGCGATTCAGAAGGGGTGAGGCGGGTAGCAAGCCAAGACGAACGGTTTAGAAAAAGCCGCGACGAGCAGGGATCGTGGATGACCGGACAAGCTGGATACAGGAATAGATGTTCAAAGCGGAGATGATGTAGCTTGCGCTTTCGCGAGAGGAGAATTGCCAAGGTCAAGTCTATAATGACGATGCTATCAGAGATGCCGCAGACAAGCGCGGAAAACAAAAAGGACGTAGGCTCCCAGCTTAGCCGTAGAGAGAGTTATGACGAAAGGCAGATTGCCGTTGCCCATAGCTCCCACGAGGGCAGTGCTCGTGCACACGCAGAGAATTGCTGAGATGCTGCCGGGGTCACCGTGGATTCCGGAGAGACGGCTGGACGGCTGGCTAGCTGGGTACTCGTAGATAGTGCCAGTTAGCACTGGAGCAATAAGATTTGGTGTGATGGAGCAAAATGAGGTCGATTGACGCTAACATCCAGCTAACAGTGGATTTATTGCTCTGAGTTATCGATCGGAAAGCCCGATGCTCTGCCAATGAGAAAGGCGAAATCCACAGGCGGCGTCTGGGTCGAGAGCCTGGAACCATCAGCCCCCAAGATTCTCTCGAGGGTTGTCGTGGCGATGCTAGACTTCAGGTCGGTCCAGCTCAGTTGAGTTCAGCTCAGCTCGGCCGGGCTGTGGAATGGGGATGGGCAGCAGCCGCCTGTGCCGGATCCCAAGGAAGCTTCGGGCCAGGGTCCGAGCAGGGGCACGTTTCTGACGCACGCAGGCACCGCGAGAGGCTGATTGGATGATTGGACGGGATGCGCGTGCGTTGGAGGGACCAGAGAGATTTGAACGGGGCCGTGCTGGAGAATCACCGGCGCCAATCAGGGCGACAGGCAGACGGCGATGCCTCTAGCAGCATCGCTGCCCCATCTGCAGTCGATGCTCTCTGCACAAGGGTGGACCAGCACGGCCACTATTCGCAGCATATCATTATCCGCACCCCATTATGGGCCAATGTGTTGGTAGTTTCTGGCATGACGACAGCCGGCCGCCAGCGTCTAGACGGCCACCTTCTTCGATTTCGACTTCAGGCCGACATTTCATCTCAGCGTCCGGCTGCGGCATGATTTGTCGCCGCAGGGAGCTTCACCTGTTTCGACAACGGCCACGACACCAAGCGCTTAGCCGGACGGGGCCTAGCAGAATCATGCTGAGCGGTGCGGTAGCTCAAACGAAGGGCTCTTGTAGCACTGCTCCCTACCTAGACCAGAAACCTGTAGCAGATACATGCTCCGTAGTGGTAGTATTGGCTTTTGCAGGCCTGCCTTTTGCTCCTGTGATGCTGAAAACGTTTGTGCGGTGGTGCCAATGGTGGAGAAGAAAAATACTCGGGTCGCTCGCTTACTGGGATTGACTTTTGACTTCCTTCCCCTGCTTTGGTACCGAGGCCGCCGAAGGGCAATTGGCGATACCGCCTGCTCTTTCCGTCCGACCATGTCTATCGATAGCTCTGTAGATACTTTTTCTGCAATATACGAGATGCAAGGCTCAAACTCTCCTCGACAACAAATCCCAGTATCGAGATGCGAAATGGCATGGCAAACTCCAAAAGCTCGACGCCACTTCCCTGCCCCCCCAAAGCGGCACTGCAGCACGTCTTCAGCCGTAATATGCCAACGAAGCTAAACACCCCCTGGTCATGTCTTGACTGGATCGCAAAATCACCCACGCGGCGGACAGAACAGGCCTGGTCGCGGCCACAAGGGGGGGCGTATCATTGTCTTGTCTCAGCCTCTTATGCACAAGTTCTCAGGCTCAGGTATGTATGCACAAGGCATGTGTTAAGCCCGATGCCCCTGTCCGAATTGGTCCGTCTGCGAGCATCGAGAATCGGGCATCGAAGCTCCTTTCTCCCTTTCCACGTGGAAAATGATTAGCTACATGGCAGGCGTATCAGATATCACAAAGAACTGTACCAAGTTGGGCTGCCAATGGTCTGCATGATTAATTGCGTCTGTCTTTATTACTCCGTAAGCCGCCGAATGAGCAGTTGGTCCGTTTATTACGCTAATATTCCATTATTGGAAGCCTAGAGCATCGTCAGACTGAGCGAAGGAGAAACCATTGGAGTTCACCCCGTCCACGTATGGCACACGCAGAGACGCCGTGCATGCATCCTACGAATCTACACAGCATTTCTGCATGACAAGATGCGATGCAATGCGATGCGGTGCAAGTCATACTCGTGCTCTGTGTTTCGTGCTACAGAACTGTCTTGTCTTCTGTACTACGTGGTGCAATTCCCAGCGCACAGCATAGCTCTGGTAGCACGTCCATTTTCTGTGCTGCCTCGTGGCCAAACGGCTACTGACATCCAAGGCTCCAGATCTTCAGACTGGCCCGCCCGACTCGTTCCGCCCGCACCCCGAAAATAAATAAAATTGGGTACCAAACCAGAGCACAAGCCTCTTTGCCAATTCTGGCACGCGAACGGCAGCAATCGTGCCGCGCCCGCATTGGAGACCATATGATACAGGTAGAAAAATACTGAATGGAATGATTGTTACAGAGCTTGATGAAATGAGGCAGAGATACCGGCCAGGAGGAGCCGTTCAATTTTCGGCAGTATATCATTAATCACAATGTTTCTGCAAGAAAGGTTCCTGGACCCGTCATGACAGACTTGCCGGAAATGGAAACAATCGCAGCCACCATTGGCCTAGTGGTGGAGGGCGCAGAAGAAAGCCGCAAGCCACGGCCAAACGATCGACGACACTTGGCTCGTTAGGTCCTCAATCTCGGACAGTGTAACAAAATTGAGCACATTCGCCCGATTGCAGTTATCATATGGGTTGATGATACTACAGACTAAAACACGGAGCGCAATACGGAGTCGAGCCTTCAGGCATTCATTACCTTCTCCTTTCTACCTACTCCGTACGGAGTGCTCCATGCTCCGTTTAGTATACTAATACTAGCTGATATTGCACAGAGATTTCCTGGCACTGAGCAACCAATCACACGTCCCAATGGGCGATGCTCGACATTCCCTCATATCCAGGCCGGCTGCCAGAGAAAGCTCCGAAGACCTTGACTGGCTCACCATATGATTGCAGCCGCATTAGCATCGTCCGGTAGTGGCTCGCCTAGCTTAGGGCTGTGCCTCACATGCGACCTATATGCGGTCATAGGTAGTAGTTGCACAGCAGCGCTTTTAGCTGTTTCGACGGTCTAATGCAGGCATTCTCCTGAACTCTCTGCCGGAACTGTGCGTACCTATTGTTGTACCATCTCCAAATGTGCCGTCCGCTGTCACAATTGGGGAGTCAGTTGCCGAATACCTAGTACATGTAACCAGTTACCAAGGTTACAAAGAGTATCAGTAACTCATCTCTTAAGCATTTCACGTGATCGATTCTTCATGTCCTAATACCTGCTGTCTTCCCCCTTGTTTGTGGATACGCTTCTCATTTCAATGCTACCAAGACAAGCAGACACCATATGTAATCTTCACTCATCAACAATTCAATGCCATACAAATATGCGCGCTACGCGATAAAACATCTCCATAGTGTAACAATATCTGTTTTAGTCATCGCCCCATGCTCATCGCCAACAGTTGCCATCTGCATGTGATCGACAACCGGCCGACACCCTTGCGGCATCAATATATCTTCACGGCCAGACATTCCCCCGGATCTCAACCAACCTGAACCTCGCACTCGCTCCAGCCATGAGCATGATCCACCAAGGAGGACTTTTCTAATCAATCCGCCTCCGTTCATCGCCGCATTTGCCGACAGCCGGGCGGCGCCCGCGGCTCAGATCGCCTCCAGAGTGTCGGGCTCGATGTTGCGGGTAAATCCGATGAAACAGCTAACAGCAGCCACACCCCCCCTCTCACAAGGGTTAGCCAGCGCCTGTCAGCCCGGGTTTTGATAATCGACGTTGTGACTCTATTCCCAGAGGCGGACGGGCCATGGTTTGTAATTTTGAAAAATGAGCGGGTTGCCCCATCTTCATCAAAAGGCGTGAGCCGTGCGGGCGCAAAGACGGTACATAGTCTCCATATCTTCGCGGGGTGGCGCCCCTAGTCCTGTTTGTTCTTTCAACGCCTTTGGGGGCGTCTCCTGAGGTTACTGGCTATGGACTGAGATGAGTAAAGGTGTAGTATTTGGAATCTACAAACATCACGAGCTCCGCTAATTAGTCAGATGAATGAAGCTCCTCCTTTATCCGTCAAGCTTCTCCGGCACCAGAGGGCTCGGGACGAAGGCTGGCGCCGCGCTCATGCTCTTAGAGAGTGGGCATTTGGTGTGGAGCAGTTACGGCATCGATATGTCACAAGGTTGACGGAGTCGAGGTCAGATATCGCCTCCATCGGACGTCTGTGCAATGTGCGCGCGCTGGTGAGCCTGTGAGCGCGGGTATGCGGTCTTTCACCAGAGCCAGAACTGTGGCGGGCTCACCTAATGGTTGAATGCTTACCCTCCAGGCCATTTGGGTATGACTGCCTCGTCTTGTCTTGGTTCAGGCGAGGCGTTGATGTAACGCACTCGACAAACAGCCGAAATTTTATCCTGTGCTGCGTCAGCCTTTTGTCAGACGCTGTGGCTTCATAGTGACATCGATCAGATCCCTACAGCTTAAATCGGGAGCCCAAGCGGCCGTCACAGATGGTGACATGGACAGAAGCAGGTTTAAATGCTACCGGTCCCGCGGGCAGAGATT
This sequence comes from Trichoderma arundinaceum, assembly GCA_025919625.1. NCBI lineage: Eukaryota > Fungi > Ascomycota > Sordariomycetes > Hypocreales > Hypocreaceae > Trichoderma > Trichoderma arundinaceum. The sequence goes on from JAMQTF010000018.1 coordinate 163,958, forward strand.
CTAGCAAGCATTACCTGGTCAGCAGAAAAGGGAGAAGGGGAGGGGGGCTAGAAATCGTCAGCGCCAGGATGCCATCCCATCTTTGAAGCTCGCTCTCTTGTGAAACTGGCCCCCATGCGTAATTACTCGCGGCAGTCTGCCGAGAGGATGGTTTCACGATATGCGGACCTTGCATATACTCTCCATTCAAGGTTTGTGCCGCTGCTTCGGAGTCCGGTAGATGTATCCAAGGTCGATTACAGGATGCTGTTTTCCAGATACTGCTTTGCGTAGAGTTTGTAATACCGCAGTTTGTGAAACTCGTTTTGCAGTCTCACTTATTTTTCGCAACAGATACTAAAAAGGATTGCATTATAAACTCCTTGACAACGTTTCGCCGTCATTAAGCTCTTTGTAGTTTCAAACCAGCTCGCCTTTTTTCTTCCCCAAGAGAGTAGCATCGTGACCAAGCATAATGAAACCTCCATCTCCCAACTCTCACTCGTTATTATCTATTCAAAGAGAAGTAGACGCATGAGGATTTCTTTAATAATTTGAAGCAATGCCTTGAAAAGAAAGTAGCCATGATATGCTACATCGCGAGTGACGCTTCTCGAACGCTTAGCTGTAGGGTAGCACGCTGTGATGAACCAGACTTCAACGGACAAAGTGTCAATGAGCCAATGAGTTCCCAGACAGAGAAAAAGAAAGATGCGCTCGAATATCCTTGAAATCGGTAATTATGATTGACAAAAAAGAAAGTATAAAGAGCTTCCTATATGGTTTAACATGTATGAAAAGCTCTCTTCTAAATCACCAAAGGGCATCTTCTGGGCGAAGATGGAAACTATCCACAGCTAAGATATGAGATGAAATGCTGGACTGATTGTGTCTACTTATATGATGGATACTCAGCAGAGAACGATTGGATGATGAAATATGCTGCTCAAAAGCAATATTTCATCAGACATCTCCCAAAAGACAACTCCAACATTTTTGAGAAAGCTGTCTGAAATGTAGTAAACGGCAAATCACAGCAACTTTAAGTGAACACAAACGTGACCTTCATCTTCCCAAAGAATCATATTCCTACATTACCAATAATAAAAATGCCTCGTCTCAACATCCCACCCATCATATCTCCAGCATTCCTCATCAAACTAAAGTATAATACATGTAAAAAGGTGGTCGAGGCTGAACCCGGATTCCCCCATAATGATAAATCTCCCAAGACGCGCAGTAATGACCTTATCTTCCTTTCAATAGCATCTGCTCATCCCATGATATAAAAAAAAAAAAAAAAAAAAAAAATAGAGAAAAAGGTGTAATTATGTACAGCTTGAGAACTTTTCCGTTTTATACCCTTGGTAGGGCCATTATGAGTAGATAAAAAAGTCAATGAGACATTAGAGTATTAATTTTGTATGGCCAATGTTGCTGCCGTCATCCAAGAAAAGCATTTCGTCATATGATTCTCCATCAAAAAAGGGATGGAGAAGTATTAAAAAGAACTTGTGCGTCTGTATAGAGTGTGTGCGCACATTTCAACGAAGATTAGACAAATTGCGTTATGCTGTTTACTGAGCCTTTTCAGTTTGCTTTTTACCGCTCGGTACGTTGGATCGATTTCCGCTGTACTTGGTTCCCAAAAGCTGGTCCCAGAAAGTGAAGAAGGGCTGTGAGAAGTTGGCCTTGATTCCCCAGGTCTGGTGGTGAATGTCATGGTAGGCAGCGTTGTTGCTCGTGATGAGCTGAAGAGGGTCCCAAGGGAAAGCATATCCACAGTGGTCGTCAATGGTCTTGACGGTCGAGAAGGCAAAGAAGCAGGTGCCCTGAAGCAAAGACATGCCAGTCACCTTGAATCCAATACCGGCACCAAGAGTGTCAAGAAGGAAGCCCTCAAAGGGATGATTGTAAAGAGCACCATAGGCGTAGGGAACGTAGAGACGATGGTGTCGGGAGTGGAAGGTTGCTGCAAAGAGAAGATGGTTAACCGTTGCTCGTGCTTAGCGGGGTAGATGAGTACAATGGGCTCAACTTACTATACAGCCAACGGTTGACATGCATCAATCGGTGAAGGAAGTACTGCCAAGTATCGAGGATGAAGACAGCAACAAAAAACTGCAGAGCGGGAACGAGGACGTAGTAGATGGCCTTTGCAAAGGCCAGTTCCCATGCAGCAAATGAGGGAGCCGCGCCATTTGAGTCGGCCGCGGGGACGGGATAGTAGCCACCGGCCAGAACGCCTGCAAGGAGCGGGTAGGAAGCAGACACGCTCTTGGAGATGGCGGTCGCGTTGAGCCCGACAAGCCCGAGCAGACCGGGCAGAGCACGCTGGGCAAGACGGATACGAGTGGCCCAAACAGCAATGTCGTAGTCAGTCTTGCCAATCATCTCTTGAGGCTCGGTGATGGCGAGCGCATAGCCCGTGGCGACCTGGATGATTTGCTGGATAACGACATCGCGCGCGACCTCGTAGCGTGTCGCGTGGTTTCGCTTGGTAATTTCTTCCGGGGTGTGAAGGCGGAACTGGGGGAAGAGATCGAGCGTATCGATGGTGTGGAAAAAGAGCGAAGTCACCCAGTAGACGACGACGGGGAGAACCAGCGACAGCCAGAGATCCGAGATCCATGGGAACAGGTCGGGTTTTGGCGTGAGTGTGTAGGCCGGCAGAGGCGGAAGCGACGTATCGTAGAGGCTGTGGTTAGCCATGATGGGAGCCTCGGCTGAGAGGTTGTCCATGATGCGATTGAAGTTGTTGACCATGCAAAGAGTGCGGATGAAGCGCGCTGCTGAGCAGAAAGAGTATTAAAAGGGACGGAGTTCGCGGAGAGCTCGGTGAATGAAGAGTAAATTAATCTCGGCGTTGGTCGGGCGTCGCGCGTGTAAAGTGCGTACAGGGGTGGCAAAGCTTTAAAGTGGGATGGCAGCCTGTCGCAAAAAAAAGTGATAGAGAACGAAACAGAAGCAAGAGAACAAGAGAGAATCAGGGGAACAGGCAGAAGAAGAGAACCCTCTTGACGGGCGCGACCAGATTTAAAAAGGAGTGTAGGATGAGGATTTAAAACGCCGAATGCTGACGATTATCCAAAAGTAAAGGGTGAGCAGAGTTTCAAAGGCGGTGGAAAAAAGCCAGCCAAAGTATCGATTGTTAGCAACTGTGTGCAGAGCGCATACAAGCTTTATCGTGGTGGTCGGAGGCTCGGAGTTGGTCTCCGGCCGCCGGGCTATCCCCTAGCCCAAGCAGGAATTGCCCCTGGAGCCAGGCGCTGCTTCTGGCGTGTCTTGGCGGGCAATTTCGCCTGGTCGTCTTCCGGGTCGCGTGTTGGGGCCAGCGATCAGACCACTTAACACGAGTCAAGGGGATTTCAGGTCAGCCTTGAGCTGGTGGTAATACTTGTATCGCTGAAGGGAGTTTCGGATGCAGTGAAGCCGGCGAATCGGGTCGGTGCCTCTGTGTGTGCAGCTGGCATCTTCCTTGGCCTTGTGATGCTTATAAGGTCGATAACATGTATCTGGTACGGGCATTGCCGGTAGGCCTGGAGCTAATTGGGCGTACCTTGTACAAATGACACCATGCCTCACTTACACGTGTGTTGACATGTGTTGATGACGGCGTGGCAGCAGGATCTAGCAGAAGTATTAAACACTAGAAGAAGTCTGGAGCGATGCAATATAACAATGAGCTGTTTACACGGCTGATTCATTGTTCACAGTGAAAGAGAGCGTGGTCGAGTATTCTCAGCTACTGTATGTGTCTGTTTATGGGGAGCATTCACATGGTTGTGGAAGTGACGAATACCTGCATATACCCATATACAAGATTTTTGTCTTCTCAAATCCCTGTATATACTGTCTCAAGCTATATGAAATCAATAAAGAAGGACATCAATTTGAACGACAAGAACAGTGAGATTGTCTGTGAATGAAGGAGCCTGACCGTTGCGGGAAAATGGAACATGCAAATTATACTCCGTGCTGCCGGCAGAAAAGCTCTGGCAGCTGCCAAACATCCATCCAACAGCTGTCACTCCTCTTACCGCTTTCTATATCTTCCGTTTGTTGATCCCCTTGGCATTCAACAAATATTCATCTCTGTTGCTTTCCCTTCTCTGGGAGCAGGAATAGACGCGCCATCTCTCAATGCCTCAATCCTCTTCGACTCATCCGCTGCCCATTGTAAGGCCTCTTGATAGGCCCCTAACCCAATCAAAGGTTAGGTATCTGCGCGGATACCATCGTGAATTCAGCTCCAAGCCAGCAACGCCTGGATTGATACATAACTTCTGCAATTCGTTGATGACCGGGATATTTCGCTTTGTCGGCTCAGATCACGAGAAATATCGAGGATGTTTCAAGGCTTGCATCAGCATGTGCAAGGAAACAGCCGCCTTCAAGGCTACCGGCTGGAATGGATGGGATGGATTCCCAACGCTCCTGAAAGTGATGGAAAAGACGGAGCGTCTGACTCGACATACCCAAATGCTCCATTGCCCTTCGGCCCCAATCTTGATGGTAGCCATAGCAATGCAGCAAGTTCTACTGTATGATAAGATAGGCAATTATGACAAGGTGTCGCATTTCCTGAGAGATTTCGACTGCCACAATAAGGCAGCGACGGCGATCTATTACTATGAGATGAATTATCGGCAGGAGATTCTGACACTGGACCAACCATGGGATATGGCGTCTTCTGTGCAATGTGTTCCGGCTCAATCGATAGAACAGCCAGAAGCAACTGCTGCGGATGAAGGAATGCCGACATCGAGGAACGATGCAACCATCGAAGTCATTACGTTAGACGACGACGACGAAGAAGAAGAAGAAGAAGAATTAGTCAAGTTAGAACCTTCTGTTGCGCATCAAGGCGAAGCGTTCCGACAACGAGGACATGAAGAGCCAATGCCACTGGCTATTAGAAGGCCTTTGTCGGTGCCAATTTCGGTCCCTACGCCAATGGCTGTACCGATGCCCTCTCTAGTGAGAGAAACACACAAACAAGTCTTCCGTGCAGACATTATGGAACATCTGCAGCCTCTCTTAGATAGACTGAAGAGCGAGAGCTGGAATGGCGTCATTCAGAGAGAGATTATGCAGGTATTGACCGACAAGAATGTCAAGGTACTGACAACGGCGGCAAAGAGCATACTGAGTATGTGGGCAGCAAAGTCGGATAACACTGCCCTTTTATCCTGGCTTGAACAGGCGCGAGATGACGTCGACGTCTTTCAATGGACAGAGAGATACAATGAGTCTGCTCCTTCGGCGTGGCTAAACTCTCAGTCTGCCCACACTGTTTTCCGTGACTTGGATGCCATGATTGCAGGAATACCTCAATCGACTATTCGAGTTCTGCTTGGAGCTAAGATGAATGTGTTGAGAGACATCTTTGACCGGCAGGAGAAATCTCACAAGGAAGAGACACTAAATAGTGTTGAAAGATTACGAATGGAGCTTGCCCAGCTACATAATCAGATGGCAGAATCTAAGCAGACGAACGCACGGCCTATCAATGGCCCCGATGCTGAGATAGATGTAGATGCCGCTCCCACGCCAAAGAAGGACAAGCCAAAGACGGAGAACAAGAAGAAGAAGAAGAAGAAGAAGAAGAAGAAAGGGGAGAAGAAGGTTTACGAGGCAGGGCGGAAGAGATCACACCAACAAATGGAGGATAGTTAGAAAGGACTGGAGGAACCTGCGCATGAAATGTAAGATGTATATGTATTTGATGGATTTGGGCTGTGGGTGGAGTGCTTTGAAGACAATATTCAGGCTTCTTGTTGCTGGATGGACTTGCTTCTTCTGTACCTTGATGGCTCAGGTGGCTAAAGAGAATCAACTGCTGTGGTTTTGTATGCAGAGGGCACTTGTACTCTTATCTCTTGTACTATTGTATAGTACTCTCGATAACAACATTTCACACTCCCATATCGGCACTTTGAGCCTATATGTAACCTATTAGTATCTCATCTGTCTCTTTAGAAACAGCACAAACAGGACTGAAGCATCACTGAAAAACCATCTCAACAAAGCAAAGAAGCAACACAGACGCCGCATATAAGCTCCAACACTAACAAAGAGAAAAACACCTACCAAGAAGCACCTAGTGCAATACAACAACAGCACCAGCATCACATTTTAATTTTTTTTTTCAATGCGGGGCAAAAAGCGTGTGAAAATCAGCCCCTCTGCTTGGCCACTCGCAGCCCCTCCCCACCAAAAAAAGGCCGGCCAGCCAATCCCGCCACCTCGCGCCCACTTTGATTTTTATCTATCGCCAAACTGCTTCTTCCTCTTCCTCTCTCCTCCCCTCTTGTTCTTTTTTTGCTTCCCTTTTTCTCTTCTCTTATACCAAAACCTCCTTCTCTCTTTTTATAGTTCTCCGTGTGGGATTCACAGCCGCCGCCATGCTTATCTACAAGGTTTGTGTTTTTTTCCCCTTGTTTTGCTCTTCTTCTTCTCGTCGCCTTTGCCCCGCCATTGGAGAGAAAAAAAGAAAAAAAGTAGGCCGAGTTCTGACCCCGCAAATTTCAATAGGATCTTATTACCGACGACGAGATCATCTCGGACTCGTATGACCTCAAGGAGGTCGACGGCATCGTCTACGAGGCCGACTGCGCCATGATCACTGAGGGCGCCGTCAACGTCGGTGCGTGATAAATCCCGTCCAGCTTTCCCTGCAGCAACAAGTCGGGCACATTTACACACAAATGTCGTCTGACAGCGAATCAAATACCGATGCTCCGACTCTTGCAAAAGCCTTACTTCTAACATGTTGCTCGCTATAGACACCGGTGCCAATGCTTCCGCTGAGGAGGCCGAGGAGGGCCTTGAGGACGCCGAGGTCAAGGTCAACAACATTGTCCACTCTTTCCGTCTCCAGACCACCAGCTTCGACAAGAAGGGCTACCTCGCCTACCTCAAGGGTAAGCTGCCTTTTGAATTATTCTCTTACGGCACACTGCCTGTGTTCATGCTCATTGATGTATTTTGCTGACACTGCTGCTGTAACTAGGCTACATGAAGGCTGTCAAGGCTGGCCTCCAGGCCAAGGGTGCTTCTGCCGAGACCATCACTGCCTTCGAGAAGGGCGCCCAGACCTACGTCAAGGAGAAGCTGCTCCCCAACTTCAAGGACTTTGAGTTCTACACTGGCGAGTCCATGAACCCCGATGGAATGTAAGTGAAAATCAATGAAGTATTTTGAAAGGCTTGTTCTGACTCGTCTTCCAGGATCGTCCTCCTCAACTACCGTGAGGACGGTGTCACCCCCTATGTTATCGTCTGGAAGCACGGTCTCGTTGAGATGAAGGTCTAAGTGCTGTTAAAACAATACGTGAGGGTCAGAATCTTTTTTCCCCATAAATAAATAGGAAATCGAACTGGAGAGAGTGGAGGTTTCAAAATTACGAGTCACATTTTATTGCGTTTTACTCGGCGCATGGCATATATCCCTAAAAGCCTTATAGCTGGAGAAACAAGCGGAGACAATTTAAGAAGTTAAAAAAAAGAGAGAGAGAGAGTTGATGATCTAAACAAATAAATTTGTGTTTGGTGCCCTGATTCTATTCAAACTAAGACGCTGAGACCAATCCTTGTTTTCCCAACGCCAGACGAAACTTGCAGGAGAATATGCAATATGTAACGACATACAGTGATGAAATGTACAGCTGACCATGCCTTTTAAGTGAAAGACAGAAAAAGAGGAGAATGATTAGAACGCTGGACGAGTCGACATGGGGATAGGTGGCGGCGCGCCTCCATCTCCTGGGGGAGCAGCAGCAGCAGCAGCAGTAGCAGCAGCAGCAGATAGCGTAGGCTTCTTCTTGGGCGGAGGAGGCGGCGGCTTCTTTTTCCCTGCAAGGCCCGGCGACGCTGTTGGTGATGGTACCGGTGCTGGTGCTGGTACCGGTACTGCTACCGCCGGCCTGATGGCGGCTTGTTTCTGCGCCCACGTAGTAGCCTCGCTTGGAGGAGTCACAGGTCCCGTAGAAGAGCCCGTATTTGAAGTCCCCAGCCTGGCGAACCGATTCTGCAGCTCGTTGAGCTGTGACGGCGGCGGTGCGGCACCTGGCCGGGGAGGCTTCGGAGGAGGCACCTCATCGTCGGCATTGCTGGGAGACGATGACGAACCAATGCCGAAAGCAGGCACAGATATCCCGGCTGCCCCTAGTCTGTTGACGGCGCCCTGGTTCAAGTTGCTGGAGCTGACTCCGAGAGTCGACAGCGGACTGTCGGCTCGATCCGGGGTTCCGGAGGCAGACCGTGGAGGCAACCGAGGGGGAAGACTCGGCGCTTTGGCATCATGGTTGGTTGCGCCGACGACGGAATCATACGAGGGCGGACTTCGATTGCTTGGCCCATCTCTCCGTATCGGTGGAGGCGGAAGATGGTCTGTTGAGAGGCCCGTCGTGTTCACTCTGTAGGGTCCAGATGACGTTGGATGGGCCGCCTCTGCCTCCTCTTCGTACGCTTGCAGCTGTCTCTCGTCGGCGAATCTAGGCGGCGGCTCGACCCTTGGTGCGTGAGGATCTTGGTATTTTGACGGCGCCGGAACCACGGATCGCTTCGCCGTCGAAGGGGGCGGAGGAGGCGCGAGGGCGGAGCCGGTGCGCCTGGGCGGAGGAGCGAACGAGTTGGGATCGCGGAGGGAGCTCAAGGGAGCGGCGACGTGGGACGGGGCATTGTCCTCTTCTTTGTGTCCTCGGCCGGGGATATGCCTTGTCTGGAGGGAGAAATCAGTGGTCATTCCGTGTTGAGCATTGTAAACATCTCGCGATTGCGCCGACGTACCACCTTGCCCTTGGCCCTGCCTTTGAAGTCGGAGGCCTTTTCGCGGCCCGAGGACAGTTTGCCCTTGGCCATATCAGCGTATTTGGACATGATGGCGGACGGGATGCGCCGGTTTCGGTTGAGCAATTGTCTGTCCGCTGGATCCGCAGATGGTGTTGAAGCAGTTTTTCTAGGAGCGACTAAAGAGCTTTGATATATATGGGCAGAGGTCGGATTGAATTGGAGATGATCGGCGAGACCGCCTGAGAGCTGACGATTGATAAGAACGGAAGAGTGGGGGGGACAGAGCCACATGTAGTACGTACCTGAAAATAGAGTGAGGCTGGGGGCTGTCACTGGTGGACCCCACCTTGAAGACTGGAGAGCAAACAGAGGATGCATTTGGCATATGATATTGGATACTACTTAATGAATGAAGAATACGATTGCCGCAAGGAGCTGCACAAGCTTGAGAGGCGCAATTTGATTTAATTACATTGGATTTTTACTCATCGTCTTGGTGTACAATAATCATCATCTGCGACTTGGAGAGGCCCAATTCCTCATACCAGCAGCACGCGCCTTGTCGCGTCGCAGCCTTGTCTCAACATCACCAACATCACCATCAATCCGCCACATAAAGCTCCAGCTTAATAAACGCTCGCCATGGCGGCCAGCAGCTCCGACTACGAGCTCCTGACAGAGCACTTCAGCTACCCCCCAGTCGTACGTTCCTCCATCCTCACTTGAACCATCTCTATTTCCACTGACAAACACCCCAGTCCCTCCTCGACGACATCATCAACACCGTCAACGTCCTCGCCGACCGCGCCCTCGACTCCGTCGAACGCCTCCTCCTCTCTATCCCGCCCAAAAAACTCGGCTTCTCTTCCAAACAGCCCAAACAGTCCTCAGCTGAAAACCCCGACCTGCCCCCCGAAGAAGCCGCCAAGCTCGAAATCGAAAGCGGCACCCACCAGCTCGAAACCCTCCTCAACGCATCCATCGACAAGAACTTTGACATCTTTGAGCTCTACGTCATGCAAAACATCATCACCGTCCGGCCGCAGGACCAGCCGTACATGCGCCTGTCGCACTACCACGGCCTCGACTTTTCCACTGCCGAGGATGACGCCCCAGCCACAGCGCAGCAGAGCGATAAACCGACGCCCGAATCCATCACCGCCCTGCGCAGGCGCCTCCAAGCAAGCCAGAAGCTAAACGCCGTCCTGGAGGCAGAAAAGGCGCGCAACGAAGCTCTCCTGCGAAGACTCAGATCCCTCCTCGGCGCGGACAGCAACGCCACCAAGACGGAGCACGAGGCGGGCACCCAAAACGGCGAGGGCGCGACGGCGAGCCCGTTTACCTTCTTGCGCGATAGAGGCGGGCTTGAAGAAAGCGGTGGCGAGCAGCCCATTACGACGACGGCCGAGTTTACGCTCTCGCAGCTGCAGTCGCTAAGGGCGCTGTCGGGGGAGCTGAGGAAGTTGTTGCCGGAGCTTGCTTTGCCGGGGGATGCGTCTACAACCACGGCTGCGGCGTCAACGTCGTCATCATCGGCGTCCTGGAGACGGGAACGAGCAGAGTATATCGAGTCTTCGTCGCGAAAGTACCTCGAGACAGTGGCGGGATTGGAGCTTGGGCCGGAGGGCGAGGTGCGCGATGGGGAGTGGCAGGGTGAGGGGAGGGGACTGAGCAAAGGCGAGGTGGAAGGGCTGGAGAGGGTGGCGGCGATGCTGGGAGGTGCAAGGGACGTGGCAGAATCAGGTGGAGATGTGATGGATACGACGTGATTGGAGAGATTAATGACAGGAACCAAACAATAAAGAAATCATGCTTGAAATGTCAAGATTCGCCGTTATTCTATATTTCCTTGGCGGACCATATGTAAATCTATATCAAAAGGGTCACCCGCGCAGACTCGCCCTTAGCACATCCGGCACCTCCTTCCCTTCAAGCAACCCCCTCTCCTCCGCCAAAAACCAGAAATGATGCCTCCAGTACCGCTCATCCTTGGACTCGCCCTCCCAGTCCCAGTCCTTGGTCTTGTACTCCAGCACCACGTCCACCACCCGCCGCGCCTCGTCGCGCTTCTCGCTCGCCAGCAGCGCCCAGAGCAAGTCCGTTAGGCACGGCAGCGAGGTGACTGGCCGCCCGGCCTTCTGCAGGTCGTTGAACACCGTCATTGCGCGATCGGTGTTTCCGGTGATGGCGTTGGCGCTCATGACGCGCTCCCAGAGCGTCTGGTCGCCCTCGCCAACGTGCGAGAAGCCGTGCTCGAGCAGCAGAGCGTCAATGGCCGTCATGTCGGGCGGGTCGCGGCTGAGAGCCCGCTCGATGAGGATGGTGACCATGTGGGGGGTGACCTTGAAGTCGTCCTCGCGCATGTGCTTCAGCACCGCGGCAATGGCCTCGTCGGTGCCATTGGCGAGGGAGGAGACGGCGTAGAGCATCTTGCCGTAGGTCTCCAGGTTGGGTCGGAGCCCGGCGATTTTGATGTCTTCGAAGACGGCCTGGACGGCTTCGACCTGGTCGGCTGCCGAAGCATTACCCATTCTGCCAATGACCTCCTCCAGGATGATGGTGAATGTGGCAGAGTCCGGCTCAATGTTGTGCTGATACATGACTTTGAGCAGGTTTTGCACCTCGTCGGGGGAGTCGTCTCGGAAGCTCTGGCGGATAAGAATGTTGTATGTGCGAATGTTGGGCTCGATCTGCTCGCGGCCTGCCCACGAGAGGACGTCAAACGCGGCCTTGCGATCGACTTGGATGAGGCCCTTGAAAGCGGCGTTGACAGCCTCAATGGTGGGCTGAACCGCCGTGTGCGGAGCGTTTTTCTGGACCGCATTCTTCCACTGAGCAAGCATCTCTGCGAGGGCTTCGATGCCGGCTTGAGGCTTGCCCGCCTCAATGAGACTGGAGATGCGCTCTGTCCAGATGACAGAGTCGAGCTTCATTCCAGAACCTGCCAGCTTCTGCCAGAGAGCTTCGATTCGATCTGTGTCTTTGCAGAACTTCCACCCGTGCATCATGCCCGTGTACGTCTTGACGGTGGGGTGTATCTGCAGCCGCTTCATGAGATCAAAAGTCTCCTGCAGGTGCCTAGGGCGACGGAACGCGCACCAGACAAAGATCAAAAAATCGAGAAAGTCGGCGTTGTTGCGCAGCTGCTTAGCAAGGCCTGGCTTTTGCTCCAAGCGGCTCTTCAGATCCTGCCATATGGAATACACGGATCCGGTATCACGGGCGCTGTATGCTCGTTGAAGCTGTTTGTGGAGGGAGGTGAAGATGGATGAGGAACCTGAGCGCCAGGGAGCGTTTTCCTTGTGCAGCATTTCGATCGCTTGAGGCCACTGTTGCACCACATAGGATTGAATCTCTGAGAGCTTCGTCGAGGGGAATCGAACACGATCGTCAAAGATTCCAGAGACATAGGATTCGGTCGCAGCATCTTTGCCACCGAGGGCCGCAGCCACTAGATGTAATAAAGGTGCCATAGCCATATGCGTCCCCGTTCTAACAAAACGCGGGTCTGAGAGCACAGCAATAGTCGCCAAAAGCCCCGGCATGATGTCGCGGGCTTGATCCGGGCTGAACTGCAGGAAAAGAGCTGCCAGGGACCTCGTCGTAGGATGAATGTGATTCTTGATCGCTTTACCCTCGGCGATATCTCGCCGGACATCTTGAATCGAAGGAAAGGCAAACTTTAGCAGCTCATGCTCCTGGCTCCTGCGGCGAAGTTGTGAAATGTGCTGCCACAAACCGGTGAGTTCTTTTATCAGGAGGGCGCGACCAGCAGAGTCTCGCTTTTCGGAAAGGAGAGCATGGCAGATATTGAGGACAAGCTGGTTCCTGATGTCGAGGTCGGATTTCCCCAGGCCACTACAGAGCCGAGATAATTCGACGCTATGACCAGTGTAGCCATGTTCGGCAATCTCATCGCATGCCTTTTCCAGAAATTGAGTCGAGGAGATGAGTAGATGCTTGGGCATCTGTCCGCGAAACTCCTTTAGGTGTGGCCAGATGCTTTCCCGGAAGATCTGCAGTCTTTTGAGAACTTCCATCTTTTTGACAGAGAGTTCTTTAATCTTGGCTGCTATATCCAATTCGCCAAGAGGGGGAGACTCTGAAGCTGCCGCCTTGGCTTCGGGACTGACTACATCCTTGAAGAGGGCGATTGCAGAGTCTTCGGATGCCCTGAGCGGCTTCTTCTTTGCGAAGCTTGACCCTCCGTGAAAGATTCTTCGTTGGCCTCGTTTTGGTGTTCCAGAGCCATGGGTTTGAGATTGCCGCCCAGCTGTTTCCTCAGCCTTGTTATGAGCCGCTGGTCCTCCTGATGCTACGCTTGATGTTGCATTTGATGGTCCTGCGGCGTCGCTCAAAGACGCAAACAGCGCCGCACCGCCGAGGTACCGGGTTTGCGCTGAGCGGATCTGAGAGGCGCACCTTGAACAGATGGTTCTTGATGCGTGCATGGCGCAGAGCTCAATGGCTCACGGAGGGAGCTGGACGAAGAGTTGCTCCCAAAGGCAGTTTTGAGCGTGAGAATTGCTGAGGTTTAGATGAGTGGTGGGCATTTTTGAGGGTGGCGTGTGGCTTGACCGAGGTGAGCGGCCAATGAGGAGCCTGGAAAATGAAGAGCAAGTGGCGCATCAAAGTGCTTTGCAGATCTGCTGCGAATGCACTGAAGATGCTCTGGGTTGAAGCTATCATGAGATTAATAATTGAGTTTTCTATGAATATCATTGAAATTCAATTCTACAGAATATATCACTGAGAACGCTCAGTAGAAATAGTCTTGGTGAGACTCAAACAAGTGGTGGCTAGAGTTTTGTGCAGCTATCCGGGTACTACAAGTAAAGTAACACCGAAATTCAAATCAAGTAGCATGCGCGCCACAATTCGTTCACCAACAACATTTGAATAAGGAAAACTATCGTCCAGCCCCTGCAAAGATGGTGTCCTAAACAATCACACGATCGAATCCCTCAACGTGCAGCGTTTCCCGGAAAAGGAAGATCGAAGCCATGCTGACCACCCTGCGGTACATCCGACCCGAGGCACACAATTCCCCGTTGCCGAAAAGAAATCATGGGCCCGGCACTAAGCCCACCAGACCGGCATGATACAAGAGCCCGGCTCGGACTACCGTCCCGTTAAGCTTGTTTGTTTTCTATTGCAGAGCTATAGTCGCATGTTGTTATGTGAAATTCCAAATCCTCTTTTGGAGCAATGACATGATCCCCGGTTTTTTTGCGGCGCTTTTGGGAAGTTTGCGCCGACGCACGTTGGTTGATTGATTAGGTTGATATGACGTTGTTGGACGAATTGGTTTCGTATAAGACGGCTGTTGTGGAATCGTTTCAGGTGATTCCTGGTTTTCGCATTCCCATAATAAAATCACAATCGCAGCGATTCACAAATCTTCTTTTTGCAGAATAAACAAATTGTACTCGAATATCGTATATCGTATATTAGTCCATCATGGCTGCTGACGAGCAACAACCAAAGGTCACCCTTCACTGGTACGTCATGCAAAATTAGAGTATAGTGACTTTTTCGGCCCGCGAGCCGAGGCATCTCTAACTTCTGACTTCCTATTCCCAAGCAACCTTGTTCACCAGCTAAATACTCTCCCCTTCTAGGCTCAACCACTCTCGCTCTCAAAGCCTGCTCTGGCTGTTGGAAGAGCTCAAGATTAAGTTCGACGTCAAATTGTACCACCGCAATAAGGAAACCTCGCTCGCGCCTCCGGAGCTGGAACAAGTGCATCCGCTGGGAAAATCCCCCGCCGTCGTCATCTCGCCTCCTGGCGAAGGCGCCGAACCAATTGTCCTTGCTGAGAGCGGCCATTTGGCGCAATATCTGTGCGAGCATTTCCCCGAAGGCCGTCGCCTCGTGCCGCAGAAATGGAAGCCCGGCATGGAGAACAAGATTGGTGGTGAGACGGAGGCGTGGCTGCGGAACCAGTACTTTCTGCACTATACCGAGGGCAGTCTGATGCCGTATCTGGTGCTCAGCCTGGTGATTGGAAGTGCGTTTTGCCCCTGAAAAGAAGAAAAAAAGCACACATGGCCGATGTCCCAATTTCCGATACTGACTTTTTATGTGCTATAGAGCTCAGGCAGCCCCCCATCCCCTTCTTCATCCGCCCCATCACCTCTGCCGTCGCCAACCGCGTCTTCTCGAGCTACATCTTCCCCAACATCCACAGGCACGTCAAGTTCCTCGACCAGCAGCTGCACACCTCTGGCGGTCGCTACATCTGCTGCGACCACCTCACCGCCGCGGACATCCTCCTCAGCTTCCCGCTCTTCTCGGCCAAGGAGAGCTTCGACTCCATGGGGGAGTGGCAGGGCGGGTCATGGAAGAAGGAATTTCCGCGAGTATTAGAATACATAAACCTGCTGGAGAACGAAGAGGGCTATAAAAAGAGTACGGAGACGGTCACAAAGCTCGGCGAGAAAGCCGAGCAGGCGGCGCCCTTTAGCTAGTAGGTCGCAGGCCTCGATGAGGAGGCGGCTTGTTTCATCAAGGAGGCGAATCACTTCAGCAAGTGTTTCCCGGATGAACTGCATCATGTTTGTGCGTTTTTGCGTTAGGGTGTTGGGAGGGATGTGTTTAAATTCTCTGTAATAGTACTCAAGATTGTTTAACTGATGGCTGAGAAGTGATTGGTGGGATGAGGCATTTGGATTGGATGTTAAAGCGATGCGTGTTTGAGTATTCGATTTTATGGTACCAGATGATGTTTCGCCAACTTGAATTTGGTTACTTCAAGGCCATAAGCGACACGGCCCATGAATTGGCAGTCTACATGTTGACAGAATATAGGTGATAAGTCCATAAGTTGACATGTCCATAAGTTGGCTTTTATTCATTGAGTTTACCAAATCTTATACGCCAGCTGCAATAGGCAATCGGCGCAGTCTGCAAGCTGGCTGTAGTCCCACAAGCTGGCATGGGTGTATATCTCTTCTTAGCCACAAGCTGATCTTGGTACGTAAGCTAAGGACTCGGCACGCCCCGATATCCGACGTTCAGAAGTTGATCTGCATTTCAGATTAAACTAGATTAACTTTTGGACCACACATACCCTTGCGTCTAGATAGAACTTGACAAGCCAGGGACTTGTTCCCTGCTGCTGTTCTCTTGTCTACGTAGTCTAGATGCGGCTAATGGCGCCGCTGCTGCATGGGCAACACATGATAATAAATCACAAACTATGGATGGAAAACTAGACGTGTAGATTAACCGGAAAAAAACATCGTCCCTCCAGCACAAGATTGGCCAATCCGTATGCAGGGTAAAGATGAATTCGCTTCATAGCTCATGAGCTGGAATGATCCACAAGTCTACAAGCGGAGCTCTTTTCGAGATGTGTCGATTATCCCACTGGATTGCATGCTTGAATGCCCAGCCCTTGTATTCGCTTGCGCTAACATGGGCTGGGGTCATTGTGAGGAACGAGCCTGGATCACAGATTACCGAAGACCGTGAGATTCTTCGATAGGGCTAATCGAAGAACGGCATCGTAAGCAGGATCCTTGCGGTATATTGGCCTGCGATAGGTCAGTGATGCTACAAGAGGATGTAGATGTTGACAGGATCTGTGTAAGTCAAAGCCAGAAGCGAACAACCCGATGGGAGGCGGTTTATCTAAACCAACACAGCAGCCAAGACTCACAAAGTAATATTGTACATAAAAGTCCACTCCAAATAGGTTACAGTCGATTCAGCGGTCTCTTCTTGACTTGGAGCTGCCTCCTCTCTCAATACAAAAGGAGAGGCATTCTAGATCAATCTTTCCAGAAACAGACATTTCTACAACGAATATGGCGTAGAACTGCAACATTCACAATGCTATGAACGGCAATATACATCAATATGATTTGCATATTAGCTAATTTTATACACATATACGGGCCATATACTCGTCTTGGGCAAGGGATGAATCGGCGGACAGTGAGGTATCTGATGCGCTGGGGCTAAGACGGCACCACCTCTTGAAAAGCTTAAAATTGCGGGTTGTAGAAACAAAGCCTTAAAGCGCTACTGTGATTGGCACTGTAAACAGGTAGAAGATCTGGATTGGAAGCAAGTGTTCTATGCTATTGCTGGACTTACATTCCAAGCGCGTCTTCCTCTCAACCAGCTGTTTAAGGCACAGGAAGAATATATTCAATTTTTGTTTCTTATAAGATACCACGAGGCATAGCACACCAGTGAGTAATCATGGTGGACTAATGCAAAGAGTTAGAAGAAGGGGAGTAAATATATTGTGAGACCAGTGGCAGCTTAAATGGGTTTTTTGTATGAGTAATAGAGATCGGCGATCTTCCTCATAGCTCCTTTGCTGAACATTTTCCTGTCGCATTTAACCTTGATGATAAAATATTGCGAAAATTTTGCCAATGGACTTGCGTAGTCAAAGTTCCGACGTTTCTATCCATTACGTAGTATTAATACACTTCCATCCGCATCCGTCGAAAAAAAAATATATATATATTGTGCGAGAGTAGCTTTGATCACAACTTTAAAACCATTCCACTGTATTTTAGAGTTATTGATGCTTGCGGTTGGCACTGCAGCTATATTATAGGCATATATATCCCATGACTTCCGGATATTGGGTATGTTCAACTATTCGTCTCCCCTTAGAGCAACATCTCGTGACAATAACTCAACATGGTACCAGACCCTTTATTATTCACGATGAATCTAAGCTTACCCAAACTAGGTACAGATTTATATATCTTTCGACGACAGAGCTGCGCCAAGGAGCAATCCTGCGCCACCCCTCGAGGAGCCACCTACCTGCTTTCATTGCGGAGGACTGAGCAGGAAACATATAACTCGCTCATCAAACCGGAACGGCAACGCAGGACGTCCGTATTTTAAGTGCAGTCGTTGCATGAAATTCCTTGCATTTGCTGATGATCGAGGAAACGATCCCAACAATCCATTGTGTAACTGCGGAGTTCCCAGCAAGAGACAGGTGGCAAGTCGCGAGAAGGGACGCAAGATACACTATGTATGCAGGCTGGGCAAATGCAACTTTTATAGTGTTTGCCGAAGTGCAATCGAAGGCAGTATACTGACAGTAGAAAGAGATGATCTTGTATCGCTTCTAGCTATGCTCCGTATTCTCTAATATATTAATATGAGCTTTCATTAAATTCATAAGAGTAAGTAAGTTTCCCCAAGTGTACCAATATTACTGCAGATACTCTATCGTAATGCTTGAAAAGCGAAAATGGCCCTTTGGATTCTCGCGCTTTGCGCCGATTTGCTCTATACGCTTCCAGAAGCAGATTAAGTCTGAATCAGATACACCCCTCGGCCTTCAATATGGTACAATCCAACATACTCTAAACTATAAGTAGTTCCAGTCAAGAATATCCACCAGATTACAAGTAAACGTCAACAGTATCACACAGCTCACAAGTGAAGAGTGACAACACAGTTAAGCAACCTAATCCCCTTGCAGAGGACAGTTTCGCAGAATGATAGAATTCCGTGAAAGGATACTCTCCATCAGTCTAAGAATGACCTACCCTGCAACAAAATCGACATGTAAAATGCACCTCAGTATACTCCACACAAAAGCATTTCAAATACCCAGCCACAAGCCGGCATTCATTCCAATTCAGCACCATTGCCTATGCATCTATCAATATCCATACAATACAGCACTATCCTATGAAGCTCCAACATACTTCCCAATCGAGCTTCCGATTGCACCCAACACCAGCTTCATCAGTTATATATAATCTTCCTCGCAGCGTAACTTCAACATGCAATCAAAATGGAGAAGAAAAAATACACAAAAACCAAAACAGGGCGGCCTTTTTTTTTTTCATGTTGTAGGTTCCCCAACTCCGGTCTATTCTAACACAGGCCCATCTAATCAGTCGTTATGATGCGTTATATTCGACAACACTTCGTGGCAGCAGACCTCAGCTGCTCACACCCCGGGTCAACACAGCCGCTTAGATGTACATATACGTGATCGCCGCTGACCCTCAGAGCCGCCCAAATCCAAGTGTACGAGGCAGAGCGTGTTCATCCTATTACTTGCGTCGAGTCTTCGTGGCGGGCCTCGGTGCTGCCTCAGTCATGGCCTCTCGCTTCTTTGTCTGCTTTCTGGAGCGTGGGGGTGGAGGTGGATCGCCATGCAAGTGGCCCAGCTCTTCCAGGGCCATTGTGTTCTCCCACTGCAGGCAGCGATAGCCAGGAGGGTCCGGCGTCTTCTCTCGGATTCTTGAGCTCGTTCGTTTCGGTTCCTCCTTTTTATCACCCTCGTCTTCGTCCGCGTCGCCGGCGAGATACTTTTTCCGATTTTCCATGTGGGCGGCTATTCTGTCCCGATACGCCACCAGTTCTTTCCGTAGCTTCAGCTCGTTGAAGCCTCGCGGGTCCAGCCACTTGATGAGCCGGTCCAAATCTTCTGGTTCTGAGATGTAACCCCACTGCTTGGCGGTGAACACACTGCTTTCGCCTTCTTCCATCGCCTTGCGCTCTAGGACCGTCACGTTGAATTTGGCCTTGTACTCGTTCTGAAGATCGGCCGGCAGCTCAAGATAACCTTCACGCTCCAGGTCATCCGGACCCTGGACCCAGATGCACCCGTTCGCGTATCCAGCATGCGCCGTAGAGCTGTCAGGCAGCCCGGCGTAGGGCATGCCGTTTCGTTCAAACCAATAGTAGCGATTCCAAAACCTGTCCTTTCCAAGGACTCGGGTGCGTGGGCAGTCGGCCTCTCGTAGATCGTTTTCGATAATGGCGACTTCCTCCTCGCATTTCTTGATAATCTCCTCCTTCTTTTGTATGTCCTTTAGGAGCTTGATGTACTGCTTCGACTGTTGCGGCTTAGCCTTTTCCAATGCCTTCTCTTTAGCCTTTTTGAGTTTCTCCTCCTCCTCATGCTTCTTCTTCTTGTCCGTCAAGACACGGCTCCGGCGCTTCTTCCTGGAGCTCTCATCTTGGCTGTCTTCGGCTTCGTCATCTCTGCTTACGATTGACTCGTCTGCATCTACCATCTTGACGTCTATTTCTTCCTTGATAGGAGTGCCATTGGTCTCTTCAGAAGGTTCATTCTCTGGCATCAACAATTTGCGCTGTTCATTAAGTTGTCGGAGCTCTTCCGTTCTGTAAAGGAAAGCAAAAGTTAGTAAAATAGTCCATGCGTGTCACGGCGCCTTGATAGAAACTGCAACTTACGCCTGCTTCCGCTGTCGCTGCCACTCAATCTTGTCCTTGCGATACTTGGTCATGGTCTCGCTGCAGTCTTCCATGTAGCCCCGGACAGCCTTTGTCTCCATGGTCAGCATGCAGATAATCTGCAGTGCCTTGACGCGGTGGTTGATGTCCAGCTCGGCATACTGCTGCTGTACATTCTCCGGGGAGGGCACCATGTCTGCAGGCACCAACTGTTGAAGCAGCTCTTCGCATGCCTGTTGCTGGCGCTCGTTCTTGGATAGTTGGTGCAGCAGACCAACGAGGATTCTCTGCCAACCCCCGCTCTGAAAGTTCCGCTGCCGTAGGTGTTCGACCCAGTCAAACTCTTTTAAAAGCTCCTCTGCGCGATTCTTTGTTTCCAGTTCCGCCCGGAGACTCTCCTCCTCGGCCGCGGCTGCTTCTGCCGCTAACCTCTCGGCTTCTAGCTTTGCTAGGCTGCTGCGCGTGGCCCTGGCCACGGGAATATCCTCTGGCTCGGCGCTCTCTTCTCCGCTCTCCTCTCCATCTTCGTCTTCGTCATCCTCGTCTTCGTCGCTATCCTCCTCTTCAATCTCTGGTAGGGTAATTCGCACCTTGCCGCCGTCAGCCTCAGCATCCACAAGGATTTTCAACACTGAGCAATGAATCTCATCAATAAGCTGAACTTGGGTATTATTTGAAGCAACCGACAAGGCTTCGACAAAGTCATCAAAGGTGAAAGAGTCGAGTTTGAAGATTTCACAGTAAACGTTGAGCGTATCCCACGTTTCCAGGAGGGGCCCCACGGTCTCCATGTCGATCTGGCCGTAGATGGCGTCGTCCACTTCTACCTTGACGGGAGGATCTTTGCACATGAACTTGAGTGGAGGCCGTACATTGCCCTCCTTGGGCTCCAGCTGCAGATCTTCGATGGGGTATTTTGGTGGTGGAGGCGGGGGCGGAGGAGTCGGCTCACGCGGTACGGCGGTGTGCTCCTCATCATATGGCGGGTATCCAGCCCCGTTCACACCGTCGGGCGCCATATCCAAAGGCCATTTAAGACCTTTGCCCCCTGCACTGTTGGGAGTCTGCTTTCCCTTGTGACTTTTAGGAGCAGGCTTTAGCTCGGGTAGGCGTACCGGGCCAGTCTGCACTGTCGGGCCGTGTCCATTCGCTTCATGTAGCGAGTTTCGCTCACGCTTCTGTGCCAGGAGCTGCTTGCGCTCCTGAATCTTGGTGTCGTGTCGGAGGTGAGGGGGGATCCTGGTGTCGATGTGGTATTGGCTGGCGTAGTCGCTCTTGACAAGCCACGGGGCACCGTTCCATGCCTCTCTGATGACTGTTCTTTTGATAAAGGACCGAAGCATGGATTTGGTAAAGGCGCCGCGCTCACGGCTTAGACTGTCGTTGGTGACTATCTGCTCTTTCCCCGAGCCACCGCCGAGAACAACCAGGTACCGGCTTGTCGGGAGCGAGCTCGATCCGTCGGGCAAGATCCTGGCCCCAAAGGTCGTCTTTTCCCGCACTAGACATGCACGTCGCTCGTTGTTGAATTCGTCCAGGGTGACAAAAACGTCCTCCCCGGGGTAAAAGTCTGCCTTGAACTCGTCGTAAACCATATCGACGAGGTTGTCGAGACGGGAAATGGTCTGAAATTGGACCTTGCGGAGGATAGGGCCCTTGAGCGCCTCGGGAAAAGCAGCCTCCACTTCTTGGCCGCCAGCACGCTGTTACAATGAAGTGAGCCGGGCGTGTTAATTGACACCAGAGTGACGGGTATGACTAACCTCGCTAGTGTAAGCTTCGAAGAAAGTGAGGCCGGAGTGGCCCGTAATCTCATCATTGAACCGACGCTATAAGAGTTCTGGCTTTAGTATATGATTCGTGGTGGGCTCGCACGCGCTGCGCGACGGCGGGTGGGGTGAAGGCCAGGTACCTGTTTATAGAAGTCCATTCTAGAAGTGAAGAAAAGAAACAGTCAGCAGTGCGGCGCATGGCAGCAAGAAACAAGGGCGAACTGACCTGTTCAAGTATTCTTCGTAGGAAGCAAAGATTTCGCCAGTCTGAGGGATGTACCAAACCTAAATCACAGTCGATATTAGTCCAAGCCCCGTCCTAAGCTGCCCTCCATCTCTTGTCGGGAATGGTCCAACAGTGAATCAGACCGGCTCATCATACCTCAGCGTCCTCGTCCTCAACCTCGGCCGGAGGCAGATACTGCACCGGCTTCCTCTTGAAAAGCACCTGTTGTAGTAGCGTATAAGTGAGCTGCGGGCAAACTTCGGCGGCTAGCGGTGACAGCATACCATGTTTGCGGGCTAGGATCGGATTCGAGACTGCGGTCGGGGGAGAAGAAGGGGGAGAAAAAAGAAGAAGCGTTGCAGATTCGCCGTCAAGGCTGAACCAGGAGGAGCAAAGGAAGAAGCCAGCAATTCGGAAGCTTAGCGCGTTATCTAATCGAGGGCTTCGGCGGCACAAGGCATCCGGGCCAAGCGCAAGACGGCGTGGGCGCGGCTCTGGGAACCGGGCGAGTGCTCGGCAGGCTAAGCGGTGTCGAACGATGCAGAAAATGCGGATAAAGGACACGGCGTTCGATTTGTCGGAGCTCGAGGCGTGGTTCGGGCGCCCCAAGGCGTGGGCGGGCAGGGAAAAAGTCGCGGTGCCTGGGAGGCGGATGGTGGCCCGGCACTTACACGAGGCTGGCTGCTGCGACTGGGAGGGAACGCGGTCCGGGCGAGTGCACCGCGGGCCCGCTGGCTCGCATTTCCTGGCGCAGGGCAGATTCGAGATTCGGGCGTGGTGGCGGCAGCCGAGTGAAGCCTCGCCGAGACGCGACCAAGAGACGTGCAGACGATGGGAAGACGTGGAGGGAAAAAAGAATTGCGCGGGTGGGAGGAAGAGCTGCCACGGAACTAAAGTTACTTAATACCTGGGAGGGATAATGCGTCCCGCCGTGGAGACCGTCAACAGCGCAGCGTTTAGCGGGCTTGTCGCCGGTAGCCCAGCCCAGCTCGTCGTACTCGGCCGGTACCGTCGCAGCAGAGGGTACCTGGAGGGTACCTGGCGCAGAGCAGGCAGCGCAAGTTCAGGGAGCGCATGCAGCAAACAAGGCGCTCGGCAAATGCGCCATGCAGCCAGGGGAACGGTCCCGGCTGATGCGGTACTGGAGGGGGTTATGCAGTAATCGGGGAGAAGAAGTTGGGGGAACAAGATGGAACGAGAACGACTTGGCAGTAAGCACGAATGAATCTATTGGCTGACTATGTGGTGGTTGAACGGTAGATGCAGCTGTGTTTGCATCCACGACCCTCTTCTCTTTCCAGCGAGAGCGTGATGGTGATGGGTACTCCGTATCAGATACTCAAAGGGCTCATCAGCCTTTGATATCCGATCCGTTTTAGTATTCACCGCCCCTATGAATCTCTAGCAAACAAAGACCAAAACGACAATGAAGCCAACACTCAAACCCATAAATAACACCAAATGCACCATCATCTTAGTGATTACCCTCCACGGCGCCCTCATTGGCTCTCCATCCTCCCCTCTGCATTGCCGTGCATTATGCACCTACACGTCACCCTCAGCCCGCATAATCGCATAACCACACATGTACCCTCCCCGTACCGCAGCACCTCGCGGAACCCTCCCGGCCCAAGTCCTGCCACACACACGCACCACCCAAGACACAGGCACCCCCGTCCTTCTCGCTCCTCTGCCGTCCTGTCTTTTGTTCCCCTTCTTTTCCTTCCCACCACCCCCGGCCTTCCGCGCCCGCCTGGCCCCAATAAAAGGAAAAGCGAGGAAAAAAAGAAAAACCCATTCATCGGCCCTCCACTCCTCCGCGTCCACAGCTATCTCGCACGCCGGCAAAAGACACGCTTTTTTGGGCTCGTTTTGCTCCCTGCGCGCCGACGAACCAGGCACAAGCTGAACTGCGCGCATCCGTCCATTTTTCATCGATTTACGAGTCGGTACGTGCCCGGCGCGGATCGGCGGCGGCAGGTAGGTCGAATTTGGCGGAGCGGGCTGCTTCCTCCTCGGGGCCACTCTGCGTTCTGGCGGGCCTGGGGCAAATGCCCGGTGCGCGACGTGCACTCGCGCGATGCACAGCATGATGCGGAAAACGCATTACAAGAAATTAGTCTACGTGTCTGTTGATCGTGGAATACAGCTCATATGCCTCAGAATCCAGCAATGGTTCAACGCCATCGGCTGCACGTTGCTCAAGTCCCCTGATTTCCAGATTCGGCAATTGTCCGCACTAGCCCTGACGTCATGCCGCCTGCAGCTATGTGCGTCGCCCATCGAAGTGAAAGACGCTCATTCTGCCAATTGACACGGTTGTCCATATGCCATTTCACTCCCGTTGAGACTGTTTTGCTCAATGCCGCTTCTTTTGTCTTTGTTGGTGTCCCTGTCGATGCACCCCAGTCTCGACGTTAGTTCCACTCGCTGAACACAAAACGGGAATCGTCAGCCTCGCCTCACGTGGAGCGCCCCACTCGTCCCGACCCTACATGATGACTAAGCTCGCTCCAATGTCGCACTTCAGGCGACGCATCGGATCGGCATACTCGAGGCTCTGGCACAAAGAAACAGGGCAATGCGGACATGCTTTGGATAATTCTATTCTCTCCAGTGCTAGGGTATCACTATGCCCGCGTCTTTAATCTTCCCAGACGCCATGCTCAGGACGTATAATACACAACCATATATCCCACCCAACTGCCCACCACACCAATCGCCGTGTAGGAACTCGTAAACATCAAGGGAAGGAACTCTAGCCGCTTTCCAAATATGATTTGGTGGAAAAGGGACGTGTACGCAATAAGAGGGATGCTCACTGCAATGTAGAGCGTGCTAAATCGATCCAAAAGGAAGACCCGCGGCTTATTCGACGCCGGTGCCATGCGGTCCAGAGATGTGAGGAACAGCACCAGCCAGAAGACGGTATATATCGTCTTGATGGGGAACTCCGCGGGAGTGAAGATTAGCGGGAACAGAGACACATGGCCTGCGACAATCAGTGGTCGGAATGCGCCCAGGTGTCGCCGGTCTCTCAAGGCGATCAAGCTGAAGGGGATAATGACCAAGAGAATTGCCTTTTCGTGCACGTGCCATCCAAAGAGGAACGAGGCATATCCACACAACGTCACCGCTCCAATAAAGTTTTCCCAAGTAGGTCGCCTAAAGAGCTTGATCAGGGGAAGAATTTGGAATAACAGCGTCAAGGCGAAGCACACTCTAGGGCTGATCTCGGGCAGGACCGCAAAGGCAGTGTCGCCGACCAGGCCGCGAGTGACGCTATTAAGCGCTTCAGTCTTTAGAGGCAGGCCAAGCTTTGGCGCAACTATTGAATATTAGCTTTCTTCCCTCCCATACAGAGGCATACACAGGGCGGATTGGTTTGAACCTACAGTGAATCAAGACACGGTCTGCCAGCGAATACAGAGCCCAGACGTTCGGTGCCCAGTAGGCGTGGCATAGGCCGCGAGAAAATGGAAACAGGCGGCCGAGGAGCTGGGGAATCTGCTCCATCAATGCAAAAGGCCCAAAAGCCGACGCAAATATCCCTCCCAGTCCCAGGCCAAGCTTGATGCAGTTCAAAAACTTGATTCGGAAAATGGACCTTGCCGAGAGGCAGTAAGCCCTCAAGAGGAAGACAAAATAGGCTGGCGCCAAATAGAGATAGATGTGCTTGAAGCACAAGAGTGCGCCAAAGATCAAGCCGCTCTGCAACAGCGTGGACTTGCACCGCGCCAAGACCAAGGACGCCACAAGGATGCCATACATGAAGCCATTGTACTGGAAATGGATGTGATCAATGATCAGCAGCCCAGGAGATAAGACGACAGACAGCGCAGCGACCTGCGCAGCTCTCTTCGACTGCAGGGGCGACGAATCGATGAACATCTGCAGGGCGTACACCAAGAGCAGTTCGGTGATAATCACGGAGAAGCGCTGGAAGTAGACCGTCTCCCAGCTGTCGTAATTGAGATTGTACACCCGCACCATGGCCGGATCCACCAGCCGAGCAAGGTGGGCGAGAAGCCATTCGAAGTAGGCGAAAAAGGGAGGGTAGTCGAGGGTCCATTCTGAGGTTTTCTCGTAGTACCACTCAGACAAGGGGAGACTGTTGGTAATGGCTAGCCAGTTCCGGTGAACCTCAAAGTCGGTCGACTTGCTGCGCGCAGAAAACCGGTTAGCCAAAGCTGCGCCGTTGCTTGCCGTCTTGGAGAGCTGGGCTGCATCACAAGCAAGCTGGCATGTGCACACTTACTAGGCAGGGAACAGGAGGACCTTGAATGCGGCGGCCACCAGCGCGCATTGCGTCAATGTTGGATACGACTCGGCCATTGTGTCTGCGGACGGCGAAATGACTACCGCATTGCGTCGATCACGAGCTGCTTCGGTGAGTTTGGAGCTGCCGCAATCGAGCCGGCAAAAGAAGCTAACGTGTGTGGTGTTGCAGATACTGAGAACAAATTGCCAGTCTAATATTAGCAGCCACAGGCCTACCCCATACCCTTATTTTCCCATTTGCTGCGCTGCTGCCCGGTTAGGACTAGCGCGCTGTCGGGGTTTCGTCCCCCGCCACGTTTAGCCACAGCAGCCGCGATGCGGTGTAAGTGGCTCCTGCCAATAGAGGCTGGACCTGGCGACGACTTTTGGAGAGTCGCTGAGAATAGATGCCAGATAGTGCCTTGTTCTTTTTTTATTCCTCTTTTCCCCTCCGCTTGTGGTTCTGCGTACGGCTTCGGTTTTTTTGGGCGCAGCTTTGCCTTTTGTTTCTTTCGCCTCCTAGTTTCTTTTTTTCTCTTGCCTTGGTTCCGTTGTCGGCATAGCTGCTTGGCGGCGCTGGTCGCAAAGGCACCGATCCAATCGTGCCTCAGCGCCTCTAGTGCAAAGTGTCCTCAGCCGGTTGTGAGACTATCAACCGCGGGAGGCTGGCGGCTCTTGTGCAACTTTTCGATTTTCCCACCTCACGGTGCCTGATTTGAAGCTGGGAGCTACTCCTAGTGCCAGTTTTGACTGAAACCCTCCTTCGTCGTCGTCCTTACCATGCGATTCTCCCTCTCGCTGGCTGCCCTTTTGGGCGCTGGTCTTGCTGAGGCTCAGTTCCTCATCAGCGAGCTCAGTTTCGGATACGCAGGGCGGTATGTTTGCGCAAGCACAGCTCAATTGCTCAGGACTCGGCAGCTAATACGTCCTTCTTCCCGTCCAGGATAAGCCCCGCAGATAAACCCGGTCACATACCCAACTATGTCGTCTCTGGCCAGCCGAGCATGCCAGAGATCCTCTCCAGCAAGGTCATCCTCACACCCGTTGCGCCAGGTAATGCGCGAGGCGCCATATGGGCCGAGGGCCCTCTAATACACTCCAACTTCATCGTGGATGTTGACTTCCGCGCCAGTGGCCCCGACAGGGCGGGGGGCAACTTGAATATCTGGCTGGCACGCGATGGCAAGGACATGGGCACTAGAAGCGTCTACAATGCGGGCAAGTTTGAGGGACTGGTGCTGGTGATTGATTCTCACGGCGGCCGAGGCGGCATGCTTCGCGGCTTCCTCAACGACGGTTCAACGGACTACTCGCAGCACCATAACGTGGATAAGTTGGCGTTTGGCCACTGCCAGTACAGCTACCGTAACCTGGGCCGCCCGTCGCAGGTCAAGATGCGCCAGACGGCGGACAGCTTCCGAGTCCAGATTGACGGCAAGACTTGCTTCGAGACCAACAGGATCAGCTTGCCGACCGGATACCACGTGGGCATCAGCGCCTCCACGCCTGAC
Source organism: Trichoderma arundinaceum (assembly GCA_025919625.1). Classification (NCBI taxonomy): domain Eukaryota; kingdom Fungi; phylum Ascomycota; class Sordariomycetes; order Hypocreales; family Hypocreaceae; genus Trichoderma; species Trichoderma arundinaceum. The sequence goes on from JAMQTF010000018.1 coordinate 191,700, forward strand.
AACCCCGACTCTTTCGAGATCTTCAAGATGGTCGTAATGTCGGACACCTCCAGCCACGACGCCCAGCCCAACGCTAATAGCAACAACAATAACAACAACAACAACAACAACAACAACAACAATAATGATAATGACAACGGCGGCAACAAGTTTACTTACAACTCACGCCAGCAGCAGCAGCCCGGCAACAACAATAACAACAAGAAGCAGCGCAGCGACGAGTGGGAGGACATTGCCGACGAAGACGCCGACGTCTTCCAGACCTCCAAGACGCAGTTCCAGGACCTGCACAACCGCCTGCAGGGCACCAACCATCAGCTCTCATCCGTGTACCGCTCCGTCTCGCGGCACCACCAGATGGACGAGCAGCGCCACAGCGAGGTCAAGGATCTGTTTAGCGCCCTGCAGAGCAAGCTCGAGCTGCTCGACCAGCTCGCCGGCTTCCAGCAGCGCATCGTCGCCTTGGAGAACGAGGTGCGCAACATGAACAATGAGCTCCACCAGAAGCTCAACGACAATCAACGATCGGTGCAGGGCGCCCTGAGGACGCACCACATGTCCCTCTCACAGAGGGTCACGGAGAGCGTGCCCGGACACGGAAAGCTGATTGCCGTGATTATCGGCACGCAGGTTGTCTTGGTGGCGGCGTACGTGGTGTATAAGAGACGGAGGGCGAACTCACCAAAGAAGTATCTGTGAGCGAGTCGGTGGTCTGGGGAGCTTTTGAGGCGTGATTAGAGTGTGGTGTGGGTTGGTGGGTTATCATGATTGGAGGGGACGGCGGCTCTTTGTATAAACAAAAGACGTATTTATACCTTTTTGGTGGATTTCCGTGTTGGGTACCTTACATAGCATACATATGAATTGGATGAAACAAGCATAGTAAACGCAAGCATTCATTGCCACTTGTTGTGTCGCCGGAGTCATCCTGAAACTTTCTCGTTAACCCTTTGTTAACCCATCAAAATATCACTATATTGAACCCCCGCTGTACATCGTTAACTTGGCCACAGAAGGACTGTTTCTGCATGCGAATTCAAATGATGAGCCAAACTCGACCATTTGTTGAGATGCCACTTCTACTTCTCAACCTGTTCCACGAAGCCTCCTCTCATGTTGCTTCTACGTCCTATTTTTTTACTTCCACATCACCACCACCATCACAATGCAAAATGCAACTATAATTGGTTGCTTCGCATATCCCACTCAAAATAAATTAAAAACGCGTCATAGCATCCATACTCGACTCGGATTGGACATCCAGCTTCAAGAGGCAGCCAATGTTGGCAGAGGCACAAATTAATAAGCATGCATGCAGGCATGCACTGCAGGCCAACACCTTGTATAACATGTTGGTGTGCAAGATATCGAGAATCTGAGAAGCATTTCACCATCACTGCCATGTTTGTAGCAAAGTGTTGAAATCACCTTAAAGCCCGACATCAAATGTTGCAGCCGTCTTTGCAAACGAAAACCTCGTCCACTGTATACATGCCTGCTATGAATCTCGTACATCTCCCCCAATGCCATTAAGCCATTACAATATCATATGCCAATTTCCCATAAACAATCTCATAAAACTTCATCGCCATCTACTGGCTCTTTCCCTTTGCATTAATAATAGCAAGCATCTCCTCGCCCTTGGGCGCCGCCGTCAAGTTCTCGTACCCGTCCTCGGTAACGAGAATGTCGTCTTCGATGCGCACGCCTCCGACGGTGTAGTACCCTTCCAGAACGTCCTTGTCGATGAACTTTGCGTGGGCCGGGTTGCTGAGGAAATAGCCCTCGATGTACTCGCGGCAGAAGTAGCTGTTTCACATCACATTAGCATACCTGACGTAAAGGGGAGAAGAGTGAAAAAGACTCACATGCCCGGCTCAACAGTGACAATCATGTTCGGCTCAAGCACCTGCCTCTCCCTAACCGCCTTGGTCCGCTCAGGCACCACCTCATCATCGTAAAGCCTCATCGCAGTCAGCGTCTCCGCAGAAATCATCTCGCGCTTGCCGCCCTCCAGACCCAAGTTGAGCAGAATCATGAGCGGCAGGCTGCCCGCAACGTCATGCACCTCCAGGCCGACGTGGTGGCCCAGCCCGTGCGGGAAGAAGGCGCTGATGGTGCCCGCTCGGGCGATCTCGCTGGCGTCGCCCTTGAGGATGCCGAGCTTGAGGAGGCCCCTGAGGCCGACCGCCGCGGCGTGAAGGTGCAGCTGGTAGAATTTGACGCCGGGCTTTATGGCGGCGATGCACTCCTCCTGCATCTGCTGGACGAGGTTGTAGACCGCTGCGCCCTTGGTCGAGAAGCGGCCCCTGAGAGGCAGCGTGCGGGTAATGTCGCTTGCGTAGCAGTTCCATTCGCATCCCGCATCCAGAACGACAAGCTCCTTGCCCTCGAGAGGCTGGTCGTTTTCCTCGTAGTGCAGCGTCGAGGCATTCGCGCCCGAGCCGGCAATAATGGGATACGCCTGCGACCGGGCGCCGCGCGCAGTGCACACAGCCTGGAAGATGGCCTCAATCTCGCGCTCGCTGGACAGCCGCAGAAGCATCTCGGCGACCTTGCGGTGTCCCGCGCTGGAAACGTCATTGGCTTGGCGAATCATGGCAATCTCATACTCGTCCTTGATGCATCGCGCGCGATCCATGGCCGGCTGGAGCATCCAGTGGTTGACCTTGGCCCTGGTGCCCTTCACCGCCGCCGGCGTCTGGTCCTCATGGAGGACGAGGAGCATGGTCGACGACGTGAGGCGCGACTCGAAGAACTTGGGCAGCTGGCTCGAGTAGCGCACCTCGTCGACGTCATACAGCTGCTTCGCCTTGGCGGCATCGGGCGTGGAGCCGAACCAGAGGACCTGACGGGGCTCGACATAGGGGATCCAGAGGATGAGGGTATCCGTGCGGATCTCATACGTGACATGGCAGTCGTGGAAGTTTGCGCCGGTGAGATAGTAGAAGCTGTGGGCTGTCTGTTAGCGATTCCGACAGAGGCACCGCGACATTGCCAAAACACATACTATCTGCGCTGCCTCAGCGGCGGCGGCTGATCCGAGTCCTCGTAGTTCTGCGTCGGTCGCCCAGGGAGGTAGATGATGCCGTCCGACACACAGAGCTTCTTGGCGACCTTGCGCGCATGCTCCTTGGCTGGCGGTCAATTAGCCATCACCGAAACGCCGCTTTTCAGCAAGAGGTGGTTTGCGCGGCCGTCGCCATACCTGGATACTTTCTGCTGCTCCACGCCTCATAATCCTCCCTCTTCGCTATCGCCCTGTGCGCCGCAAAGTGTCAAGTCAATACCAATACTCTCCCCCGTAAGCACTTGTTACGACTCGCTCAGGAGCTAAACAGGCGGGAAGCGGGCGCGCTTACACTGCGTCAAACTCATCGTCGAGGATGAAGCTGAAGTCAAGATCATCCATGATGCAAAAACAAGAATCACTGCGAATGCTCTGCTATTCGTACAAGGAGCGTCTGTCCAGGGCCTGGTGTTGGGATCTTGATAATGAAAGGTTCACGTGAGTGACATTCTCATGTACCGCTGCAGCAGTACCTGATTCCCCCCCGTATCTCCCGCTATCTAATCGCTACCCCAGGAAAACCCTCCTGGAGACGCCAGCTCTCTTTCGGCCTAGCGCCCATTGTTTCCCTTACATGGCTGCTACATCGCTGATCGGTGATCTCAGGGGCCAGAACGTCCCGCCTCACTTTTTATCATTGGCTCTGGGCTCTAGAGGAGAGAAAGGCCCATTAGAGCGGGACAAGCAAGCAAGGTAGAGCGACCGCCAGGATCTAGACTCTAGTGCTTGTATTTGTATGCTTCGTGTCTTCACGTCTCTGGCCAACTACTGTCCAAACTAGGCAAGTAGCCCGTACCCGTTCCCGCAACATCCACTTACCGAAAAAGGATATTCATTAATAAGCCCAAAAACATCCATAACCACCTCACAGAATCCTCACAAGAATCCCTTCATCCCGAGCCAAAAAGCCCCAGAAAATCAATAGTAATCCATATTACTAAACCACAGCCAGATCCTCTCTTCTCCTCCAGCCAATAACACCAAACAACCCCAATGGCAGATGTAACACCAAAAGTCAGTAATCAAGAATATTAATAAAATTCGCCATTACTCATCGTCATTACAGCCCTTTCCCCCTCAATTCACAAAGTACTTGCTTCCACCAGTTACCCATTACAACCCATTCCGCCGCTGCAGCTCGTTCGCCTAATGCAATGCAACATCTAGCCTACAACGTAGCCTGGGAAAATCCCCCCGCGCCAGTCAAACAGAGAGTATCCATCCATGTTAAAAAGCGTCAATGGCGCGAAAGCCCGAGCTCAACGAGAGCGAGAGGGCACATAAATCATCACATTAAAACAAAAAAAGTCCCGCTTGGAAACAAAAGGTCGCCCAACTGTTGCCGGGGGGGTTCTGGAGGGGAACACCAGCATGTCCCTCTGGGAAAGACCCTCTTTTATGTCGCACTGTATTCGGTGCCGAACCGGCCACGAGATCCCCAGAGTCGGGCATTTCCTCGGCCGCATCGCCGGTCCAACATGCCCTTCTGCGTTAAAAGCATACGTAATCACGGTTATAGCAAACAAAAAGCCATGGAGAACGGGAGCTACTGTAGGAAAAAGCAGGTTTGGACAAGGAGAACGAGGCGTTTAGATGGTTTAGTTTATTCTTCTGTATGTACCTCATATGATTGGTGCTTGGAGCAAATACGCTCGACATCTAATCATGTACATTTGTCGATCAAGACCCTCTATCTATACACACCGTGATATGCTTTCTTCATATGGTTTTGTTTTGTTTTTGCCTGCCGCCAACGGGGGGGTTGAAATAATGATAGAAAAAAATAACACAAGAAAGAAACAAGAATAAAAAGAAAACCAAAGAGACCCCATGAATCTAAACACCTGCCAAAAAATGTTCGAGGTATAAAAGCTGAGAACAAGAGTGACGTGTAATCGCGCCGTGACCTTTCTTCCCCGTCCGCATTGTCCAAGAATGGGTTACAAAAGAAAAAATAACAGACGCCCGACCCCCCGCGGACCGCAAGGCTTTCCCGTCTCATGTCGTCAAAAAAATGGGTATCATGTGGCAGTCGTTCACATTCCCTGAAATCCACCCCTGCCAGAACCAAAGAAACTCCCCCAGTCGGGCTGCATGCCGTGATCCGTAAACATTTGCTCTATCTGCCGCTCCTGATGCCTCTCGCCCCGTATGGGCCGCCGGAGAGACAGCCCGATCCGTCGCCCCTGCTGCTGTGGCACTGCCTGTTGCTGTTGTGGCTGCTGTGGCTGCTGGTGCATCCCCATCATGGCGTTCGGGTCATACATGCCTCCCTGCATGCTCATGGCCATTGGGTTCTGCTGCTGCTGCTGCGGCATCATGTATGGCGGAGGCTGTCCCATGAACTGGTCGCCCATCTCATCCAGCGAAGCGGGGAAGAAGAAGTTCGAATCCTGGGTCTGATGGGGCATGGACACGGCAGGGACGTCGGTCTTGCCTGAGAATCCCAATTCCATCATCGGCTGGTTTGGGTAGGCAAAGGGGTCGCCCGTGGGAAACATCAACGCGTCGAGCTTGTGCACAGCGGTGTTGTGGGCGTGGTGCCCGCTGAGAGGGTGCGGCTGGAATGGAAGTCGGTGCGAGCTCTCAGCAGTGCTCGTGGAGTCGGGCGTGGCTCGTGACGACATGTCCAGTGGCATCATGTCGTTTAGGCTGCTGGTAAACGAAGGCTCGGGATATCCATGCTCTAATGATTGTGCCATGCTGTCTATGGAGCCCCTCGAATGTGAGGTCCCGTATAATGACATGCCGCTACCGCCTCTGCTTCGCGCCATTTCGTCTGGTCTCTGCAGAGACATGCCTACCGAGATGCTGGGGTTGCTCGCTACTTTCATCACAGGTGCCGTCCTCTTCTTTGTTGCATTGGAAGGCCGAGCCTGGGGTTGATTAAACCGCTCCGGCAATTGATCAAATAGAACCTACATAACATGTCAGTCAGTGAGAATGGCCAAGGACAGACGAAAAAGCTTACCTTGAGAGTGCTAGTGACCCTCTCTGCAGAAAGGCTCTTCTCAGCCAAGTCTGCAATCATCTGTCTCCCAGCACGCGCATCGGCCAATACCTCTGCCGACCCAGGCTTCTCCGGGTTCTCAATGGCGTAAAACACCAACGAGAGCACGGAGAAGAACTCGGTGTACAGCATAAACCAGTAGGGCCCGCTAAGTACGCGCTGCTTCCGGATCTCGAGGCCAATGTGGACGATGTTGCGGGACACGCTGATGGCTGCCGCCGCGCAGGCATAGGAGAGCTCGTCGATCCTGCTACCCTGGCTGAGCCGAGGAGAGACATAGTGCAGAAAGGGCCGGTACAGGACAAGCTGCACGTGCGCATACGCAAAACGCAACAGATGTCGCACACTGTTGTTGTGACTGTTAGCCCTCGGTTTCCATCATCACGTCAAGAAGATGGGGATGATGATGATAACTTACCGAACCACTTCAATGGGGCCGTCGGGACTCGGCCGCCATGCCTCTGGAAGCCTCTCGAACCAGTTGTGCAGGTCGGTTTCAATCTCCTTGATCTTGCTGTAGCTGATGAGATAGGTGGATGAGGGCTTGTCCCCTCTGAGGACGGTCTGCCCAGCACTCTTTGTCGGGTAAATGTGTTTTGTGATTTTGCCCAAAATCTCCATCAGGCGGGTGTGGGCGTTGAATGCTTGGAAGAACGAGGGCGTTCCCGGCCCCGGTTGGATGATGCCTTGCGGCGTGATGAACTCGTCGTCCACTTCAAGGGGAAACTGCTGGTCGACGTCGTCGGTGTTTAGGAGCAGGGGGAATCCAAGCATGGTCGACACGTAAATGTCCATCTGCCGTATTACGTAGAAGACCCGCCGCCGGACTTGCTGCTCGATGTTTCCTATCCGCTCGTGCTGCAGGTGGCGGTGAAGGCCTATTCGCAAGGCCGATCTAAGCGCAATTCCAACGAAGGAGTAGCAGGTGTTGAGGTTGGCGGTGGCCTGAAGGAAGAGGATGATGAAGACGAGCGCCTGGATGGAAGTGAGACTCCGGCACTCGGTGACGTCGCGCAGCAGCGATCTCGATATCTTGTAGTACTTGACTCTGCAGAAGTGAGTTAGTTTAGTCGAGCCGAGCCACAGAACATCGGTGCATCAGCTTACCCTTCGTCAATGGCAAATCGATACGTCATGCCACCGGAACTGGAGTCGTCTAAATTGCTGTACATGCAACCCAACGCTAAGACGGCATAAAAAAGAGCGAGAAACTGGGTTTCGTCCTGGCTCATGGGCTCATGCTGTCGCTCATAGATGTAGTCAAATTTTTCGTAAAAGGTAGGAACGTGAACAATGCGGACAAGGCACGTGGCGCAACTCAGAGAGTAGTAGCAAAGCTTCCGAGCAATATCCTTGGGAGGCAGCTCGGGGTAGCTGGACATGTTTGAGAAGGGGGAACCGCCCATGGGCGACGGCGTGTCGATGTTCAAGAGGCCTGCCGTTCGATCGGCCGGGCGCGGTAGAAACGGGCCTCTGCCTACGGGTCCCAACATGCCGCGGAAGTTCTCCTTCATGCGTCGCAAGAAGACGGCGCCGGACGAGATGCCGTAGAAATCCCAGCCGCCCTTGTCGTCCAGGTCCAGCTGGCCGATGGAGTCGATCATGGACGTGAGCTGAGTGTCATTGGGGTCGGGCTCGGGAGCCTGGTTGGCTCGCAGCTTGGCGGCCTCGGCCCGCGCTCGTTCTCGATTGTGGAACTCTTGCTGGATGGCAGGGTCCAGGCTGGGGTCGGCCAAGTCAATGTCCGGAACGAACTTGCGCAGCAGCGACTCAGCGCGCTGCAGGCGACTCTCCAGGGCCTCGATATACTGTGGTGCGGGATTCCTCCTCCTGTTTGACGGCTTATCATATGTACACTCTGGCAAGGGGAAAGGATCAACGTCAGCAACAGCGTCCAAGAAGAAAGTGGGGATGAAGGATTTGATGGCGAGGAACAGAAGAGACGGCAGCATTTGACAACCGGCTCGTATTCCGCAAGGGCTTCTGAGCATGGCTCATGGTACGCACCATAGCTGTAGACGGAGCAGTGAGTGCAGGGTTGCTTGCCGTCACACTTGATCTTCTTGCGGCGACACTCGTCGCAGGCGCGGGTGACTCTGCGTCGTTTCTGGATGGGTTGCGACGGTGCTGACTCGCCAGCGGCGTCGGTCATCTTGTCGTCTTCAATGTCGGATTTTGCGCTCTCAGCCGGCGACGGGGCATCTTGGATGGACCAGTCGCCGGCTTGCTGCGACCCGATGGTGACAGCCTCGTCGTCGGACATGATGGCGGTTGCTTGCAGGGCCTATCTATACGCACAGCATGCCAGGTTAGAAAGACGCTGCGGGAAGCTTCCAAGGGCCAGTTTCTGCGGTTCGGCGGCGGCTCGAGGCCCGGGTTTCTTCACGTACTCGGGCTGCGGACGGGGCTCTGGGCGATGGGCGGTGTTTCGAGCGTGAGGCCAAGCCCAGCAAGAGGGGTGGGCGCTACGGCGAGCCGGTTGGTGGTGAGGCAGAGGATGGAGAGGCTTCTGGAGAGACAGGACAGGACCCCGGGGATGCAAAGTCGGTGGCAGCGTACGTGCCAATTGCCCCGGCGTCTGCCAATCTAGGCCATCAGATGGACAGCGCAGTCTCTCCCGGGTTCGCAGCGTGTCGGCGAGGGATTTCGGGGGAGCGACGTCGACGGTATGGCGCGAGGACGAGAGAGAAGAAATAAAAGAGAAGGGAGAGGCCGTTCAGGCGCTGGAAGTCCAGTGAGCGAGCGAGCGGGAGTGAGTGAGTGGTCGGGCCCGTAGCTGGGACTGGGGGGGAGAGAGCGACGACGCAGCCAATCCGCACGGTGCTGTACATGTACCGCTGACGCAAGTACAGGTCTGCGAGAGGGCGCTGTGGCTGGCTGGGGTTTTGGCGGGCAGTCCAGCAACCACCACCGCTAAGACGGCCGTGCTACAGTGGCGTGGCCGCTGAAGACACTGGGGCTGGGGGGCTCGCCGGATCAGTCAGCGAGCTGCAGCGCTGCGAAGCGAGTGGAGCGGCCAGGCTAGCATTACGCAGCCCGTCGTCCGCCCACCGACAGCCGCTCTTGGGGGCTTGCACCAACCACTGGAAGCGCTGCTTCGGGGCGGCAGTGCGCCGCGTGCAGCTCGCACGGTGCGCCGCTCAAGGCTAAAAAAAACCAACAACCACTAACCAACACAGGCCGCTACAGCTCCATCGGCCAGCGACCGACGCGTGTGGGGATCCGAGGGCCAGGGGGCTGCCGAGCGCTGCACCGCACTGGGCGTCCAGCTTTTTGCTCGGGAGCACGAGGTTTGTCGAGAGAAGAGGTACGTATGCAAAAAGTATGTATGGGAGGGAGCACGGAGTACGGAAGCACAGGTGGTTGAATTGCGTGGGCGTCTCTGATGCACGCCCACTGGCGGATATACGCACCAATAGCACGAGGAGGCCAGCTGGAGGATAGAAGCACGTTATAGGCGATGAATACAGGCATGGAGGTGCTGTAGGCCATACTGTACGGCCAGAAAGCGGGCGTGCTTTGGTAAATAGGCAGGAGACAAGGGCTTTTGGATTAGCTGCTCTGCTCCTCGGGCTGCATCTGGGTAATGGTTATTGATTATCTATTTTTGATAGATTAACCCATCCATGGCTCTCCTCGATTTACCAGGGTCAGCTGCGATAGCAGGCGAAAGCGCAAAGCAAAGTGCAGGGCCCTGGAATCTGGAGCGCAAACAATCAAAGGTACAGCGGACCTCTGCGTCTATGCCGGTATGCAGAGCGCCAAACGTCGTCGATACCCGACCTGACCTGTCACCAGAAATTTCCATCTTGCGCAGAGAACTTTTAGGGAGCTTCTCTTTGGTTGATCTCGTACATTGGTTGCATCAGTACCCTCTGGTGCCTGTACTTTGCCGGTTCGCCTACGACCTTCCGTCTTGTATGCGCCAGCTCCACCGGCGGGATCCTCATAGCGCGAGATGGGTACCGGTACGGAGAGCATACAAGCACTCTTACCATCGGCAGTAGCAACAGTAACAGCAACACAAAGCACTTCAATTCAGGAATGCTGCAACTCGTACCCAGGCCAGACCGCATGAATCAGAGCGCCAGACGTCATTGCTCCGGAAAAGCCATAATCCTTCAGCGCGTCCCCCGTAGGCACTCGGCAGTCACCGTGGCTGCCCCGAGACCGACGAGCTAAAGGACAATGAACGCATACTCGTATGACGAGGTTGCATGCAGAGACGCTGCGAGGGGACCAGGGGATGGAATCTGGCTTAGGGGCTTCAACGGGCGACACCAGCCAACAGCGACGGCCTTTGGCGGGCTGAAGGAAAAGGAAATGGAAAGGCATTCGAGCGTCGTTAGTGCTGTGAGCAATCATGGCGTCGGGGGCTAAAAAGGCCTCCACTGTCATTTGAGCCACATAATAGCGCGGGCACTCCACTGGCTCACTAGAGGCGACGGCGCCAGAATTACTCCCGCGTGATAAACCGCAGAGAAGCCAGGCGCTCTGCGTGCGGAATGGGCTCGCGACGGCGTCCAGGGGGTACATGCGCTGGCTGCTGGGCAGTAGATGCGCTGGAATCTGCTCGCTGGCTCAGTCGGCACGGGCGGTCCTGAGGCTGTGTCTGCTAGCAGCCTCCACTGCCACATGGCATCCCTGGGAGCCTCCCAGCGCCTCGACTGCCAACTCGGCATGTGGATGTTGAGGCGGCCTGGATTAGAGGAGAAAAAAAGGCTGGGCGAAGCTTGGCTGAAAAGCTTGGCTGGCAGGGCGAGACAATGGGGATTGACGGGAGAAGCACAAAAAGAAGGATGGAAAAGCTTAATGCCGGCGAGGCGTAGATTGCAATCTAGACGCATTTCGCGGCGGAACTGGCGGGCGGCCAAGTGGGCGCAATGCCGCAAGCTTGTTTTTTCGCTACAGCTAAATACTGGAACCGGGTGGCATGTGCATGCAAACAGCATACATGTTCGGCAGATCAGATCGATGAGGATGCTCTGTGCTTGTGGAAATGCCAACCCATTGCTGCCAGACACGCATATGATATATGGGGACGGGGGGTTGTCTCAGTTGCAGCAACTACATGAATCGGCTGATTGGATGGATGTACTTACTCCTCTGCCGAGTGACTTGTCTGCCCAAGACGAACAAAGGCTGTCAACGCAGGCAATTTGGGATAATTAGGCAGTGCCGTCTTCGCAACCATTGGTGTAAATACTCTGCAGCCAGTGTAATTCCATCTGCTCCCTCATCTTATCGGGAGCACCGAAGGCACTCAGCGGGTGACAGAGAAGGCGCGCCGTATCGCCATGGTCGGCTTTAACGATGAGCAGCTAGACTCGTTCCAACCCGCTCGCGGACCCGTCGTTTTTCACAAATCAGAAATCCAAAACCAACCCTATCCTACATAACCTGCGCCCTGAGACCTCACTAGGACCGCTGCTTAGCCGCTGGGGGAGAGTTCATGCAATCAACGCATGCCATTAAGAATCTGGACCAACACAAAAGGCACATAACAAGCAGAAATGCAAATAATGCAGATACAGTGCCGGAAAACGGCGCTCGATATCCGGGCTATTCCCGCCGAGACCCAGGAGCCGTTTTGCAGCTTTGGGAAAATTACGGAGACGGGAAATGGGGATAATGATACGACCCTGCGCAAGCTGCGGCTGTTGCGGGCATACGGAGTACAAGCGCCGCAGGTACACGCTACCTGGGCTGCCGTGCTAATTCTGGCGAATGCGAGCACCAGTTTCACTCCAGGAGAGACCAAAAAGTTGAGTGCAGCGCAGCGCAGGTGTGCCCATCATCGGGCTTGGTGCGAGTTTCGGTGAGGCCAGACCTGGAGATGGAGCCCCCCAAACGCCCCTTTGGCGAGGGCGCGCGCTTCTCTCTGCCTCGCCCAACACCGACAGAATTTAACGGTTGAGCCCGCTGGGAGATCGTGGGGACTTGCTCGAGATAACCTTGATTTAGAGTCGAGCACTCTATCAGCAAGGCTCGAGGTACGTGTATTCTGCTGCCGTCAGCGGGCACTGTACTGGCGAAATGTTCTATTCCAGGATCCGTCTCGCGAATGAGTCGTGCCAGGCTCTGTGTGCGACAGGTGCACCGCACATTCGGCGTTGAGAAAAAAAAACACGTCAATCCCCATCCCCGGTGCCACAATCCCAAAGCATGGTGGTATCTCCTGTTTGCCTATTCTCTCATTGATTTTTTTCCCTTCCATCTCCTTCTAAACCCCCTTCGGCTTCTTCGGTGTTCGTGCAGCTGTCACGGCCCAGCGATTCAAGCCACAGCGGCATTACATCACCTTGCCTATGCCAAGCTTTGCGCTTCAGAAACGAGATTGCCGACAAATCGGGCCAGGATAACCCACAAGGCTGGAATCGGCCTCTGCAGGCCTCTCTCTCTTCACACCACCTGGGAGAATGCCGAGTAGAGGCTAAGAGCAGTTGCAGGATAACGCCCATCATAGTGGCGACGAGAGAAAGGGCACCATTTTGGTGCGGCAGATCAGTAGATGCATGCTTGGGCGACGATGCGGTGTCTAACTACTCAGATGACTTGATTTTACTATTTCTGTGCGCCTTCCAAGGCGTTGCTCATGCGCTGAAAGCGTGCTTCAGCCTAGTATTTTCTACCGAATTAACCGATCACCAAGTTTGCCCATTGAAGAGCGTGGATGGATGACAGACGTTGATAAACCACGTGCGTCCCATTGACGGATTAATTCTGCATTACGCCTATCTAACACTAACGGTATTCCAACGGATGGCTAGTCCCAGAAGCCTCGTGCCACCACGCGCACCGAATCGCTTCGTCGCTGCCTTAGCGGGCGCCATGGAAGACGCCAGAAGTCATCCAGCGGCATTCTCCTGAGCCTCCATTTGCGTGTCATCCTGATGCTACGAGTAAAGAGCTCATGTTACGTAGAATCAGAGCAGGGGACATGTGCGATGTGCGCCCTTCTCCGAATCATACCGGTAGAGTCCCGCTCTGTAAACTCGGCAGCACTGTGCTGCTCCAGTGGGCAGGTAAGCTTTTTGGTCAAGGTTCTTACCGGGCCAAGCTTTGAACTCCGAGACATCTCCGCCGGTAAGACGAGAGGATTCGGCTCAACTCCGACAATGCGCAGAGCTGCTGCTGTACTAATGCAGATTACTCTGATGAGACAGCGCGATTGGGGTGGACCGCTGATCTGCGCTTTCTCTTGGCAGATTGCCTGTCCATGAGCCGATTCTCGATTTCCCACGCGGATACACAGCTGGCCGAAAGCATCTATACTGCTACCTGGCGATGGCATGGGGCCGTTGCGACTCTGACTCGGCGCCGCCGCGTTGCCTTTGCCCCGTATTATGTATTACAGATTATGGGTTCTGGATTGCTCTTCTCCGGCCGGAGACTCAAGCAACAGACTCGCAACTCGTTCCCCTGCCCGGCGTCCAATGTCTTCGGCGACGACTCTAAACTGCCCCTCGCCCAAGTTGGCCTGTGCATCTCCAGAAACCCCCTTGCGCCGGCTGGTTCAAGTTGAGGTCTAAGCCACATAGCGCACCGGAAGACGGCAAACTAGTTGATGTGAGCTGGTTCATCTGCCGTGGCCCAAAAGGGACAAAGGGGGGGGGCCAATTCCCATACGGGGAAAGACTTCGCGACTACACATTTCGCATCGCAAAAGGTGATAGATGAGGTACGCCCTTTTAATTTCTTCCCTCCGCACTGTTCATGTTTCTCTTTTTAGCTGAGGTGGTGGTTGCCTTACAAATGCCTATTCCAGGTAGTCTTGGCCAGGCCTCGAACTTCATCTATCCCAGAAGAGAGGCACGGCCCGAATGCTTGACTAATATGCAGCGAGGGGCACGTCCAGGTGGGTTCAAAGGTCGTTGATTGTTGATACATCAGCTTTCATTAAACTCGTCCTCTCTTCTGAATGGTGGAAATGCGGAGAAGAAATGAGCTCTGTCCAAGAGCTGAGAGAGCTGTCTGTTTTGCATGGCGGTACTTCAATATGCGTGTAATTTCTGGAGTTGGGACGGAGTCGTAGTACGTATACCTGCCAGGCCCACTTTATTACCCGCTGTACTCTGCACCTGTACCTTGGTACTCCGTACATCGAGAGAAGAGCTCCCTCAACCCCGCCAAATCAATCAGCTATGCGCTCCTCCGTAACTCAACTGACCGGCCCCTCCATCAACCGGAAAGGCTGAGGCACGTGCGGGAGAGCCTCTACTTTCCATTCAGCCTCGTCCAACAACCAAGTCATCTCGTATCAAAACAGCTTCCTCGCCTTGCGCTCCCATGGCAGCTCCCGCAACGACACAGCCGGGCTCCGAGGCTCAGGCACCCGCAAAGAATCCAGACGTTATCGTCACCGGTAACGACGTCCCTGCTGCCCCACATGTGCCTGTTTCGAGTAGCTGACGTTGGACCTCGTCCCAGACCTGCCCAAGCTTGATATTGATCTCTATATTCAAAATTACGTCGGTATGGTGCTCCCCAGGCAGTCTCCGCTTGCATCCCTAGCGTGTGTGTCTACGTAGATGACGTCCTAACTCGTCTTCCATCATCGTCTCAGGCCGAACGCGATACGAACGCCTGATCCTCATCGGCAAGTGCTGCGTGCCGCTGCGTGCTGAAGCCCTCAAGGCTGCCGTTGCCGAAGCAAAGAGCGGCTCAGATGTCACCCGCTACAAGGATGCGTGGCATATGCTCCGTGCAGCCGCTCCGGACGATCCCGAGGCGCGGAGGGATGAGGCGTGGATAGAGGCCACTGAGGCCGCCAACAGAACCGAGACGACTCGCCTGGAGACGGAACTCAAGGGTTATAGGAACAACCTAATCAAAGAGAGCATTCGGGTAGGCAATACCCCCTCCCACTCGTTCATGGGACGAGCAAGTGGTATCCAAGGCATCTAACTCGCTGTTTGTGTCGTAGATGGGCAACGAGGATCTCGGCAAGCATTTCGAGAGCATAGGCAAGCTCGCCGAGGCTACGGAAGCATATAACAAAATGCGCCACGACGTGAGCACGACCAAACACATCTTCGACTGCGGCATGCATCTGGCCAGCGTCGCTTTCCAGCGTCATGACTGGGCCACCGTGTTGAGCAACGTTGGCAAGATATCAAACGTCCAAGGCGGTGACGAAGAGCAAGCACAGCAGGCATACACAAAGGTGGCCGCCGGAGTTGCCTTGCTGGGACTGGGGAATTATGCCGATGCTGCCCTGACTTTTCTCCACGTTAATCCCAACGTATCCCCGACAGAGTACAATGCGGTCGCGAGCCCCAATGACGTCGCCATCTATGGGGGCCTTTTGGCTTTAGCAACCATGGACAGAATGGCCTTGCAAGCCCGCATACTGGATAACCAATCATTCAGGGTATTCCTAGAGCATGAGCCTCATATTCGAAAGGCCATTAGTTTGTTTGTCAACGGCCGGTACTCCAACTGCCTGTCCATCCTCGAGTCCGTGCGATCAGACTATCTGCTCGACATCTACCTGCAGCCACACATTCCCGCAATCTACTCTCTGATCCGCGAGAAGTGCATTGTCCAATACTTTATACCCTTCTCGTGCGTCACATTGGACAGCTTGGATGCTGCGTTTGGCACACCCAGCCAGTCCGTTGAGCCGGAACTCATCAAGATGATTCGCAATGGCTCTCTGAAAGCTCGGATAGACGCTAGAAACAAGGTACTCTTTCCGTCTCTCTTCCATGCTACAATCACTACAATTGCTTACATCACAATTAGCTCCTGGTGGCCGTTTCCCCTGACCCTCGATTGGTCGCTCAGACAAACGCGCTTGCCGTGGCGCGCAAGTACGAGCAAGAAGCCAAAGAGCGGCTGCGGCGCATGAACATTATTGCCGCAGGCCTCGACATTAGCGGTGCCAAGAAGCCGTCGGCTGGCGTCGTAGGAGCGCCCGAGTTCGACGAGGCTTGGTACGAGGAGAGCACTGGTCGCATCACCGGCTACGCTGCCGAGCACGAGGCTCAAGGAGCTTAGTGAAGACTCACTAGAGCACGTCGGCGTCGGCACTAACAAGGGGGAAACAGGCTTCAGATTAGAGGTGTACACGCGCATTTCGTACATAGGTTTATGAGGGAAAACACACCAAAACACACTACGACCGGGAATGAAATTTATTAGCCACCCGCAGTGAGCGCGCAGCTGAAACCAAGATTTGATCAGCCGCAAATGCCCAACGGGGCCTCTCTCCCTTCTTTTCAAAGGGGGGAAGAGGGGGGGCCACGGTTATGACGGCAAATGCTTGGAGACTTGAACGTTACACATGACGATGCATTAGAGAGGGAGGCGCAAGGAGAAATTAGGGATTTCGTGTTTCTTTCGTATTCAGCAGCCCGCAATTATTAGAGGCCTTTTTTTCTTTATTCATTTACTGTTTAAAATTGTGGTGATGCGTACTCCGTATTGATAACTTGTTACGACACTAGTGCTACGATGGTAACGGTAGATACGAAGCAGTTGTGGCTCTTTTTTTTATAGTGACGCCTCGTATATGCATTCTCTTTTTGCTGTATTGTCCAATTGAGACGGGTATCATATCACATCATGTATGTACTAAAAATTCCAACACGGCATACCTGGCTGCAGTATCCGCTCACCGTGTAATCCATCCCATATCCCTCCTCCGCCTCCTTGCATCCGCCCCAAAGAAACGCAGATCAATCGCAATCATCCCATCAACTGCCTCAGGTCCTGCGGCGGCCAGCGCACCTGCGCAAACGTGAGGCAGCGCTTGATGCTCTGCAGGTACTTGCGCGTGGCCTCGTCGCCCATGACGTGGCCCTTTTCGCCGTCGTGCAGCTTCTCGCGGGCGCTGCGCTCGTGGATGCCCACCATTGTGACGCCGATGGGCCAGGCGGCCTTGCCGATGCTCAGGCGGAGGTAGCCGTCGTTTGCGTCGACGTAGCGGCGCTCCTGGAGGGCCTGGACGATTTCGACGATGGGCTGGAGGAGGGAGTCGTCGAGGTCGCCGGATTCGAACTTGCGGAAGAGCTGCGTGAGGAAGAGATTACGGATTAGCTTTTTGCTGTGATTGATTGTTATAATGAGGGGATGGGAGAGCTTACGGGCTTCATGTTTTCGCGGGTTTGGACCATGGCGCTGTAGGCCATTTTGCTGGCGCTCGTGTCTCGCTTCTCCTCCTCCATGGCCTTTTCGTATGCTGTGAGCACCATGGTGAAGTAGCTTGCCAGCTGTCTGTACAGCCACTGCCGGCCTTCCTTGTCCTTTGGCAGGGTGCCGTCGACCTTCATGTCCTTCTCCTCTACTAGCTGCAGCGTCGTAGGTATCGGCCCCTTTGTCAACACTGTTGTGAGTTTCTTGTGTCGTCTTAGCCGCGCCGCATGTGATTCCCCGAATAGTATTGCCGGGTGGCCCAGCTCTCTCAGCTTCTGTATCAGCTCGTCGTCGGGAATGTCGTCCGCCACATTGCCATCCTCCTTGTTCCGGTTCTCCTCGCCCTTGACAAGCTCCGGCAGGCCGAGCCTCTTCCTCCTAGCCTGCTCCTCCTCCCACTCCTTCTCTTCTTGCCTTTTGCGCGATTCTTCCGCGAGCTTGCGGCGCTTCTCTTCGCGGAGGGCGTTTTCCGCGGCGGCTTCTTCCTCGCGCTTGCGCTTCGCTTCGGCCTTTGTTGCGCGTTCGGCCTCGAGGGCTTTCTGCTCGGCGAGGTAGGCGGCCTTGCGCTCCGACTCCACTTCGGAGCGCTTCATGTACTTCTTTTCATCGCTGGCGGAGGATTTTTTGGATTTGGATAACTCCTTGTTCATGAGGGCCGCGAAGTCCATGGCGATGGTGTGCGCTGAGCAGCGGCTTTGTGGCTGAAGATTATGCGTCCAAGAGTCAATGGGTCTCTTGCAGTAATTCAGTGACGAGATTAACGCGGTAGTATGGAGAATTTATGCAGAGTGTCTCTTTGATGTAGTTATTTAGGGATGTGCAAGTCTTGAGATCGTGATGATAAGTCCGGTGAGCTCACCGAGGTTTAGAGTATGCTATCGATTACGGATGATTTCCGGATAATACATATTGTTTGATTACAGCTTCAGCAATGGCCTTTCGCTTCAGCAACACAAAGACTCGCGCGCAAGTTGATTTTGTAATATTCGAATCAAGAATTGTTTCGCAAGCCCAAGTCTCTGCATTGCTGGACCGATTCCCACCACAATGATAAATACACGAGGAGGTGATGATCACGATGCAGCTCCATTCCTAGTTCGTCTCTTCCACAGGACTGGCAGCTTCCACAGGTACGTGACCGCAACCCCGATGCCGCAACTGTAGACGGATTGGAATTAATCAGCGTCTTGCTTAGGCCAGAGGAATTCGCATCATCATCTTTACCGCCACACATTTCAATCTACACCTGGTCAACCTGCACTCTCAACGAGCTGGCCCTTGAGCTAGCGGCCGCGAAACCCAGCGCATTACCAACTCCTGCTATTGGTACAAGATTGTCTTTTCAACTTGTTTGCCCGGATCTACGCGGTGCAGGTACTACTAATACTGCGCAGCCCAAGTTTGCCGTCAAGGATCTGGGAAGCATTGTCATCGGTGAGGGCTACCCCGGCGCGGAGAACTCAGATGACGCCGGGCCCGATACCTTGATGCGGGATGACAATGGGAAAGACAAAACGTTGGCCGACTGGAGATTTGTAGTCGGTGATTACATTTCATGTGCGGTGCTTCCTCCTCGTGCAGATGGCTCTGTAGCGCCATTGTCAACCACCAGAAGAGGCTCAATACCTACCGGACGAGAAGCTCGCAGCAGCAACGTTAGGGGAGGATTTCAAGGTCGAGACAGTAACTTTGGCCGAAACAATGGCCGCCAGGGTAGGACGAGCTGGAGAGATGGCAGAATCCCGTCAGGTGAGTGGAGGAGAGGGGAGCAGTTACCAGATGGGCCGCCTGGCGGGCCACGAGGCAGGGAACGGTGGTAAGCCGGAGGACCTTTACTTCAAAACTTGCTTGAAAATGTGTAATAATGCGATATACCCAAGTAATTTAGCGTAGAATTGAGGCAAAAGAATGGCCTCGCAAGTTCAACATCCAATCTAATATCCTCGGTCGAGAAAGGACCATGTAAAAGCATTCATTCCCCACCAACAATCGCACACATCAAGCTGAGGTCGTATAGCACAAATAGAAGGGATTCTGATATGAAATTATGATTTTTTATTGTTATCGAATATCCGGCCAGAACGAGGCTCTATATTTCGTGTCGAACCCTTTCAAATATACATAATCTTCTCCGTCCCCAACCTTATTCATCATTTATTTCTCGTAGATGGTGTCGCCCTTTCGCTTCGCCCGGAATTCGTAGAGTCCCTAACCAAGTCAGTATCCCATCAGTCCTCCCCTCATCCCCTCATTGCCCGATTTCCACTCACGTCTGTCTTGTATGCGACCCATCCGAAGATGGCGGGGACGACGGCCATGTACAGGAAGCTGATTCGGGCTGTTTTAGGTGTGAAGCGGAAGTAGTGGTGGCGATTCTTTTGCATCGCTGTGCATCGAGTTAGAAGGGAATTGGTAGAGAGGCAATGGTTCGGTATGTTACGCACCCTCCAGCTTCAGAAGAGCCGGGTCCGGCTTGACGTCTGCGAATTGCGATTAGTACGGTTATAGCAATGCTTCGAGGGTAACGTACGAAGGTGCGCCATTTTTACTGTGTCGTGGCAGCGTCTGGTTTGGCCTTCTGGAGTTGAACTGGGTATCGCGATGAATTGGCTTGGTGTTGCCGGCGGCGGAAGATCATGATTGTGATTATGTAATTATATTGGGGCAGATTTGATTGGCTCTCGATGTTCATACTTTGATCGTTTCAAGTACCCTGTAGCAGCAAGATGGAGCATTGTGGAAGGAATTGCCGGTGATGACGCCCAGAAAAAAGGACGGAACCTGGTACGCAGACTTTAAACGAATATTGTACTTGAGGTTTTTCTAGAGAGTATTATGGATTTAATGTTAGGCCTCCATGCAATTCTCATAATATGTTATAACATGCTGTTCAATATCAAAGTACCCCTCTGGTGCTAATGCAGGAGTTTCGTATCGAGATACATATTATCGTGTACTTTCCAACCGGGCAAGACTACCCAACTCAATAAATTTCCAGAATTGTAACTCCTATGGAACTAGCAACCAATGAAATTAAACAGGCAGGATTTCCCATGTTTATCATAATAGAAGAAATGCATAGCTGGGCAGCATCTCAGAGACATGACACCAGTACCTTGGCAGTCCAATAACGTCAAGATCACGTGATAGACTAGCATCGGGATGAAGCTAGTGCCTCCAAGGATCTCGTTCAAGAAATTGTTCTGAAGGCGAAGTCGAACATCAACCCGACTTTGCATCGTTTCCGGTCTGGTCTCCGTCTGATTGTTGCGAGGCCGGCATCAGCTTCATCAGCACAGAGGCCAACAAATAATATTCCACGTGGCCGCTGCTCTGTGCCTGCAATTCCAGGACTGCCAGCGCGTCGTTGACACGCGCCACGGCTCCAGGCCTTCGGGCAGGCAACTTCACGAATTGCTTCTGAACGAGTGAAGACGCAGCCATGTCGCAACTACCGCCGCCTCCGCCGCCAGGTTGGGGGCCTCCTCCTCCTCCTCCGCCTCCTCCCTCGTCATCGCTTCCACCTCCTCCAACAACACCTGCTCCTCCAGCCCCGCCGCCGCCTGGGTATCGACCTCCCGCCGATGCTCACATTGCAAAGTTCGCTCAGAAGAAGAAGGAATGGCTTCGAACTCAGCGAAACCGATTTGGCGAGAAGCGCAAGGCTGGCTTTGTCCAGACGCAAAAGGCTGACATGCCACCCGAGCATTTGCGAAAAATCGTCAAGGATATCGGCGATGTCTCTCAGAAAAAGTACACAAACGACAAGCGAAGCTATCTCGGCGCATTGAAGTTCATGCCGCATGCCGTCTTGAAGCTTCTGGAGAACATGCCGATGCCCTGGGAGTCTGCACGAGAGGTCAAGGTTCTGTACCATGTCAACGGCTGTCTTACTCTGGTCAACGAGATCCCAAGAGTCATCGAGCCTGTTTTCTTTGCACAGTGGGCTATGATGTGGACGTTTATGCGAAAAGAAAAGGCAGATCGAAGACTGTTTAAGCGTATGCGATTCCCACCATTCGACGACGAGGAGCCGCCGCTGTCATGGTCGGAAAATATCGAGGATGTTGAGCCGCTCGAGCCCATTCAGATGGAGCTCAACGAGGACGAAGATGAGGCAATCTATGAATGGTTTTACGACCACCGACCGTTGCTCGACACACCCCATGTCAATGGTCCGAGCTACAAGGGATGGAATCTCACACTGCCTCAGATGGCAGCCTTGTTCCGTCTTAGTCGACCTTTGATTTCAGATGTTGTGGATAAAAACTACTTCTATCTGTTTGACCTGAAGAGTCTTCTCACAGCCAAGGCGCTGAATGTTGCCTTGCCTGGTGGACCACGGTTTGAACCGTTATACAAGGACATCAACCCCAATGATGAGGACTTTGGCGAGTTCAACGCCATTGACCGAATCATTTTCAGGAACCCAATCCGGACTGAATTCCGCGTTGCTTTCCCATACCTGTACAACTCCCTGCCACGAAGCGTACACCTTGCGTGGCACTCTCACCCCCAGACTGTCTATAATCGCATCGATGATCCGGACTTGCCTACATTCCATTTCGACCGCCGAATCAACCCCATCTCGTCACGTAATGTGGCCCCCAAGAACGTCGAAACGTCTCTCGAAGATGAACTATTCGGCCCAGGAAGCAACGAGGAGCCCGAAGAGGACGCCTTCGAGCTTCCTCTTGGGGCAGAGCCTTTCCTTGCTGACGAGGAACTTGACAACGAGGATACCTCTTCGGCTATCGAGCTTTGGTGGGCGCCGTACCCATTTAATAGACGATCCGGCAAGATGGTTCGTGCCCAGGATGTGCCCTTGATCAAGCAGTGGTATCTCGAGCACCCTCCCGCAGACCGACCACCCGTAAAGGTCCGAGTCTCTTACCAGAAGCTGCTCAAGAACTTCGTCCTCAATGACCTACACAAGAAGAAGCCCAAGGCCCAGAATAACCAGAACCTGCTCAGGTCTTTGAAGCAGACCAAGTTCTTCCAGCAGACTACTATCGACTGGGTGGAGGCTGGGCTGCAGGTCTGCCGTCAGGGTTTCAACATGCTCAACCTCTTGATTCACCGAAAGAACCTCACGTATCTCCATCTCGACTACAATTTTAACTTGAAGCCCGTCAAGACTCTTACCACGAAGGAGCGAAAGAAGTCTCGCTTCGGAAATGCATTCCACTTGATGCGTGAGATCTTGAGACTGACTAAGTTGATTGTCGATGCTCAAGTTCAATACCGACTTGGTAACATTGACGCCTTCCAGCTGGCTGATGGTATTCTGTATGCCTTCAACCACGTCGGACAGCTTACGGGAATGTACCGTTACAAGTACAAGCTTATGCATCAAATCCGAACTTGCAAAGATTTGAAGCATCTCATCTACTACCGATTTAACTCTGGTCCTGTCGGCAAGGGTCCCGGCTGTGGTTTCTGGGCACCCGCATGGAGAGTATGGCTGTTTTTCATGCGTGGTATCATTCCTCTCCTGGAGAGATGGCTTGGAAACCTGCTCTCTCGTCAGTTTGAAGGACGACACAGCAAGGGTGTTGCAAAGACAGTTACGAAGCAGCGTGTCGAGTCTCATTTCGATCTTGAGCTTCGTGCCTCAGTCATGGCCGACCTTTTGGACATGATGCCCGAGGGTATCAAGCAAAACAAGGTCAACACTGTGCTTCAACATCTGTCCGAGGCTTGGCGTTGCTGGAAGAGTAACATTCCTTGGAAGGTGCCTGGGTTGCCCGCTCCCATTGAAAACATCATTCTCCGCTATGTCAAATCCAAGGCCGATTGGTGGGTTTCTGTTGCTCATTACAACCGTGAGCGTATTCGTCGCGGTGCTACCGTCGATAAGACTGTTGCCAAGAAGAATGTTGGCCGTCTGACCCGACTCTGGCTCAAGGCAGAGCAGGAGCGCCAGCATAACCACATGAAGGATGGTCCATATGTCTCCTCGGAAGAGGCTGTTGCTATCTATACCACCACCGTCCACTGGCTGGAGTCTCGCAAGTTCTCGCCCATTCCGTTCCCCAGTGTTTCTTACAAGCACGATACCAAGATCCTTATCCTGGCGTTGGAGCGGTTGAGAGAAGCCTATTCAGTCAAGGGCCGTCTCAACCAGAGCCAGCGCGAAGAGCTCGCCCTTATTGAGCAGGCATACGATAGTCCTGGTACAACTCTGGAACGCATTAAGCGATTCTTGCTCACACAGCGAGCGTTCAAGGAAGTTAACATTGACATGAATGATAACTACAGCACAATCAACCCGGTGTACGATATTGAACCCATTGAGAAGATTAGCGATGCTTATCTTGACCAATATCTGTGGTATCAGGCTGACCAGCGACATCTGTTCCCTGCCTGGATCAAGCCGTCTGACTCTGAAGTCCCTCCCTTGTTGGTCTACAAGTGGGCTCAGGGTATTAACAACCTGGGCCAAGTTTGGGAGACTGAAAATGGCGAATGCAACGTCATGATTGAGACTGAGCTCTCTAAGGTCTATGAGAAGATGGAATTGACGCTTCTCAACTCTCTGCTCAGACTGATTATGGACCACAATCTTGCCGATTACATCACGGCAAAGAACAATGTCCAACTCACTTACAAGGATATGAACCATGTGAACAGCTACGGCATGATTCGTGGTCTCCAATTCTCTGCTTTCGTATTCCAATACTATGGCCTTGTTCTCGACTTGCTTCTGCTCGGCCCTCAACGAGCCAGTGAAATTGCTGGACCACCACAAAGCCCCAACGATTTCTTGCAGTTCCGCGATCGGGAAACGGAGAGCAGACACCCAATCCGACTGTACAGCCGTTACATTGATAAGATTTGGATCTTCCTTCGATTTACAGCGGAAGAATCACGAGACCTCATCCAACGATTCCTTACCGAGCAACCTGATCCCAATTTCGAGAACGTCATTGGATATAAGAGCAAGAAGTGCTGGCCGCGAGATTCTCGCATGCGCTTGATGCGACACGACGTCAACCTTGGACGAGCTGTCTTCTGGGATTTCAAGAACAGATTGCCTCGATCTGTCACCACAATCGACTGGGATGACAGTTTTGTTAGTGTTTACAGCCGAGATAACCCCAACCTGCTTTTCTCAATGTGCGGATTTGAAGTCCGTATTTTGCCAAAGATTAGAAACCAGAACGAAGAATTTCCGGTCAAAGACAGCGTCTGGTCCTTGGTCGATAATACGACCAAGGAGAGGACTGCGCACGCCTTCTTACAGGTTACTGAGGAAGATATTCAAAAGTTCAACAATCGCATTCGACAGATTCTCATGTCAT
Source organism: Trichoderma arundinaceum (assembly GCA_025919625.1). Lineage (NCBI taxonomy): Eukaryota > Fungi > Ascomycota > Sordariomycetes > Hypocreales > Hypocreaceae > Trichoderma > Trichoderma arundinaceum. The sequence goes on from JAMQTF010000018.1 coordinate 216,223, forward strand.
CTGGCTCAACAACCTTTACCAAGATTGCCAACAAGTGGAACACCGCTCTCATTGCCCTGTTCACTTATTACCGTGAGGCCGCTGTCTCTACTATCGAGCTTCTGGATACCATCGTCAAATGCGAGACCAAGATTCAGACACGAGTCAAGATCGGACTGAATTCCAAGATGCCTTCGCGTTTCCCTCCTGCTGTCTTCTATACTCCCAAGGAACTTGGTGGATTGGGCATGATTTCTGGTTCCCATATCCTCATCCCAGCCAGTGACAAGCGCTGGTACAAGCAGACCGATACGGGAGTCACTCATTACAGAGCTGGTATGACGCATGACGAAGAGACATTAATTCCCAACATCTTCCGATACATCATTCCATGGGAGGCTGAATTCATCGATTCTCAACGTGTTTGGACAGAGTATTCTCAGAAGCGCTTGGAGGCTAACCAACAGAACCGGCGTCTGACTCTGGAAGATTTGGAGGATAGCTGGGATCGTGGGTTGCCCCGAATCAACACTTTGTTCCAAAAGGACCGAAGCACGCTTAGCTTCGACAAGGGTTTCCGTGCTCGAGCCGAGTTCAAGATTTATCAACTGATGAAGGGTAATCCGTTCTGGTGGACGAGTCAGCGACACGACGGTAAACTGTGGAACTTGAATGCCTATCGAACTGATGTCATTCAAGCATTGGGTGGTGTTGAGACTATCCTCGAGCACACTCTCTTTAAGGCCACAGGATTCCCGTCTTGGGAGGGTCTCTTCTGGGAAAAGGCCTCTGGTTTCGAAGAGTCCATGAAGTTCAAAAAGCTCACCAACGCCCAGCGATCCGGTCTGAACCAGATCCCTAACCGTCGTTTCACACTCTGGTGGTCGCCAACCATCAACAGAGCCAACGTCTATGTCGGTTTCCAAGTCCAGCTGGATCTTACTGGTATTTTCTTGCACGGCAAGATTCCTACTCTGAAAATCTCGCTCATTCAAATCTTCCGTGCCCATTTGTGGCAGAAGATTCACGAGTCCGTGGTCATGGATCTGTGTCAAGTATTTGATCAGGAGCTGGAATCCCTCGGCATTGAGACTGTGCAAAAAGAGACTATTCACCCTCGTAAATCTTACAAGATGAACAGCTCTTGTGCAGATATTCTTCTTTTTGCCAGCCACAAGTGGAACGTCACTCGCCCCTCGCTGTTGTATGACACCAAAGACGTCATTGAACCCACAACGACGAACAAATTCTGGGTTGATGTGCAATTGCGATATGGTGATTATGACTCTCACGACATTGAGCGTTATACACGTGCCAAGTATCTTGATTACACGACCGATAGCTCCAGTATTTATCCCTCTGCTACGGGTATCATGATCGGTATTGATTTGGCATACAATCTGTACTCCGCCTACGGAATGTACTTCCCAGGTCTAAAGGTACTTATTCAACAAGCAATGGCCAAGATCATGAAAGCCAACCCCGCCCTGTACGTTCTTCGAGAGCGTATCCGCAAGGGTTTGCAGCTGTATGCGTCCGAGAGCAATCAAGAATTCTTGAACTCTCAGAATTACTCGGAGCTCTTCAGCAACCAGACGCAACTCTTCATCGACGATACCAACGTGTACCGTGTCACTATCCATAAGACGTTTGAAGGAAATTTGACCACCAAGCCCATCAATGGTGCCATCTTCATCTTCAACCCCCGAACTGGTCAACTGTTCTTGAAGATCATTCACACCAGTGTGTGGGCCGGTCAGAAACGTCTTGGACAGCTCGCCAAGTGGAAGACAGCCGAAGAAGTGGCAGCCTTGATTCGTTCGCTCCCTGTCGAAGAACAGCCCAAGCAGCTGATTGTTACCCGAAAGGGTCTCTTGGATCCTCTTGAAGTGCAATTGGTTGACTTCCCCAATATCTCTATTCGCGCTTCCGAGCTGCAGCTTCCTTTCCAGGCCGCTATGAAGGTCGAGAAGTTGGGTGACATGATTCTGCGAGCCACTGAGCCTCAGATGGTGTTGTTCAACCTGTACGATGAATGGTTGAAGAGCATTTCTTCATACACGGCCTTCTCTCGTCTCATTCTCATTCTGCGTGCGCTCCACGTCAATCCTGACAAGACCAAGCTCATCTTACGACCCGACAAGACTGTTATTACGTTAGACCATCACATTTGGCCATCATTGAACGATGAAGAATGGATCAAGGTTGAAACTCAACTGCGAGATCTCATTTTGAACGACTATGGCAAGAAGAACAACGTCAATGTGTCTAGTTTGACAAGCACTGAAGTCCGTGACATTATTCTTGGTATGGAAATTTCTGCACCATCGATGCAGAGACAGCAGGCCGCCGAAATTGAGAAGCAGCAAGAAGAGCAGAAGCAATTGACGGCTGTCACGACCAAGACCCAGAACGTTCACGGCGAGGAGATCATCGTTACCACGACGTCTCAGTTTGAACAGCAAACTTTTGCTTCAAAGACTGAGTGGCGAACACGAGCCATTGCGACCTCGAACTTGCGGACGCGAGCCAAGAACATTTATGTGTCATCCGTGGATAATGATCTGGACGATGTCACATATGTCATGCCCAACAATATCCTGAAGAAGTTCATCACAATCGCGGATCTGCGAGTCCAGGTGGCAGGTTACCTCTACGGTTCTCCAGCTCCTGATAATGACCAAGTCAAGGAGATTAAATGTATTGTTATGATCCCACAGATTGGTGGCCTTCGTAACGTGCAGCTCCCTCAGAAATTACCTCAGAGCGAGTTCTTGGATGGCATGGAGCCACTAGGTGTCATCCACACATTATCAGGCAGCGAGCTTCCCTACATGTCTGCGGCAGACGTTACAGAGCATGCTAAGTTGCTGGATACTCACGAGGAGTGGGATAAGACCAACACGGTTACGGTGTCGGTATCTTTCACTCCCGGCAGTGTCTCCTTATCTGCCTGGGGACTGACGCCTCAAGGTTACAAATGGGGAGCTGAGAACAAGGACACACAGAGCGATCAGCCCCAAGGCTTCACGACGACCATGGGAGAGAAGCGAAAGCTTCTGCTGAGTCCCAGGTTCAGAGGCTTCTTCCTTGTACCAGATGATGGTAAATGGAACTACAGCTTCATGGGCAGTGCCTTTGCAGGAATGGAAAAGAAGTCGGTTCACGTCAAGCTGGATACACCGTTGCCCTTCTATAGCGACCACCACCGACCGGTCCACTTCCACAGCTTTGCGGAGTTGGAGGATATCTGGGTTGATCGATCTGACAACTTTGCCTAATCGCCTAGTTTGGCGGAATGCTCTGACAGCCGAGCGCAATTAAATACCCTGGGGCTGTGTTGGTCACGGTGAACGATTTCTCATTTTTATACGATGGGTGGTGGATGACGCTAGTTTGGCAGGCGTTGGCATTTTGGGAGAGGAAGTGGTGAAATAATAAAGGATTAAAGTAAATGAGTGCGGTTATTTTGTTTGTAATGTTAAAAGGGACTTGTTGTCCTAAATGGATGTTTTTTTGTCTTTTCATGTAAGACTACGGAAAAGGGGGGCTAATAGCAGAATGACAAGTCTTTTATTGATCTTGTAGCATATGAGTGCGTTTGTCACAATGAGAGTAGATTTTGCGTATATTCAATTATTTTCATCTACTTATTCATAACTGCGTTAGGTCGCTAATGTAAAAACTCACCCTATATTTTCCATGGATATCTCATTATATTCCTTGACACTATATATTATGCGTTTGTCGCAGCATCTGTGGTCGTCTCTGGTGTTGAATCGCCTGGACTCTTTTTCCCGCCAATGGCTTGCCAAATCAGCCATGGTAAATCTGATATCAGCCGGTATACAGCCCCGAGGAGAACCAGGCCGAAGAACACCACCGGTCCGAGGATTGCGATGAGCGTGAAGACGTATGTGGCTTTTTTGAACCTTTCGTTGTCCTGGAGAGGTTCGGCCGCAAGCCCAACCTGCATTGCGGTCAGCACGAGGACGAGCCAGACTGTGGATGCGGCTATCCAGTGCAGATTGTCGCGGAAGAAACTGCTGTAGTCGTTCCAGCTGTTGAAGTATGCTTCGAATGGTGAGAGGTGGATGAAGCGGTTGATGGCGTTGATGCGGGACAGCCGAAGCTCCCCGTGTCGGAACCGTGGGTGCATTTGGTTTGGATCGTGGTTCCTAATGATTGACCTGGCTAATGTTTTCCAGGTTTGCCATGACATTGGTTTTTGGCCGGGTCCCCTAGGCAGAAGGTGCTTTTCGGTGGCTATCTGAAAGTCGCTGTCTGAGGAGATGAGGCATACATAGGTGTAGAGAAAGCCTCGAGCGATTCTACGTTCATGACTTTTGTTGCAGGCTGTGGTGGGATCGTAGAGACACGGGCAGTGTTCGGAGCACAGCAGGTTGTCTGCCCAGAATCTGGTGCTTAAGAGGTATCGAGGGATAGGTTTGATGAATATCTTGCCGTTGGCGTTCCACATGAGATGCAGATCCATCCGATCCGTGACAGCAACCTCTCGACCCAAGGCAACGTGGTAATGTAGCTGTGTTGCGGGCCGTTTAGCTCCTGCAAACCATAGGTGCTTCAACATGCCTTCCACGCCTTTGAGAGATAATTCCGAAGAAAGAAAATGCGCTACATCGTTAGAGGGGTCTCCGACGCAGCGTCGCTTTCGATATCCATTCGACTGGTGGTAATGATATGTTGCCGGCAGGAGATCTTGTCTGTCAATGCCATTCTCCTCGAATGGATCTGTATCGAACTGAGAGGCGTAATGTCAGTTGACATGATAGTATAGTGCGGAAGATGAAGGTGGAACCCTACCGGGCATTCGGCCTGATGCTGCTCACTCATGTCGTCAACGCATTTGACCTCTTCCATCGGCCAATATAAGTGAGCCTTAACGCCGCCCCTTGCAGGCTCTATCGGAACTCAGAGGCGGCCTCCGGCCCTGCGCCGCGAGGGGGTAGAAGACGATATTATTCAGTATATGAGAGTGTTCGCCGTGTGTCCGTGTATAAGAGAATCTTGACATAATCAGACAGCGCGGAGACTTGGGGTTGAGTTGCGGATTGAGCCACTCTACGTGTATCCTATCCTGTACTCTCAAAGGCAACGAAGCCAAGAGACGCGACCGAAGATGCTCTGTGTGCGGTTGAGGCTCAACTGCAAGGGTACCCCGGCTGCCTAGCAAGTTAGCGGCTGGAAAAGGACGGCTACACCCGCCAAGTTGAGATCTTGTTCTTGCGAGTAATGTGAGAGCAAGTCTTGGCCAGCTATAAAAGTGGCGTGCTTCTGTGATGCTTCATTCTGTTTGGCTGGTGAGAAACGCTGATGCAAGGGGTGAGAGGAGCGCTGCTTCGATGCCCAGGACGTGGCTTATGGTGCGGCTGAGATGCAAGGGTTGGCTCCTGTTCTCCGTATCACGCACGCACTTCTGGCTTGCTGGGGTGCTCAATTCATGAAATGGATAGAGGAGGAGCGCGCAATAGATCAAAATGCGAAACAGTTTCCAGCCAAAGTTTTTGAGTTGCTGGTGGAAGTTGTCAAGACAAGCTTGACTCGAAAGTTGTCGGGTTCAAGTCCGCCTTTGCACAGCCATGTGTAGCTGTTAATAGCATCGCAGGCCATGCAATTTCTCGGCCGTTACCATAATTGGCTACTCAGATGACTACATGCACATAGTGCGCCTACTGAAGTGCCTCATGCTCCGTATTATTGTACCAGGCCTTTTTCTACTCCGTAATGCTAACTGCATCCTGGCAGTTAAGCGACGATCCAATTTCCACCAACCACGTAATGTGGTCCTAGATGCTGCGCCGCTGAGCGTGCAGAAACTGTACATATGTTAGGTAGCGCTGCGTTAGTCGTTGGAGAACCTGCGCAACACGACTGTGTAGAAAGCTGCGGATTGGATGGACGCCTGTGTTTCGCAGATAAAAACTGGGTGCTCTTTTCCGAATGAAAGTCGTTTGCCATTTATTTGGACAGAATATAGTCGGGCCAGTATACAGAGAATTGAGAGATGGGCAGACTCAACGCGGAAATGATACTGACAGTTGCGCAATATCAGTTCATTCATGATGAAAGCTCCTTTTAATAATCTATAAATTATACAAGAATGTATGGATAGCATTTCTCTCAGGGCAAATGCCTCTCCTATATGCATCCAGACTCATGCAAAGTTACCTGACTCTTTTCAACACGTCGACAATCTGAGCAGCCATGGCATCACCATCATCTTGCCCAAATTCATTAATGAGCGCTCGTAGCGGCGGATCTTGAGCAGAAGATCCAATTGTAGAATTTGCACTCTGTCGCATCGCCGCCAATAGTCGATCGACCAAAGCGTCCTGGGCTTGAGCGCTTCCGATAACTTCATTCTGGGCCTTGCTCACATCGGCCATGACTTCAAGCGGCTCGTTGTAATAATTAATAGGCGCGCCGCTTGTAAGCTCATGCCACTCCACGGCATCTACAGGAACACCGGCCTTCTTAATCAGAAATGTCTGTATCGCGTGGCCCTCATGTAATGGTGGAAGTAGAAGGACCGCGTTAGCAGCAGCGCCGGCGGCATATAAGTTGCCAAGTCCGGCAGTACAGCATACCAACTCTGCTGAGGCCATCAACTCTAGTGCTTCGTCGGGCAAGACCATGCGAGCCGCTTCCGGGTCTTCAGGATCAATACCACGAGCCACATCTAAGCTGGCCACTAACACGATCAATCTTGCATGTTGAGACTCTGGGAGAGCAGCGTTGCGAAGATTGATGGCGCGTCGTGCCGCACCATAGATGAGACGTGCGTAGCCAACATACTCCTCTTTTGGCATAAGAGGATTGACCATTCCTCCAAAATTGAGGAGCACATCTTTGGATGGACCTGCGATCGGCCTCGCAGGTGGTCCGAGTGGTGGGACTGTCACGACGTTGTCCAGCTTTTCGCTCATTATGCGTTCCTTGACGCCATAGAATTCCGCAGCAATTACCAACTCAGCCTGGCGCCAATGAGGAGAAATACTGGGCCAAAACCATAGCAAGAGGTCGATGATGATGACGGGGATGCCAGCCTCTTGAGCAGCAGCAGCAACAAATTCATCCATTGCTGTCACAACAAGCTGTGGTTTTAAGCGGCGCAGGAGGGAAATAAGCTCCTTCTTTCCTGCCTCTGGATTGGCATAGAGGTCCACGTTATGTAGCCCGTCCCACTCAGCCTCTGTGAGCTTTTGGAAGTCCATTGTGAGACTTGATCCCACATAGTGTAGCGTTGCGGATCCTAGAGACTTTAGTCGCTTTCTCAAGTGTGGCATGACGGCTGTGAGAGTGGCGGCAGGACCACCGCCAAAAGGCTGAGCATTGCAGACTATATTTACAATTGGAGTAGTTGGATGTTCATAGTGAGCCTTGTCGATGTTGTCGTGGTAGATTAGATTTGGATTTTCTCCCATATTGGTATAAGGGAAAGGATAGGCAAGGTTCTGGTAGTTGGAATGACTTGTAGCAAGAAAATGTGTAAAACGTATTTGTTCTATGAAAATGGGAGATGAAGAATTTATTTGCTTCCATGAGGTAATTGACAGATGGTAAGGAGGGAGCTAATGTATGTCTTACATTATTATTGCGCTAGCAACTATTCATAAAACCTGTGTAAACCGGCGGTTATACAGAGCTGAAGGAGTGCAAAGTTGCCAATCATAATCTTCAAAGGATTGATGCGGCTGGGAAGCTTGTCTTAAACGGGATGAGGTCGATCAATGGCTTATCCTAACTGCCGTACCCTAGTTGTATGACATGGGTCTGAAGCTCTCCTCTGGCATGAAATCGTTAGGTCAAGTGAAGTACAAAGATTCGGCAGCTAGATGCAGAGAAAGTATACCGTAACTATTGCAGAAGAAGCTGGACCGAAGGCTCGAAAGGATGTACATATCATGGCGGCGCTAGGCTTTGCTCAGATTTGACTCGCGGGTTGGATAGATCATGTGGGCATCGTAGACATGATCCCAGGCTATGCTTAAAGCTTTGCAAAATCCTGTTATATAACGACGAACTTATTGCCACAAGCACTCTGAATATCCAAGTCATTACATCACCAAGATATCCAAGTCATTGCATCACCAGGTATAAACCCAGCCGATTTCAATCTAATCAACCAGGAAAGGGGCCGTGAAATTTCGGCCCTGACCTAGAAATTTAGTCAGGCATCTTTTTGTGATGTTCTGGATAAGTAAGCTTGATGAAACTAAGACCTGGCAACAATGATTGACGAATCGAGTCGGAGGGAATCGGGATTCTGAAGGGGTCGCTATGTAGTGACTTGGGGTTGGTGGCTATAGATGTTGAGTATGCAAAAAATCAGGTTCGCATATGGGATGAACGAACTTTCAGTGGCATGTACATTAGTTCATTCCGAAGCTGTCGTAGCGAAACATGTCGAATGACCCACCTCCGGAAGCTCTACGAGGAGCATGGCATCGCCGTGACATTGTATCTGATCGCCGCCAATGCTTTCGTAAATCACTCCGATTCCGTGTTGTAGGGCTCAGGCGCTAGAGATTGCCAAGCTTTAATGACGGAAGTCTGTAAAAGGAACTCCTAGGTACTTCTCTAAGTAATGGTAGAAGCCTGACCTTGTTCTGTGGCGGGCTCATACTTGAAGAGCGCGGCAAGATTATTTCGTCCATTCCATATTTGCAATGTTTCAAGCTTTGGCATATAAACGGCCGCTCTTGCTGCTGTTCAAAGCATATTTGTGACTCGTGTCTTATCTTGATCAGGCGCCAACAACTGTGAAGTAAGAAACAGATGTCTCAGATTGGGCCATGTTCTTGGAGCCTGACTCTCGTCCAGGTCAAAGAAAACATCTGCATCCACCACAAATGATGCTGAAAGAGATTCATAATGGCTACTAACCTCAAAGAGGATTCGACTAAGAGCAGGATTTGGTAAACGAATGTATGAGCAATCCATCTCAGGGTAAGCATGTATGTAGTGCTGGTTAAAATTCTCGAACATGGTGAATCTATTCAGCCTTCGAATGCTAGGAGACTCAAGGGGAGTAAGATAGCCTAGGGAAAGAAAATAATGTATTAGTGAATATGTCCTTACGACATTGTAATGTAGGTTGTTGTTGAGCAGTACGCTTGGGGAAAATGCCGTCTCACCCTGGTCTGTAGTTTCCTGGAGCATGTTATCCCACTCCCTCCACGGTTCAAAGTGTAGCTCACGCAATCTCGGAAATCGGGCGAGCATTTCAGCGAGCGCTTCAGGTTCCCAGCGCCGGCGGGTTTGTTGACGTAAAAGCAGACGCGTGATAGCCGGTACCGGTGGTAACTCTCTCCACCATTCAAGATGATCCATCTGCTCATCCTCGAATTTGCCAGACGCATCGCCCAATATTCGGGTAAAGACGTTCTGGACAGCAACCTGGGCCGTGATAACGATCCAATCAGTAGTATCCCATCGATGTCGTGCATCATCAACTTCGCATGGAACTGCCCGATTGAACCGTGAAACATGAGAATCACGTTGATTCGATGAAGCATCGTCTTTGTCATCATCTGGTTCAAATGTGAGATACTTAATTCAGTGCTCTTGATCACTGGTTGAGTAGACACTAATATCGAGTGACAAAGAGATGTTTCGGTCCCAGGCGCTAAGGACTAAGAGAAGAGATTGAATGGCTGTCTTGATGAGAAGGTCGTCTGCGGCGCTGTGGAACATTGGAACGTCATCACCGTCGCCATCAGGAGAACAGGTGTCACAACCGTAGCGTTCCAGTTCCAAGCAAAGACACAAGTACCTTACATGAGATTGATTACGACGAGTCATGCCATCAAGCTCGGTGATGCGTGACGGGGTGACTTTTATTTGTTTAAATATCTGTAGCTCGATCCTTGCCTGCCACTCTCGCGACATGCAGCAAAGCTCGCCAGCTCGCCGCCACTTTCACCAGAGCTTCGAGTATCATGCGCCTGATCTCTGTAGGCAGGTTAGGCAAGGGCATTGTTTCGGAGCGAGATCGGAGGTAGGAGTTGTAGGTTTCAATAAAATTGAGATTGGTCTTACAGCTCTGTGATATGGCGATGATATATATCCAGTGTGTAGCAATGGATGCATGCGTGGCAACGTGTGTATGTTGATTGATGGAGGTCTGGATTGATGGAAGCCCAGGGGCCAATGATAATAAAGAACTAAAGGTGGGACTGCCTTCGTCAAAGTTTCTTCGTTGGATTACGAAAGGCCGCCAGCAGCGTTGACTGTGCCTTTGGGGTGAAATTCATAAGTGCTTGCACTTGTGGGAAATCTTATTTGCCGAAAGAGTGGCAACAGTACTTCTTGAAGTGGACTGGATAGAAATTCGGATGTGACAACATAGAGAGATTCGGGGGGTATCATCTTATAATTTTGGGGGAAGAAGTTTGCACCCACGAATGGGTTATGATATATGCCCCACAATCCCATTATATTGAGAATATTAGTCCTGATAGAATGATTTTGAGCCCAATCTCTTCCTGTGCGTTGCTCTCATTGCTGATAGTCATAGAAAACCTAGACATCATATACATGGTGAGATATTGAATTAGTCTATCACAAATTATCATAGGCAGCGGAAAGCTCCGGATCCCGTCAAACTCCCTTTCTCGTGCTGACATTGCACCTTGCTCCAGCTTATAAAAGTAGTATTAAGAAAAAACTTGAAGAGGTCTCCAGTCAAGATCAATGCTTCGACTCTTTGTTGGAGAGAGCGGTAGGAGGTTGCGAAAGCTCAGATGATATTCCAACATGAGAAAATTCGTTGGCAATAAGAGTTCTGGGAACATTCCAGTCAGATGACGTTTTGCAAGGGAGAGAAACTTTCTATTCACAGGGCTTCTAAATGTTGAAGAGTAAGAGTCTCCATCCTTCAAAGAATGACACCGATCCCGGCCAAACATCCCCCGTTATCAGCGATTAATGGTGGAGTAAAAAATTAGTGACTGGGTACCAAGATCCCTCGGATATCAATTGAGCTAGTTGACCTTTGATAGAAGTAGATAACACACCAATTCTTTGTCTCATATTCTGTGTCCGCCCGGCATTGGTTGTATGTGTGTGTGGTGTGAATGGGTGTGCGGATGTGACCTTAGCCGACAGTAACCATCCCCGCAGGCTCCGACCATCCGATTTCCTCGAGTCCGACCGACCGATGGCAGCAAAGATCCTCTCCATATATTATACCATGTATGCAGTTTATGGCTTGCAATACCATTTTTTTTTTGCGATATTTTACATTGTCTACGCAGGTTGGTGGAAAGAATCCGAATGAGTAGTCCTTCAGCCCATCAGCCCATCAGCCTATCGGCTCATCGGCTTCTGTGCCCATTGTCGAGGTCAATAAGAAGCTGAATCTACGTCGGGCCGTCGCACACACACTAGAATCAAGCCGGTACATATAGAGCAAGCCACCCGAGGACAAATGCCGAGGCTAGAGACAACAGAGCATCCGTGACCCAAATAAGGGAGGCAGCTTTTTCGGCTTGCGCTCTATCCCAGCTGATTCCTCTCTCCTCAGCGCACAACATTGATGCTAGATCTGGGCAAAAAGACATGATTGCTGGTGATGGGTCTTGCGGCTGTACCCATGCATATGCAACGCGTTGTCATCCTGTTGATCCAAATTGGGCAAATAAGCTCCGTTGAAACGTATTGATCGGAGCTGTATTCCATACTCCGAGTGGGTATGAGCTGACTGAGCCAATTACGGGTACGGAGTACACACAAGGACGTTATGCTGCCAAGGTGCGACAAAACAGGTGAAGAGCGAAATTGTTGGACTCACGGCGAATAAACAACGCTTGTGCTCGAGTTTAACTCTCAATCCTTCCTATCTCATGCTAGCTGTGATATCAGCTTGCAGTATCCTTGTTTTTGTAACATCGGGCAGCGATAAAGGTTTAGTCTCTTTGACTAGACAACCAAGCCACAGGCAACAGTTGGACAGATCATCCAATCGTGTCAACGAATCTGAGATCCAACGTATGGACCCGTCCATTCCACCACCACGCCCATACCCCATCTTTTGTTCATTTACGGAGTACACTCACCCAAATTCGAAGCTGAAAGTAGGGCAATGGGGTTAATCTGGTCCCCTTTCTCACGGCTGGCGGAAATCTGACAAACTGCATTCTGATAATCCAACATGGGCAAGAGATGACTTGACATGGAGACAGTAGATAACATCAAAGCGCCGAGAAGTCTTGGGGGCCCTTGGAACGCCACTAAGGATACATGTAGGGACAGCTGTCAAGGCATGGAATTAAGACAAATTAGGTAATTAGTGTTAACTCATTCCGTAATTCTCATTCCACCCCGGCTTTACGTAGATGAGTATCAAGGAACTAGTCCCAAAACATTTTCATGAATCTTCATAATCGTTTAACACGCGCATGATAGGCGGATGCAGGGTGCAGGTTTCGTACTTTGGAACATGCCTAGAGTAGAGAGGTAGGGTTGCTAAAGAAGCTAATGCAAAGGACGGGCGCTCCATACCCGGTCAGATATTGACAAGGTGTATAATTGGAGGATGAAAAAGAGCATGACATGCACGTACATGACAACAAATTGAAAAGCCTTGCTGCAGAACGAGCTGAGATAATCCTCCGGGGATATAAAGAGCATACGAAGTAATCTCGTATGGGTTCTAGCCAGGAGCATATTGATCAAAGCATTCTTCACGAGTCTCAGAACAAGATGACTGATCAACAACCACAGCTTATCTTTTTCGGAGATCAGGCAGTGGAGGTTCTTTCGCGTATCAAGCTTCTCGCACAACAGTCCCGAACCTCATCTTGTGTCTCAAGGTTTCTTCGAGACTGTGCAGATGCAGTGCAGATTCTTCTCACAGATCTTGATACTGAAGAGAGATATCCATACTCACGGTTCGAGACCATTCTTGAGCTAGCAGAGATTCACACCGAACAGAAACTCCCTAATGAAGTGATATCAGCTGTTCTATCCTTCATTGCACAATTTGGAGATCTCATAGTGTGAGTCACCAAAGAGATCCCAAACGTTAGAGAGAACGAGTTATTGACAGATGGAACAGTCGTGTTGAGAAAGATCCATCACTGCTTGCCACAAGCCGCACAGCCCCAGGATATATCATTGGACTGTGCGCTGGTCTCCTTCCTGCTGCAGCCGCCGCCGCCGCCAGAGATGTAAGCGAGCTCCTCAGAATTGGAAGAGAGCTCATTGCTGTGGCCTTTCGATTGGGCTTGGAGCAGTGGAGAAGTGCGCTTGAAATCGAGAGTGTACAGGGGCCCTGGGCTGTGGCGGTTGAGAATATCGCTCAGGGAGAAGTAGAGAGCATTATATATGCCTTCAACAATGACATGGTACCAGAATTCTTCCCAAGATCCCGTGACTTTTCTTGCAAGGGCTGACGTTTGCTATGAAGGCTATCCCTCCTCACCGACACATGTATATCAGCACAATAACTCACCAGGGGGGAGTTGTCATTTCCGGACCACCTTCACTTTTCTCTGGCTTATGGGCGTCCTCAGAGAAATTGGCTTCAGCCCCAAAGAAGACGCTACGACTAAATGTACCTGTCCATGCACCTCATACGCGATCAATTGACATTGAAAAAGTCCTCGGTACTTCGTTCGTAATATACCAGTTCTCAATTCGCGACAAAGCACATGTCATATCAACTAGCACATGTCGGCCATTTGACGGCCGAGACCTTCGAAGTGTCCTCTTTGAAGCATTAGTGGATATCACCCGACGGACACAAAATATTGCTGGCGTAGTTGACTACTGCGTCTCTAAGCTTCATGAAGAAAAACCAATTGACTTTGTTGCATTTGGCCCTCACGACAATAGCTTCAAGGGGTATCTGGAGACCGCAGGAATCCGCTTTAGCACTGAACAACCAGTCTACCTGGACCTGGGAAATGGTCTCCGCGACGGCTCTGACCTGGTTGCTGTCGTTGGTATGTCAGCACGCCTGCCAGGAAGTGAAGACCTTGACAGCTTTTGGGAAAATCTTCTAGCTGGCCGTAAATTTGACTCGGAGATTCCTGAAAGCAGATTCGATCTTGAGACTCACTACGATGCAACAGGAATCAAAAAGAATACGGTCACTAGCCGCTATGGAAGCTTTTTGGAGAACCCGGGACTATTCGACAACCGATTGTTTAGCATTTCTCCTCGTGAAGCTAAACAGATGGACCCCATGCAGCGTATCCTGTTGATGTGCAGTTACGAGGCTCTACAGATGGCTGGATACAGCCCAGAAGCATCTCTATCGACAAATAGGAATCGGATTGCCACTTACTTCGGCCAAACTGGCGACGACTACCGGGAATCTAACGCCAGTCAAGACGTTGATATTTTCTTGATACAAGGGGGGATCAGGCCATTTGCTCCTGGGAGATTGCATTACCATTATAAATGGGCTGGAGGCAACTACTCAGTTGACTCTGCATGTGCTGCAAGCTCCACGTGCATCATACTCGCTATCAACGCTCTCTTGTCGCGAGAATGCGATACTGCTCTAGCTGGAGGCGGCTCAATTCTCACAGCTCCTAATCTATATGCGGGATTGAGTCGAGCTGGCTTTTTATCCAAAACCCCTGGTGGATGTAAGACATTTAGAGAAGATGCCGATGGCTACTGTCGTGGTGAAGGTGTGGGACTCGTCGTTCTGAAGCGTCTTGAAGACGCCATTTCTGATAACGACAATGTTCTGGCGGTGTTGAGGAGGGGAGCCAAGAACTACTCTTGGAACTCGACCTCTATTACACATCCAAGTGCTGATGCTCAAGTCAGCGCAGTTCGGGAGGTCCTCCGCAATGCTGGCGTAGAACCAATCGAAGTTGGATTCGTTGAGATGCATGGCACCGGTACCCAGGCCGGTGATGCTATCGAGATGGAAGCCGTTAGCAGGATCTTCGGAAATGACCGCACAAAGGATAATCCTTTATATGTTGGCGCTGTAAAGGCAGGTGTCGGACATGGAGAGGCTGCCTCGGGAGTCACCTCTCTAATCAAGGCCATTAAGATGCTTCGTCATAACACCATTCCCCTTCAGCCAGGCTTCCCAGGGCCACTAAATCCAAAACTTGCTTATATAGATGAGATGAATATTCGGATTCCAGAATCCAATTTGCCGTTTACATCCGGAACCGCAAGTCACGACGGCAAAAGAAGAATCTTGATCAACAACTTTGACGCAACTGGTGGTAACAACACCATGCTCCTGGAAGATGCACCGGTACGGCCACACAAGGTCGGTAAGGACCCAAGGAGCTACCACACTGTTGTTGTATCAGCACGGACGATACCATCTCTTCAGAAGAATATAGAGAGACTCTTGGCATACACACGGAGTCATCCAAAAGTTCGGCTATCTGATCTGGCATACACTACCACAGCGCGGCGTATCCATGAGGACTTGCGGAGGAGCTATGCGGTGGCAAACATCAGTGAGCTTCAGCAGCTACTAGAAGAAGATGTGAGAAAAGGCTGTGGGCATAATATCTCGCCTGTCAACCGCCCCTCTTCAATCGTATTTACTTTCACAGGCCAGGGTTCACAATACGCTGGTATGGGTAAGCAGCTCTTTGCTACTTCCCCCAGATTCCGCAAGACCGTTGATTCGTTACACGAGATGTGTAAATGGCATGGGTTCCCTTCATTCATCAACCTTATCGCATCAGGCGATATTGAGTTGGGGGAATATAGCCCAATCCAAGTCCAACTGGCCATCACTGTTCTCGAGCTTGCCTTGGCTGATTTATGGAAATCGTGGGGTATTGAACCTGACCTCGTTATTGGCTACAGCCTGGGTGAATACGCAGCGCTGCATGTAGCGGGAGTTCTCTCAGTCCATGATGCGTTGTATCTGGTTGGGAAGCGCGCATTGCTTATCCAAGAAAAATGCTCCCCAGGCACTCACGCCATGTTGGCGATACAAGCATCTCGGACAGATGTTGATAATATACTATCCGCACATCAATCCTGTGAGATTTCCTGCAAAGGGGCGCCGAGATCTACTGTCGTCAGTGGACCTATCAGTGATATTGTCGATCTCCAAACTCAGCTGAAAGCACAAGGCTATCCGTGCACACTGCTTGAAGTCCCCTACGGCTTTCATAGCCCCCAAGTCGATCCTATTTTGGGCGAATTTAGAGAGATTGCAGAAAGTGTCCACTTTGGCAAGCCGCGTATACCTGTAGCATCTACCTTGGAGGGTGCTATTGTAAGGGATGAAGGGGTCTTTTCGCCATCCTACCTAGCAAATCAAGCTCGCAAGCCTGTTGACTTTATTGGAGCCTTGGAGGCTTGCCGGGATGGAAACCTTGTCGACAGCCATAGTGTATGGATCGAAATCGGTCCTAAAGCAGTACTTAGCTCATTTATTGGAGCCACTCTTGATATTCCTAGATGCAGGCTCCTACACACGATTTACAGCAAAGAGGACAACTGGAAAACCATTTCGGCGGCGACGGGATCTGCCTATCGGGAGGCCATGCCCCTCAACTGGGTCAGGTTTCATCGAGACTATGTCCAATTCCTTAATCTGCTTGAGCTGCCTTCGTATGCTTTTGATTTGAAGAACTTCTGGATCACAACAAAGAGAGCCTCACAAGCGGAACCTATTCCCACACCGACAGATTTGCCAGTTATCCCTCCTGTCCCAGGCTTTCCTACAGCAACCCTCCAACGCGTTCAGGATGAGTCCCTTGACGAGCAAAAGGCTCTGGTAACGTTTGAATCCATGACATGTGAACCTACCTTTTTATCGGTAGTTCAAGGGCACATTATTAATGGGGTACCTCTCTGCCCGGCAAGTGCCTTCATGGATATGGCTTTTTCAGCGGCAAAATATATCTACCAGAGAACAACACCTGGCAGCCCAGTTCCTGCAATGTCTCTTACTAATCTGGTCATGATCCATCCTTTGATACCAGATCCCAAGAAGAAGCCGGACCAAGTAATTATCACGAAAGCTGAGAGAGAGACTGACAGCTCAATGGTAACTATTAGCTTCAGCTCTCGCGAAGGCAGGTTTTCCGAAGACCATGGCAGCTGTCAAGTTCATTTTGGAGACGAAAAAGAATGGGAAGCTGAGTGGTCTCGCAATGCGTACTTCATCAACACAACGAAAGAGAATCTCATTCGATCTGCGAAGAGCGGTTCGGGGCACCGCCTCCACAAGAAGGTAGTTTACAAGCTCTTCGCTAATTTGGTGCTTTACGATGCACCGTTTCAAGCAATGGAGGAAGTGTTTGTTGAAGAGGATTTTAGTAAAAATGCTGTCGCAAGAGTGAATCTTCCACCAGCGGACAGTCACAGTTTCACTTTTAGTCCTCATTGGGCAGATTCTCTCATACATGTTTCTGGCTTCGTGCTGAATGGCAAGCCCGATGCTGATGATGAGATATTTTGGATCGCAAGCGGTTTGGGAAACTTTCGTATTTTGAAGAGTGTGCAGTCGGGGACGCCATATGAGAGCTATGTGCATATACACCAGATAACTGACCAGGGTGCTGCACACTGTGATGTCTACATCTTTGAAGGCGACAAGATTGTTGGCTCCAGTACAGGAATTGTTTTTCAGAGGGTCACTCGCCGGGTTCTCGATGTCGTTCTTGGGAAAGGCTCATCTACTGGCGGAAATGCTGCCTCAGTCAAGCCAGTAAGTACAACAGTCAGAGCGCCACAAGCAAGATTTGAGGTGCCTCAGAGCGGGCGGACATCACCATCACTGTCGAATTCGGCCGGGAGTGGCAGCGAAACGCCGGTTACGTCAGTTGACGGAGATGATGCTGAAGATGTTATCGCCATTATTCTTGCAAATACTGGGTTTGATCCAGCTGATGTTGAGCCTTTCACCCAAATCGCCGACATGGGTCTCGACTCTATCTTGTCAATAGAGATTATTGGTGAGATCAAGAAGAGCTTGGGAATAGAGCTTCCCGCTTCCTTCTTCACTCATCATGTTACTGTTGCAGATGTGCGAAACGCACTTGGAAACAATGACAGATCGGTTATGAAGCTAAAGGAACACAATGCACCTGCGAAATCCCGTATAGTAGCTGCTATGCCTGACCACACCCAAGCAGCTCCTTGTAAAGATGAAGCGGACATGGCCATGGAGATCATTCTGGCCAAGACCGGATTTGATCCAGAAGACGTTGAGCCATTCACTCGTATCAGCGACATGGGGCTGGACTCCATCTTGACCATCGAAGTCATCGCCGAACTTAGAAATAACATTGGCTTGGAGCTTCCAGCTTCTTTCTTCAGCCACTATCAAACTGTTGCAGATGTAAAGAAGGCGCTTGGACATGACCGCCAGCAGAGTGCAAAGACCCCTTCTGGGAACCATACTTTGGCGACCTGTCTTACGGCGGAACAAAGAACGTTTGAAAACACTACGATCAATAAAAAGCTACTTTCTAGCCATCATAGCAATGTCGTGCTCCTCCAAGGCAGAGCAGATTCAGATAAAATCCCACTCTTCTTGATTGCAGACGGCGGTGGCTCAGCGACATCCTATGTGAACTTCCCGCCCTTATTTTCCGGCGACAATCCGGTATATGGATGCGAGTCTCCGTTTCTCAATAGCCCAGAGGACTTTACCTACACTATTGAAGAGGTCTCTGATCTATATGCAGCAGCCATCCGTAATATTCAACCCCACGGCCCTTATCTCCTAGGCGGATGGTCTCTGGGAGGGTTGTTTGCTTTCGAAGTTAGCAGGCGGTTCATCAATGCTGGAGAAGTCGTCCAAGGTCTCTTTGTTCTCGATTTCAAGTTTCCAGCGCCTCTGGAGATGAGAAGTCAGACTGTGCCGACAATGGAGACAGTGGAAATGATAGGTATAGCAAACGGTGTCAATGTTCCCGGCAAAGGCGTTTGGGCACCCGCGACTTACAAAGCTAAACTGCATTCTTTACAATCCCTCAGAGCAACCGCGAGATATGTCCTACAGCCAATGAAGCTGGGGCGTACACCGTTGAATACATATGTCATCTGGGCAGGATTGGGCCTTGAGACATTGCTCGGTGGAGTACCACCGGCCATTCAGAAGATGCTCAAGCTTCATTTAGACCCGAGTAATGACTTTCACGCGGATACCATGCTGCTGTGGTTCTTCGGGAAGCGTCAAGAAAATGAAGGGCCGGATGGATGGGATGTGGCAACGCAAAGTATCGTCCATTGTTCGTCTTTGCCTTGTGATCACTTCACTATGGTCAATAAGCCATTTGTAAGTTTTGTATCATCTCGGTAGATGGCTAAATCTAATGCTAATTAATCCTCTTTCACAGGCTGAGCACACTGGTAAACATCTGAGGGGCCTTATTTCACAGTGCCTGACTATCTAGAATTTGGGCTTGATTAGACAGCACCACAAGTGTGGCTGGGGACGGCTGACGTTCTTCAGATTGAAAGGTCATAGCCAGTTTCCTTGCTAATTTGCTTCATGGGCAACAGCGTCTTCCCAGGTTGAGAAAGAAGCAAATGTAAATAGCTTGCAAATAGCTTCAGATTTGGGTAGGCTATAGATGAGTGTTTTAACTATATGCGTTTGTGTTCGGTAGTATTAAATAGCGATGGATGGCGGTAGATAGCAATGGATGGCGATGGATAGCAATGGATAACGATAGACAGTAATAGATGGCAATAGATAGCAATAGACAACAATGTCTTGGAATACTAGAAAATAACTAAGGAAGACTGACACCGGCATCGTTTGGCCGTCCCAGCTATCCATGCCATGATGCAGAAAGAGGCAAGCTGCCTTCACCATATTCATCTCACAGCTTGGAAGATAAAATGCTACAATACCCGGACGTGCAGTGCCCTCTAAGAATCTATTCAATCCTATCTAGACGCGTTGAGCAAGGATGTTCAAATGTCACTTTAGCCTTGAGAGTGTGGCCTCTTTCGGAACAACTTTCAGACGACCTGGACTTGTTCCTGGATTGCAAAGACGGCCGGAATGAGAACAGGCTGAATATGCCTCGGTATTTTAATTGAGAAGCTGGGCGAACATATCAAACTAAATATACTTCACGGCACTGGAATACTGAGGAATGACCATGATTCTCTAAAGTATCAACGTAGACTTCATGTTCAAGGAGTGTAGTTACGATTGGAAGACGATTCGACTTGACAGCTAGAATTAAGGGTGTTGATCCACCGAAGCAGGCTGCGTGTATAGACCTCGAGTTTCCTGCCCTTACCACATTGTATTACTTGTGCATAACACGCAAAGGGAAATCGCACGAAGCTAGATTCTAAGATGATGTAGCGGTGCCCACTATGAGGGCTTTAGTACATGAATGAGTCTAATTCTTTTCCTATTTCAGCATGGCAAGCTTATTTGATAGGTGGCTAAAGAAGTCAATCCCCATGAACTCGCATAGTTCTTCATAAGCTTTCTAAAGATGATGAGCTATCTGAACTTGGGCAAAAAAATGTATACATTTTGTTATTATTTCTGGTAAGAGGAACTATTCACTCGACCAGGTCTCAATTCTGCGGGACGCTAAATCTCGTTGCCATCGTGCTAACGAAATGCTGATGAATTGAAAATATCCCTGAGCTTGGCGTTCACAATATGACTTGGAAAGTAAGCATGAAAGCCTCTCGATATCTACGTCTTATGCGCGCCAAACCCACGCCGGTAGATTTGGATGCTCAAAATAACAGTCAAAAGGTGAAAATAGCGATTATAGCATACTATCTATCTTATTTAGATGCGACACTCATAAAAATTGAATAGCTCATATATAGATTAGTGGCCAACATTCGGTGATGCAACCTGTGAAAATACCAATGGTCAAGTATATGGCGAAATAGCCTGACCCCCACACGGGAGACTTAGAATCCCGTCATCTATCCAATAGGGTTCCACAGCCTCATTTCAATGTTATTGGATTCAAGGATACTCCCACTTCAGCCTCAATATACCCCGCTTTATTGGGCGTGAAAAAGATCGAGAGCGTGCTTTTTGGATGTGCTGTTCAAATACTCACTCTTTCAACTTGTTCGCATTTTCTTTTCATGAGTGGTATCATGCAACCTACCAGTCGAGACGAATTTCAAATCGCCATCATATGTGCTCTATCATCTGAAGCTGATGCTGTCACGCTGCTCTTTGATCAGTTTTGGGATGAAGAAAGTGATCCGTACGGCCGAGCAAAAGGCGACACCAACCACTACATAACTGGGCGTCTCGGAAAACATAATGTTGTTCTTGCCATTCTCCCAAACATGGGCACCAATAGCGCAGCGGCAGCCACCGCAAGCCTACGGTCGAGCTACAGTAACCTCAAACTTGCTTTTCTTGTTGGAGTTTGTGCAGGAGTGCCCAAAGTTGGGGACTATGATGTCTTTTTAGGCGACGTGGTAGTCAGCAAAGCCATTATCCAATACGACTTTGGTCGGCAGTATCCTGGCCATTTTGAAGTAAAGAACACCGTTGAAGACAGCCTTGGGAGGGCAAACAAAGACATTCGTGCAATGCTGGCGCTCTTTGAAACGGAGCATATGAGGGAGATACTCCAAGCCAAGGCAACGGGATATTTGAAGCAACTGCAAGCCATCGCGAGGAAGAAACGACGACGAGCAAAGTACCAGTATCCTGGGATCGCTGAAGACAGATTATATTTACCGAAGTATATTCACCGGCACGGAAATTCATGTGAGACTTGTGGTGAGAGTAATGATTTAGGAAGTACTTGCGAGTCAGCCGCCAGAACACTTTGCATTGATCTTGGTTGCGAGGAGACACAGCTTGTAAAGAGAGATATTCCTTTCGAAAACGATAGTGATTTCACCTCTACTATCTTCATTGGACGAATAGGCTCAGGCAACACTGTAATGAAAAGTGGTGAAGTCCGAGATTGGATTGCCTCAAAGTACAGTCTCATTGCTTTCGAGATGGAGGGAGCTGGAGCTTGGGAGGAGGTCCCGTGCATCGTGGTCAAGGGCATCTGCGACTACGCAGATAGCCACAAGAATAAGCAATGGCAAGATTTTGCAGCCGCTACTGCAGCATCCGTGATGAAGGCTATTTTGGATCGTTACATCGTGACCGATGCAGCCCAAAGTCTAGCCACGGTTCAACCCAATGGTCAAACCAATGGGCAACCCAATGGTCAACCCAATGGTGAGGCTTAAATTTCTCCGCCAACTGGTAACTTCTAAGCTCACATACGAACAGGTCATGGCCAAGGAAATAGCACGAGGAATATCTCCGGAAATACATTCGGCAATAATGCCCAGATTAGCCAAGGTGATATGACTTGGAACAGAACATATTGATCTTGTCGAAGGCTATATGTATGTGTTTGAGTGTATCTTATTACATTGCTGGATTTGAGTATACGTGCTCACTTCAAATACTCACTTTTCATGTTTTATGTAAGACTCTAATGTCTGTATATATGCTTGAACGTATTTATGTAAACGGTACGTAGATGGATGGAAGGCCAGCGATAATGTTATATTTTAGTTAATCCAGCATACGGAAACCACTATATATATATAAGCATTATCTAATGCACTTTCAAGATTCCTCACCTCAGTATTGTCTGCCCAATACGCCTCCCTCCGTTCGGCTCGCGTCGATAGCGAGAGCTGAGTATTTCTGGAAAAAAGATAAAAGAAGAAATGAGTAGAAGAATAAGGCTCTCTAATACTCCATAAAGTCTAATCTTGGCGTGTAATGTAGAGAAAACGGTCAACATCTGACAGAATTATGCCTACAGAATGTCCACATATGCCTTGGAGAATTATGTTGGTTAAGTCACAACGTCCCAATTCTGTATCGAGTGTGTTATAATTAATTTATATACTATAGTAATATATCACTCTCAAGATATATTACTCATGTGCGAGAAGGAGCTGGTCGGCAAAGCAGCTTCTCGTAGGATAAGGCCTAGGCAGGTAGCGACAGCTCCTTGGGTGGTAGGCAGATGGGATTTGAGGTATCGCCAGATAAGGGGTTTGGCCGCGGGGCCATCGACGGTGATAAGGGTCCGTTATTTTCTTTTTTCAATGCCCACTGAGGCTAATGTCACCGTACAACTGAGATTAGCAGCACTTGGGCCTGGTTCGCCAGCCTCAGATTGACTTGGAGTTTTGATTGCCTGCCGCTGGGGTTCCTTCTGACAAGGCAACTTGATAATTATCATCTTATTAAGGGAGTCTGTATACGCTAGTAAAGATTCCGACATAACATACTTGGCAGAACTTGGGGAAACTTCTCTTGGGATCCAGGAGAGCCTTTTTCTGTCTGAGAAAATCCAAGTCTCTTCATTCTCATCTTTGATTAATGAGTATCCCGATCGTGCAAATTTGTACCAGCAGTCCCACGAATGCCCTTTGCGAAAAATAAAACGATCAGTGAGTATGTGGCCCTCTATTGGATCAATCCAAGGTTGTTGGTAGCTGTGCCCAACATCAACGCAAGCCAAGAGAGCACCACCAGCAACTTCCAAGATTTCTATTTCGTATCTATGCCGCAAGATTTCTCGAGTGACTGCTAGGACTACAGAGCCAGAAAGAAATGTCAGTTTGGTAGGGGGACCTGATTCCCCAAGTGCTAATCTGGTCACACAGAGACCCGTGCATAATTCCAGGATGCACGGCATATCGTCCGAAAAGAATACTGCAATGTATCTCGAGTCGGGGGAAAACTTCGTCAAATGAATATTGCCAAGTGAATGATAGTCGTATTCGTACAAACACTTGCCAGATTCTACGCACCAGACCCTTACAATCCCTCCTAAATAAGCTGAAAGTAAGTACCTTGAGTCATTTGAGAAAGCTGCACTGTTGGCCGTATGCATGATCTCCCCTTGGGGTTCGGATATCCAAGGAGGTGCTTAGTCTGTGCTGTGGTTGTATGCCAGATCCGGATATCACCTTCGTTATCATCCTCGCAGGCAAAAAGTTTTGAGTTTGGTGAAAAGACTAAGACCGACGTATCGGTTTAGCACGTTTTGAACACCCGAACACACTCTCCGCTATCCCCATCCCATATCATAATATTGAGTCCTCTACAATCCAACGCAGCCACTAGTTTAGAGTCCGGTGATATAGTCACTGACCAAATAGGGATACTAGCATCCTCCACTGCTGTTGGTTGATGGCTTGTATTTGCCCGCCAGATTCGAATTTTACTAAAACTGTACGATGCTATGAGCGATGAACTTGCCCAATCAGGAGAAACGGTGGCAAATTGTGAACCGGTTGGAACACTCAGTAAACGCTGCCCAGTGTTAACATTAAAAAGGTGCAAACTGCGATTAGAGCCAACGACAAGAGTCGCTAACTCGGGCGAGAAGTCGTAGTGATCTATTGTAGGATAATCCGTATGCCTTGGGGGATCCATGTGTTGCGTTATGTGGTGTACATTGATCCATGTCTTAGTACTCCAGAAACAAATTTGTTCAACCAACCCTGGATGTATGAGAGCAAGCAATTGAGAATCTGATGAAAATTTGGGGGTCCTCTTATGTGGATCCCGGGCTCTATTGCTTAAAACGGTCTTATCACACTTAAAGTTTTGAACTTCTAGCCCCGTCCGTGTAGAATGAATTCTGGCATTGATATTGTTTATGAAGGCGATGACAGCACAATCTGGAGAGAAAATGACTTGCAAAACGCCAGGCATATACCGAAGATCAATCACACATTTGCAATCGCCGTCTCTTGTAGTCCAGATCTTCACTAAGCGTGCATAGATTGATGTGTAACGAATTGACGCTGCCAGCTCCCCGTTCTGTGAGAACGCGACTACCTCTTCTGCCTCTCCCCGAAGTTTTCCAAGGTTCAAAGAGTACTTTTGAGTCTGGGCCCCGTCCTTGATAGTCCACTTTTATACAATACCACTATTAGATGATGACGTCAAACATCTTGAATCGGGAGAAAAGGCTATATAGATGCGATTAGGATATGTTTTCTCAGAGTTGTCCAAATTCAATTTAATTGCTCGCTCTAAGATCCCAGTATCTGGCTTCCAGAGCGAGATGGTTAATTCACCAAATGAAGTAGAAACTGAGCATAGCAAAGAGGAGTCGGGTGAGTAAAGCAGACAGTTGATTCCATAGTATCCGAGTTTGATTGTTTGTAGTAGAGAACATCGCGTCCGCCACCCTGCACCCAGTAAAACAGGGGAATCCCCAAATTCAGCCTGGATAGTTTCCTGAAATGTCTTGCATATTAAACTATTTTTGTGCTCAAAGACAATGGCAGAATAGTATAGTTGTAGTGGCCAATGTTGCACGATTTTTGTGCAATAGTGAACGAAATGGTAGGCGTCATCAATCAGTAATCTGAGGCAATCCGTCTTTTCTTCTGCTTGCGGACCCATAACTCCACTAGCGCGATGCATTTTGCTTCCAGTACTGGAGTTACTGGCAACCAGATTCTTGAGTTTTTGAATGGCATCCACCCCTTGTGGTTCCAGCGTATGTAAGAGGATCAAAGATTCTAGCCAGCAGAGGTATTTCTCTTTAAGAAATGAGTGGACAAGTTCATCACCCTGAAAGATTTTTCCAGGTTTAGATTCTTCAGACCCTTGACTGCGGGTCAAATGTTCGACCCAAAATATGCAGCAGTATGCTATTGGAGCTAAAGGGTGTCAATATGACTTACAGGACAATCAAGATTGTATATGTTATGTCTAAGAACGTGAGACATAGCACATAACGAGATCCTAAAAATTCGAAAGTGCTAGTATTCAATTCCCGAAGGGAAAATACTGTTGATGGCCTTGTTCATCATGTAATCTTTTGCTGACTGGTGAACAAAGTAGACAGTTTCGTCGTTTATAGTCAAGAAAGACCCGCAATCTTGACCATATCTATTATATCGCGCGTGTTATATGTCCCTTTATAATGCTCCCACTGAGAACTTATGAATACGAAAAGCTCTTCCAGACGGAGAGGCCGTTCGGCGATGGTGATGATTGAAAGCAAGGTTTGGCAGGCGTTTCGATCTTTCTGCCTTGGTTTTTTTATTCAACCGATTCATAATCAGATCATAAAGGTTTTCTAAGCCTACTAGTATCTCTTCCAGTACGTCTTCCACCTTCCAATGATCGGTGTCACGCAATTGTTCAATCACAAGGGCTACCCATAGAAAGGTGCCATCTGCTTTGCTTTTCATGATCTCGGTTGCCCTTCTTTGAAGTTCTCGGTCACTCTCCAGTGCCTCAATATCTCGGGCAGAATTATTGATGTATATGTTAACGGATTTCGAGACATATTCGGCATTTTCTTTTAGTTCCAGGCTTAGCCTCAAAGGGGACTCGATCAATCGGAGTCTTCGCTCTATGTCTTTGACATTCCGACTTGCAATTAACCACTTCACGTGGCCGCTGGTTTTGACAATGAGGCTTAGAAGTGCCTTGCAATCGTGCTCACATTCATCAAGGGCGTCAACTACACAGACGGGATCTGGTAGAGCTGAATGTTTAATCACTGTTTCAAATATATCGCATAGAACATGCCACGCGTTGGGTCCGCTAAGCTGACAGAATTTATCTTGGAACTTTTCGCGAATAAGTTTAAGAAGCACTTGATGTCACTTAATGAGCGAGGCGCTTAAGCCTCCAATGACAGCAGCAGCGGTGTTAATCCTGGAGTCTGTAGCCCGGCAGAAAAAGTAGCTGAGGTTGGCGTTTATTCCTGGATCATTCTCCAAATCCTCGATGATGCCGCAGAGGAGCATCGTCTTTCCTTTTCCAGGATCCCCTTTTGATCCAAAACACGCCGCTCTCTTTGGTACTGCGCCACCGTCTAAAATCTTCCTGATCAAGAATCCAGCGAAAGGATTCGTATAAGAGGGGACCTTTCAATTCTAAAATTCGTTTTTTGTCGTAAAAAGGATCTGTTTGGCTAATCTTTTCAAAAAAAAAAAAAAAACACCTTGGATGAATGCATTGTTGTTTCCAACTCTATTGCCAGAAATTTCACATATATTTGCCATCACTTGTTACGACTTCTACTTTTGTCTCATATAGTTAGGTATAAAGGAATAAATATAAGGCGAGGGTTGCAACCCAACCCAAAAGGCTCTGATGGCTAGTACTTGGCCGGAGGTGTATTGTGGTATGTACTATGCATACACTTGTCTAATAATATCCGATTGAAGCGCATTGTACGTATTTTCGGGGCGTTTGGTGCAAGAGATTTTACTTGCGGACAAGGCTTGCAATTGGCAGGCTATCCCTAGTAGTCTAACCTCGTTAGAACGGGGAGCCCCAGGCAACCCATACAGTAGAAGTCATAATTTGTGATCCAAACATATAATTGAACCTGTAGAAATGTAATACCATCTTTAATTTATTGGGTAGCAGCTGCGATAGAAGAAATGCACGTATAAACGATCTGGAGGTGGCGCTATGACAACGAGCTCAGACCAAGCCTGATCCTTCGTTATGCGGCTTTGATCCTCCCGAGCGCGTCTGGGACCCTGACGCCGAGGCTTATTGTTGCATATGTATGTACATATGCTGCAGCAAAACTTGAATAGTCTGCCTGGTTTGAGTAGCTGATGTGGGCTCATCGCTCTTACGCCGAGACGCGAGTAAAAACCACTTCGTAAAACAGTTGGCGCGCGTGTTCCATATCCTCTAAAGAGTTTGCCTGATCCTCATGAATCGTATTGCTGCGTACCATTACTCGCGATGCGCAGGTTCAAAGTGGCATAGCGTATATTTAAACACATGCGTCTATCTATGGACCGTCACAATGAATTAAACTATTCCGAATCTTCATCATAACTTCAATTCTCTTAAAGTGCCCGGTGCTCGGGTCAATCATTGCCGATGTGTGAATTCTCACTAATTTGAAATTCTAGGGGACTCAATTTTGACATGTGGCAATACCCGGAGTTCTGGTATCTTGATTTTCTCAGCTTCCCAACTTGAACACCCCCGCGCCAAAGTAGGCAACAGCGCAAACTTGCAGAGCAAGCCAAGACGGCCAGGCCGAATTTGTAATTCAGAGACCAAATCTGACCTGTCATTCAAGCCTCTCTGCATCGTATGCTTCGCATCAAGTTCATTTCGGCTGCCTCCCCGAAGACGTCTAGTGAGTTATTCACTCCTCTCGGCCGCAACCATCCGAACCCACCAACTTGGCTACTGCGCGATCGTGATCTCGATCTCCGGCCTGCCGTGTATGTCCTTGCAAATCAGTGTGACGGTATATTATGCTTCTGTCTTTGTGGTGATGCTCTTCAAATACTCTGCACAGTCGCTATTGTGGCCTCGAGATTTCCATTCTGGCTCATCTTTTTGCTATTTACTTGTCTGACATGAGATCAAGTATTAGTGACTTATGATGCTAAAGTATTCTCGCATGTAATTCACGAATCAACACAAGCACATAAAATAATCGGATAAAATTCCGATATCTCTACCGAGGCTTATGCAAGCGTTACCTACATAGCCCGAAGTCCAAGCTTTGGTCCTCTTGATCGGTAAATCTTCTTGGCATAGACGCTTGGACTACCCAGGAATTGGTATGACAGCCGAAAAGGAAGCTCTCCACCCATCCCATCTGTGATAGAATTCGCATTTTCGGAGGCTCGGTTAGGCCTAATTGCCATTTTCGGATTACGGAGGGTATAAGATCTTGAGCTACACTCCCGGCGGCACGGGCAACCATCTTTGGTAGAGCCGTGATCAACATCGCATTCAACTCCTCTCGCATCGGGGAAACTTGTGAATTTACCTACCGCGGCATGAATGCGTATTCGTGGGTGCATATACGGTGGCAAATTGCTTCTCCTACTTTGGCACTGATGCTGAGGAAAGAGGGGAAGCTATGAATGCTGGCGCGAGCTCTAAATGCCTCTCGGAGGGGAGAGTCTTGTGTATATCTATCTCAAAATGGCTCCTAGCAATATAAAGCTCGATGTAGTTGCAGATAGGACTAGCTACCAGAACATTAACTGCCAATGGATCATAACAGAAGGCATAATTTATACACCGGAGGGTATAATCCAATACCGGCGGCGTCATATCACCATTATTACTCCACACTCGATATGGGAGAAGATTCAAGAGGCTATCTAGATGATGCAGGCTCGACAAGTTCAACGGTATGTGTTTCTTATGACAATATTGGAGATATACTCCAAACCTCTTGCATATGAGCATACAGATTATGAGATGACTAACATCTCATAGCATTGGCCTTCCCATCACCATCACCGTTTACCAGATGTTGGACGCTCACTGAGCTCAATGCATGGAGAGCGCGATGAGGGCTCTTCCAGTATGGTCGGGCAAGAGGGGATGCCTTCTCCTGCGCGGCGACCGCAGCGACCCAGGATTAAATTTACTCCAGAAGAAGATCAGCTATTAATTGAACTCAAAGAGCAGAAACACCTCACATGGAGGCAAATCGCCGACTTCTTCCCTGGCCGTAACCCAGGCACCTTGCAAGTGCGGTATTGCACGAAGTTGAAAGTAGAGGCCACGCCATGGACTAGAGAGATGGTATGATGCGACTCCATAGAGTTATTATTACCTGATAATAAATGGTAGCTAATAATTTGGATTTAGGATGAAAGACTTCTTCATGCGTTACAAAGTTATGAGGATGAAAAATGGCGTATCGTTGCCCAAAGGGTTGGAGGTGGAGTTACACCGATGGGATGTTGCGATCGGGTGTGGGAACTGTTTAACGATGACCTTGACGATGCCTCTTCATTCCCGTTCGCAAATGAAGGTTGAAGTCGGATGGAATATTGTCGTGTGATGAATAACAGCGATGACAGCATATCTATGAGACTCTAAATATATGATATTGACAAAAAGATGAACATGAATATTTGTAACATACAAGGTAGAAAAGAAATTCACCGGTGCTTTTCAGGACAACAAGTGCTTTCCAAGCTCCAGCTCATTCAGGACAGCACCCGATTCAACTAGGGCTATCAAAGTCCGATGGCAAGAGACACCCAGCTCGTGGTGCTCGACGCCGCTATTTTGCCTAAGAAAATCTGCCATCTCGACCAGCCAGCCATTGAAATCTTGGATTTCTGTAGTC
This sequence comes from Trichoderma arundinaceum, assembly GCA_025919625.1. NCBI lineage: Eukaryota > Fungi > Ascomycota > Sordariomycetes > Hypocreales > Hypocreaceae > Trichoderma > Trichoderma arundinaceum. The sequence continues at coordinate 246,270 of JAMQTF010000018.1, forward strand.
TTTCCTGCGCGAACGTCTTGAAGCATAGAGCTCGTATTTTCTTTGACCACATTACCAATCTTGTAGAGCATTGAGCGAAGCTGAGGCTGTGAAAATCGCAAGGTGAGATCCTCCCTAAGAAGATCCAACGATTGAGTGTCATTATCGGCAGAAGTGAGAATCTCGGCACTGCTAGGATGATTGATGAGAGTTTGGAGGATAGCACTGGATTCGCCTAGGAGGCGGTCCATGACTTTGGCAATAACGCCATCTGGATTCTCAAAGAGGCCGCCGTTTTTACAGCGGAGTATAGCGGTGAGAGGGTTTATAGAAGAGTTTACGACGAGTTTTTGTAGCTGCGAGACCCAAAGCTCGGCTCTTGTTATTGACCTTGCGTTTAGGTTGGGAGCAGTTGCAATGGCTTGTGTTAGATATGTGACGCTTGGTGAGACAGGCTGGGTGCTGTTATTTAGTAGGACAGGCCCGATAGCAGAGTCTGCAGGAGAGGCATGAAGGCTTTTGAATGGTCCCTCCGATAGAACGCCATGATTCGTGACGCAGGCCAAAATGTTGGGTCCATTGTTGTCAGGATAACGCTTGGATATGTATTCCTGTCCGTGAGGTGGCCAGAGCTTTGACATGCCATTTTGGAGAAACGCTACGCTGCTTTTGTTATCAAGATAGCCTCGTAGTTTATCTGTTTCAGGCATGGCGGCAGCAGCTTTAGTTGCGACAATGAGATTGCGAATTTTACTTGCTTGAGCGACTTCTCTGACTGGGCCTAGTGAGGGCGCTTGTTCAGTCCACCACTCAATCTGGAATTCATCCTTGCCGCGGTAAATTTGGCCTAAGCGCGTGATTTCGAGGCCGAGTCCTTGAGCCCATTGGGACAAAAGCTCTTTTCTGTGTACAACGAGAGTAATGGGGGGGCGAGGAGAGTTCATGGAAAGGCAACTGGCGTAAAGACGACCCAGGTTGCCAACGCCGAGAATAAATATTCGGCGGTCCAGGTCGTCAGAAGTAAACTGATTCGAATTGTCATTATTGCTGATACTGCTGTCTATATTGGCCGGGCTCCAGGCGTATAATTTGGGAGCAGGGCTCGCGTTATCTAGCAGAGACTTGAGCCATGAAGGTTGATGAGATGGTTGTGTTGAGTAAGCCGCCATGGGCTGGGCAGCTATGATGATTTTTGTTGGATAAAGGTGGAGTGGTGATCTATAAGGGCGACGAGCTAGCTTTGTCAAAATTGACATGTCGAAGGCTTAACAGCGGTTGGAAGGAATCAAGAATGACGAGAGATATGGAAGATTGACTTATCCAGAAAGATTGGGATGAGGGGCAGCGGCTCTAAGCCTTTTGAGTATGTACAGCAAACGTCTATGCGGTTAGATCTTGCTGCTGGTGAAGATTATCCGACGGCGCAGGAAGAAAATCTCAACCGGGAGCAAACAGGTTTTTTTAAAAGGAGACCTCAGGTCATTTTATTATCTACGTTGAGGTTAGAAATCGGGTGGTTATATGCAGCTGATGTATAAAAGGTAGTAATATGGAGTGTAGGCGGAGTAATATCTACAATAAAGTGAGTAGTGCAGGCTGGCTCTTAGTAAGTGTATGTGCGGTTCCGACTTCGCAGATATATTTATCAATATACGTAGAATAATATTTTATACCGGATTCAGCGTTCGCCTAGATGCTACTTTAACATCTCCACGTGTTTATCCATCACTCTAGTATTTTGCTCATTCTCTCTGCTACCCTGAAGCTTGGATAATGTTCTCTCTGTACTCCGTATTTTGTAGAGTGCTTGCAGAGCCACGTGACCCGCCCAATGCTGAAGTGGGCACGCTGCCTAAAACTCGATCTGCGGGCCTTTTCCACGATGACCAATCACCGCTTCGCTCCTTTGCCACCCCTGCGCCTAACAAGGTGAGCGCCCTTGAATCATGAAGTCAGCCGTTCTTCACGAGCTCTCTTAGCTGGTCGCCATTTTTCACTTCTTGGCCCCTTCATTTCAGCTCTTTGGTTCCTTTTTCGTCACGGAAAAACTCAACCAAAGACCATGCCGTGATGCTGCGAAAATAACGACATTTTCGGCAAGACCGGGCATCAAACACTCCTGTCCATAGATCGCCTTTGCCGCCGCCGTGAAGATTCCCTGGCCTGGCATCACAAGCATTGCGGGTCTAACATGATAAGCGTTGCTAGAGAAGATAGAACATTTCAAGTTTGCCTCTTCTCATCATATTTTCCTGTTTCCAGAAACAACAATCTCATTCATCACCCTTTTCTCGAGACTTTGCGGCCTGGATACTCAATCTCCTACCAGTAGTCAGCCTCTGGTTCGACAACCTGACAACCTGCCAAACGCCATGGACCCTGAAAACGAGGCAAAGGAGAAGGACGTTGGTGAAAGCCGGAGTGCCTTACTTAGCCAAATGGTAGCAGCGGCTCAACAGGACTCGTCATCTGATCCCAGCCCTGAAGCCCAAACTGCTATTGGAATGAGCGAAGATGATGCGCTGAAGAATCTCTCTGGGACCGTGCGAGATCAGGATGAGCTGGAACGGGATATTACAATGCAGGCCAATGCGGCCCTCATGGAGGCTGAAGACCAAAAGGACCGTAATCGAATTGTCAAGCTGGAATTGACCCGCGACCGGTACAAATCCCAACTTGACAAGGAGAAAAAGAGGCTGGAAAAGGCTGCTGGCAATCCATATCAGTCTCGAACTATTCAAAACGAGATTGCGAAACTCGAACAAGAAATCAACCAGGCCACTCTAGACATCGCCGATTTTGAACTGCGTATTCAAAAGCGACATCAAGAGGATCCGTTACACAGCATGAACCAGACCAAGTCTAAGAAGCTTCCTGGTGAGAGCAACCGTGAATATCTCATCCGAACCGGCAAGATTACCCCGTTTTCCAAACTTGGAGGAGCGCGCCCCGCCGGTATCGAGGGTCAGCTTGCCGACACTCTTTTGGATGCTGAGGAGGAAGCCGCCGCAGAGCAACTGGGTAATGAAGCTAATGAAGGACCACTATCTCATCAATTACTTCGGCGTCCTGGTTTTGCCGAACAAGAGACACCACCACCTACGATCCAAGGAACTGCAGCTGAGACCGAATTTTCACTTAGACCACGAAAGAAGAGAAAGGTTCAAAGGGAAACAGATCGTGAGCCGTCTGCCGAGTTTGAACCAGAGGCATCTTCTGGATCAGAATCTCATGATTCCGTGGTTTGGCAACAAGCAACGGAGGATGATCTCGTTCGCCAGCAGCGTCGTAAAGCCAAAGCTAAAGAACAGGCTGCTCAGCAAGATGGAATTGATCTTAGTAAGATTGATGATGGCAACGAAGCTCACTACAAGAAGCGGCTGAAAGATTGGGTCAATCGAAGGAGCCGAGCAAGGCGGGCTCACCGTCAAGCTGACTCTGCCTCACGTCCTGAGGAGAGCGACGAGGACGAATATGAGTGGTTTAAACCAGCTCCTGGTGTTTCAGATCATTATTTTACAGATGACCTCAAGCTGCCAGGTGATATCTATCCATCTCTGTTTGGATATCAGAAGACAGGCGTGCAGTGGCTAGCCGAACTCTATAAGCAAAAGGTTGGGGGAATCATTGGAGACGAAATGGGTCTTGGTAAAACGGTCCAACTTATTGCATTCATTGCTGCTCTGCACTATAGCAAAAAGCTCAAGAAACCGGTAATTGTTGTCGCTCCAGCTACCCTCCTTCGTCAGTGGGTGAGCGAGTTCCATCGCTGGTGGCCTCCCCTGCGTGTCTCTATCCTGCATTCTTCGGGTAGTGGAATGCTTAACCCGACAGCGGAAGATGACTATGATGTAGAGCATTTCAGCCCGATGGCAACCAGATCTGAAAAGGCCGCAAGAAAGATAGTTCGAGGTGTTGTGCAAAAAGGCCACGTTTTGGTTACCACATACACAGGACTACAGACATATGCTGAGGAACTGTTACATGTCGAATGGGATTATGCCGTGCTCGACGAGGGCCACAAAATTCGAAATCCAAATGCTGAGATTACCGTTACTTGCAAAGAGCTTAACACGCCAAATCGTGTCATCTTATCTGGAACTCCAGTCCAGAACAATCTGACAGAGCTTTGGTCGCTCTTCGACTTTATCTATCCGATGCGTTTGGGCACTTTGGTCAATTTCAAGCAGCAGTTTGAGATTCCCATTCGACAGGGCGGCTATGCAAACGCGTCAAACCTGCAAGTCATGACTGCTGAGAAATGTGCTGAAGCATTGAAAGAGACAATCAGTGAATACTTACTTCAGCGGCTCAAAGTAGATGTGGCCGCCGATCTCCCAGAAAAGACAGAGCAGGTATTATTCTGCAAATTGACAGATGGCCAACGCAAAGCGTATGAGACATTTATCGGTTCTGACGAGGTTACTGCAATTTTGAATCGGAAGCGACAATCGCTTTATGGAATCGATATCCTCCGCAAAATTTGCAACCATCCCGACCTTTTAGATAAGTCTCTTTCGCAGAAGGCTGGCTACGATTTTGGTAACCCGAAAATGTCTGCAAAATTGCAGCTTACCAAAGACCTCTTACAAAAAGTGATGATTCCGAATGGACACAAGACACTACTATTTTCACAAGGCAAGCAGATGCTGAACATAATTGAGAAGTGTATCAGGGAATGTGAAATCACATATCTGCGAATGGATGGCGAAACTCCAATCGATCAAAGACAGCCGATGATTGACAAGTTCAACACTGATCCTAATATCCATGTCTTTCTCATGACTACCAGGACCGGTGGGCTGGGTACGAACCTTACTGGTGCTGATCGAATCATCATATTTGACCCGGACTGGAATCCATCTACTGATTTGCAAGCGCGAGAGCGAGCATGGCGATTGGGCCAGAACAAACCTGTCAAGATTTACCGATTGATGACTGAGGGTACAATTGAAGAAAAGATATACCACCGCCAGATTTTCAAGCAGTTTATGACAAACAAAGTGCTCAAGGACCCAAAGCAGCGAAGCTCTTATGACCTTTCCGATCTTTACGATCTGTTCACTTTTGAGAAACATACAGATGCAGCTGCTGCAAGGAGCGAAGTATTCAAGGGCGCCGAAGTAAACTTGAAGAAAAATACAGAAAACTCCAATGCAAAGACATTGATGCCTATTGGAAGTGTGGGTCAAGGGAACCAAGAGGGCGAATTGAAGAACTTGGATTTGGTGGCCGCAATGGAAGAGTTCAAGGAAGACCCATCTGCCCACGAAGAGAAGCGCATGCTGGAGGGCATCTTTGCACGATCAGTGAACAGCGCGTATGACCATGAGCAGATTGTCAATGGACCACAGAAGGTGAAGGCTGACATGGCTGTTCTACGCCAGGAGGCGAATATGGTGGCTCGCCAGGCTGCTGCTCACCTTCGACATTCGGGAGAGGAAGCCCGCCGTGTGCCGATTGGTACAGTTACTTGGACTGGCGAAGTTGGCACAGCTGGTCGTCCAGGTGGCAACCGCCGCCGCGGAGGACCGAGTTCAGTGGGTATCATGAGTAACCTTGCGGACCGTCAGGGTCTGGATAGTGGAAGCAGTTCGAGATCAGGAACGCCTGGTGGTGACAAGAACATGAAGGCGAAAGACTTCATTCCAATGATTAAGACGTTTATTAATCGACAAGGAGGAAAGGTCCCAAGTAAGATGCTTGTGGATCATTTCAACCCTTATTGCCCTGGGAAGAAGCAGAGCGATGAGTTCAAATCTGCTTTGGAGATGATTGCTGTGCTGAATCGGGTTAGCAGCACTGGGAGAGGCATGTGGTCGCTGAAACCCGAGTTCAAATGAGCTTTATAATTGTCATCTGGGAAACATTTGACGAACTCTACTAGCTCAAATTCTTTTTACTTGATTAAGCGAGGAGTCTGGGATAGAGGTTGGGGAACGGGATACTACGCATGGTGCTAGAAAAACATTTCAAGTAGAACTCATCATAATGCATTGCTTCGTTGCTACGTTCATTCATTCAACCATTGCCGGTTATTGGCATTCAACTTAGGACAATCACATATGGCAAATCTCACAGAAGAGTGTTTGGCAGGAAGATAACTTTTCATAGCCTTCTTCGGGCGAATTCGTAACTGTCTACTGCATCCACATCAAGCAACATCCCATTTCTAACAAAAAGGACGTGGAAACACTTGAGCAGAGCATGGTAGAATTGGAGACCAGGCTCTAAGGGCCGTTCTCCTCGTTTTTTCTCAACGCCACATAAAAGAACCAGATAGCGAAACTCCTGCCTTGATCCCAAACCATAGTCTCGCCAGGCATGCAAATTTGTATTTTTTGTTTGTAAAAAAATACAATATTTACAGACGACGACCACGGCGACCACCCTTTCTGCGGGTAGAGTCGGAGGGGGTAGGAGTAACGTCCTCAATGCGGCCGATCTTCATGCCAGCACGTGCCAGGGCACGGAGAGCAGACTGGGCACCGGGACCAGGGGTCTTGGTGCCGTTACCTATAAGGTTGACCTCGTTAGCCTCTATAATTCCAATCTCGAGTTGTGATGGTGCGCAAACATACCACCGGTAGCACGGATCTTGATGTGCAGAGCGTTGATGCCAAGCTCCTTGCATCGGGCGGCGACGTCCTGGGCAGCCAACATGGCGGCGTAGGGGGAGGACTCGTCACGGTCAGCCTTGACCTTCATACCACCGGTGACACGGGTGATGGTTTCACGGCCGGACAGATCGGTAACGTGGACGAAGGTGTCGTTGAAGGAGGCGAAGATACGGGCAACGCCGAAGACGAGCTCGCCTACAGAACGGTTATTAGCATTTAGTCTTTATTTTCGCATCTTCTTCACCCCTCTTTTGCCAATGTATAATTTCAAAGTCGGTGCTTCTCGCGCAAACTTCAAAATTATCCAACGCAATTCCTCGTCCAGAGCTGGTTTCTACATACCATCGCGGGCAGAGGGGCCCAGGGAGATGTTCTCCTTAGGAGCGGCGACCTTCTTGGGGGGCATTTTGAAGTTTCGGCGACGTCTGGCTTTTCGTCACGGGGCTGTTGAGAACTGACGAGCTAGAAAGAAAGAGGCCGTGATGCGCTTGAGTGGTGGTTCAGCGAACGAGGGCGGTTAGAGGGGCGGTGGGGCGCGGCAGAAAAATCCCACACAAAATTTAGCGATTGGTGTGCAAAAAAATCTGAGCACTGGCTGCTGGGACTTGTTTTTTTGCTACCTCAAGCCCTGCCCTACCACCAATTTTTTTTTCTAGAGTGGGACCTTTGGAGCTCCACCAAAGAGGTACAGTTCCCTCTTTTTTTTCTTCCCTCCCCTCTGGCTTTTTCCTTTCCCTTCAAGCACAGCTTCGACGATACTAACAGACATCGCCAACAGCCAAGTCGCCAAAATGTCTACGTATGTGCCTCCTCCCTGAACGCTTTGCGATACGGGGCAGATGCCCGGTCTCGATATGTTTGCAGATTGTCGTGGTCCTCTCGCTGGGCAGCCGATGAAAATCTTTTTCTCGTGAAAAGATCGGCCTGCCAGCTCGATCCCTCCCGAGGCGTCTCCCTCAGTTATTCAAGATTCGGGAATTTCCAGTTTTGCGAGCTGAGAGACGTCGCCATGGGGTGTTGGAGATGAAGAATGCTTCACTGCTTCTTCTCTCTCAAATCCATTGTCGCAAATGGGTAATTGGCTTTAGTCTGAAATGGCCTAACCGCCATTCCCTGCGACTTACCATTTCTTGGACGAGATTTTTCTTGGCTAAGGTGTTGTCGGATGAGTTCAACAAAGGCTTCAATTGAGCACTGCTGGAATATGCGTGCCATTGACTGCCCTATCTCACCGATTAAATTCAGCTCGAGTCAGCCTTGTTGAGAATGTCGCATTTCAGCTACAGTTCTTGCATCGGCGCTCTGTTCCATACATGCTGTATGGCGGACTACGTACTAATCTGAGTTTTGAATATAGCGTCCCTACCAACGACCACGTCCTGGTCCCTGAGACCCTCCTCAAGAAGCGCAAGAGCCAGGAGAAGGCTCGCGCTGAGCGTGCCGCCGTTGTTGAGAAGCGCAAGGCTGTATGTATACCCTTTCCTACCTACAATTTCTTCGTGATGCACAACATACCGTCAACTAGACACTTTGTGTCAATGTCGTTGATAGTTAACCTTCTTTCGGGTCTGATATTCTGTTTGGAATACTCTTGAGCATGTTGCATTTTCTGTTTAGACCAAATCGTTAACATGACTTTTACAGGCCAACAAGGAGAAGCGTGGCGTCATCTTCAAGCGTGCTGAGAAGTACGTCAAGGAGTACCGCGATGCTGAGCGTGAGAAGATCCGCCTTCGCCGTGCTGCCAAGGCCGACGACTCTGCCTACATCCCCGCTGAGGCCAAGCTGATCTTCGTCGTCCGTATCAAGGGGTATGTGTTATCCATTAAAAAGTAGCATCTATTGAGTGCAATGGTTGACAAGTTTTCAGTATCAACAAGATGCCCCCTAAGCCCCGCAAGGTCCTCCAGCTGCTCCGTCTCCTCCAGATCAACAACGGTGTCTTCCTGAAGGTTACCAAGGCCATCACTGAGATGCTCAAGATTGTTGAGCCCTGGATCGCCTACGGTTACCCCAACCTGAAGTCCGTCAAGGAGCTCATCTACAAGCGTGGATACGGAAAGGTCGAGAAGCAGCGCATTGCTCTTACCGACAACACCATCATTGAGACCACCCTCGGCAAGTACGGCATCATCTGCGTTGAGGATCTTGTCCACGAGATCTTCACCGTTGGCCCCAACTTCAAGCAGGCCTCCAACTTCCTGTGGCCCTTCAAGCTCAGCAACCCCAACGGTGGTTTCCGTCCCCGCAAGTTCAAGCACTACATTGAGGGTGGTGACCTTGGCAACCGTGAGGAGGCTATCAACGCTCTCATCCGCCAGATGAACTAAGTCAATTCAAACAAAAATGGGTTTTACGGATTTTGGTAGTGGGACTAGGGAAATATCAAGCATGGTTGCTCGGCGTTGGTATCACGACTTGGCTTTTGTTAAATTGACTCTTCGATGAATGACACTCGAGTTTCCATGCTGTGTGATGCTCAAAAGTGCTTTATAAATCTGTCTGTGCTATGCCACTGTGTCTTCGTATCTTGATGCTCTTGCAATAATCTTGACTTAGCTGGATCTTTCAGCAAGTACTCTGTAATTTAAGTGGTGATTATTAGTCAGGTCCCCACTCCTGAGCGGACTGGTAAGTTTACATGAGGATTAATAAGAGAAGGCTCTACATCTTGATATCGAAACTTGTCCCACACCCACAGCTGCTCGTTGCATACGGGTTATCAACAATTTTGAACTGTGACCCAATCAACTCCTTCGTAAAGTCCACCTTACTGCCCTTGAGAAGCTCTAGGGAAGGCTCGTCTAGTATAATCTTTGGGCTATCTTCAGATGGAGAAGAATTGGCCTCATCCGGAACGTATTGGAAGATGCTGTCTTCCTCGCTAACAATGGTGGATGCTTCGCGCGCCTCTCCCGTAGGCATCGTAATAAGACTCATGAGATACTGAAAACCGTGGCAGCCTCCGCTCTCGACTCGAATGCGCAAGGCTAGATTTGGGTTCTTGTCTTTGACCATAATCTCGGAGAGGCGCTGAATGAGTCACTCGTGAGTAATGCTGTTACAACAGGACAAGGAATGAATACCCATCTCTGAGCAAGAGTCATACCTGGGCTGCTCGTGGCGTAATCTCCAGCACCATATCCTTGCCGTCTTCATCTTTCAGAGGATTCTGCACACATATCGTAGCAAGTCGGGCAGCGGATGCTGAAAATGATCGGTTGGTCGGCTGCCAACCTATTGATAGCGCAGATGATTTGGAAACTGGAGTTACTGAGATGCGATGTCCGAACTGAGACGGAGTTACAGTCGCTCGTAGCCGTGAAGAACGGGATGCTCCGCGTGGGACGAGGAATTCCAGAGGAGTTTGTTGTACATGTGCGGTGGTCGTTGAATACCGGCGCTTGGCCAGCTGAACAAAGGATCGAGCGGCAGAGGCGCCATCTGCGCAGCGTAGGGGTATCATGGTGGGCTGTGAGTCAGATGTTCCTGTATCTGCTGTGGAATGGCAAAAGTCCAAGATTGGCTTTCGCCGAGGCTGTCGAGGAATGTTAGTTATCCAGCCGTCTATTTCCGTTGCTGATGTCAGTCGACTCAGGCACCCAGGCACAGGCGGTAAATGGCCGGCAATACTCATTGCCTGCGTGCTAGTGGTCAGATTGCCTTAGCTAAGCAGAGAATGCAAAGTGCACTCGCTAAGCCCCAAGACGCCGCCCCACCTCCCACCAAAAATCAGTGAATTTTTGACCCTCGAGTTTTGAACCAACCCCGCGCACCTCGAAGGAGAGTCTTTGAAGCCCCTGGCCCTGGATCTCGATTTCTGCAACAGCGTCGAACCGGAGGAGAAATCTTAAAGCCCAAGAAAAAGGGAAAAAGATTCGCCAAAATGTCTCGATTTTTCCGCAGCGGCGGTGACGACAGCTCCAGCGAGAGCTCCAGCGACGAGGAAGAACTCTACTCCGGAGAGGAGGATCAGGAACTCGACCAGGAACAGTCCGAGGAGGAGTCTGATGAGTTTGAAAACTCCGATGACGAGAGTGAGGAGGCCGACAAGGATGCTGGCGGCGAGGCGAAGCAGGGTGCCTTCCGATTCTTGAGAGACAACGTCCAATCAGATAGCGAAGGCAGCGATGATGAAGTTCGAGACAAGGTCAAGAGCGCGCAGGTCAAGCGACTGGACGAGCTCGAAACATCGATTAAGCAGATCGAGAACGGTCAGAAGAATGGCGACTGGACTCTGATCTCTACTGGTATGGCAACAATCACGACGCGATGACGAAAGAGCAGCACTAATATTTTTCACCTAGAATTCGACAAGCTCAACCGACAAGTGACAAAACTCCCAGCCGGCAGCAGAATACCCAAGCCATATATCAAGGTTATTGCCGAGCTCGAGGAATCCGTCAATGAGGCGCTTGCGAAGCAAAAGGTCACGCCCAAGAAGATGAACGCCATCCAGGCTCGTGCCCTCAACGCTGTCAAGCAAAAGGTCAAGAAGACCAACAAGGATTACCAGAAGGAGATTGAGGTCTACCGAGAGGATAAAGATACCTACCTGTGGTCTTCAGATGAGGAAGAGGAGGTTCCTGCTCCCAAGGCACCCAAGGCCGTCAAATTTGACGAGACTGCCGGTACTGAGGAGGTCGTTGATGAGGGATTCACCCCCGTTGGAAAGGGTGGCCGTACCCTGCAGTACACCCCTGAGGGTATCTTCAAGCACCTGCGAGGCATTATGGAGACTCGTGGTAAGAAGAATACCGATAGACTTGAGCAGATCAAGGTCATGGAGAAGCTCAACGAGATCGCCAACACCCCCTACCAGCAGATTCGTGTTCTTCTGACTCTGGTCTCTGCTCGATTCGACCTCGGCTCTGGAACCACCAATGTCATGCCCTTGGAGCACTGGAAGGCCGCTGAGAAGGAGCTGTCCCAGCTTCTGACTCTCCTCTCACAGACGACCGAGTACGTCGTGCTCGAGAACGTTGAGGAGTGGGATGACGATGAGAAGCCCCCTACTCTGCAGCCTGGTGAGAAGTACATCAAGGTTGCCGGCAGCATCGTCTCCTACGTCGAGCGACTTGACGATGAGCTGCACCGATCTCTGCAGAGCATCGACCCCCACACCTCAGAGTACATTGAGCGCCTGCAGGATGAGGGTGCCCTGTACAACGTCATCTTCCGTGGTCTCCTGTACTACGAGACCCTGAAGAAGGATGAGACCATTGAGGTTCCCCAAGACAGTGTCAACCGCATCGTCATGCGAAGACTGGAGCACGTCTACTTCAAGGTAAGAATTTCCCGCTACTGACGAATTGTATTCCTTTAGCTAACTTGGACTTTAGCCTGCTCAGGTTGTCAAGACTTTCGAGGAGAACTGCTGGAAGGCCGTTGGTGAGGATGTCGACTCTACCACCACTCCTCGTGCCAAGGCCCAGGAGCCCGCCAGTCTGGTCAACGTTCTCTGCGCCTACCTTTACACCAACAGCGAGGGTATCCTTCGTGCCCGAGCCCTGCTCTCCCAAGTCTACTTCCTCGCTCTGCACGACGAGTACTACAAGGCTCGTGACATGATGCTCATGTCACACTTGCAGGAGACTGTCAACGGCTTCGATATCCAGAGCCAGATCCTGTACAACCGAACTCTTGTCCAGGTCGGCCTCTGCGCCTTCCGCAAGGGCCTCATCTACGATGCTCAGAACACTCTGCAAGAGATCTGCGGCAGCGGTCGCCAAAAGGAGCTGCTTGCCCAGGGCGTCATGATGCAGAGGTACAGCCAGGTATCTCCCGAGCAGGAGCGCCTTGAGAAGCAGAGACAGCTTCCTTTCCACATGCACATCAACCTGGAGCTGCTCGAGTGCGTATACCTCACCTGCAGCATGCTTCTGGAGATTCCCCTCCTGGCCCAGACTGGCTCTTCCCCCGACGTCAAGAAGCGTGTCATTAGCAAGACGTACCGTCGCATGTTGGAGTACCACGAGAGACAGATCTTCACTGGTCCTCCCGAGAACACTCGTGACCACGTGATGCAGGCCTCCAAGGCTCTCGCCGCCGGCGAGTGGAAGAAGTCCATCAGCTACATCCACAGCATCAAGATCTGGGACCTGATGCCCAACACCGACGAGATCAAGGAGATGCTGTCCAAGCAGATCCAGGAGGAGGGCCTCCGAACATACCTCTTCACCTACGCTCCCTTCTACGACACCCTCGCCATCGAAACCCTCAGCAACATGTTCGAGCTCGACACCACCAAGGTGGCTGCCGTTATCAGCAAGATGATCAGCCACGAGGAGCTCGCGGCCTCTCTCGACCAGGTCACCAATAACGTCATCTTCCGCAAGGGCGTCGAGCTCAGCAGACTCCAGTCCTTGGCCCTCGCCCTGTCAGACAAGGCCAGCGCGCTCATTGAGACCAACGAGCGGACATTGGAGCAGCGCACACAGGGCACGTCAAGCGCCTTTGAGCGACAAGGCGGCAGAGGCCGAGGAGGCCACAGAGGAGGTCAGCGCGGAGGCAGAGGCGGTCCCCGCGGTGGCGGCAACACACAGCGACAGGCCGGTGGTACGCAGTTCACGGGCGGAGCTCTGGGAGCGGCCGTCAGGGGCTAGAATGGAACATGATTATGAGAGGGTGGCTGGTAGGGCGTCCGAATTTGATCTCTTAACACTTTTACTTTGTGTTTTCAAATCCTTATTTTCCTCTTGTATGCTTGCATGGGATAAGGAGGGTTTCTCTTGTAATGGAAGAAAAAGTCCCGGTCGACGAGCGAGGAAACGGAGGGAACTCGCTACACTTGTTTGATAGGTTGAACTGGAAATTTTTAAAAGGAATGCATAAAACATAGAATGAATGTATGCCTTGTATTTCCTTTGAAATGTGTGCATGGTCATCTTGAGCCGAACTTTTAACTCTGATAGACCGTATCTAGCTATATATCTACTTGCATCCCATTAATCCGCGTATTTTCCTCATTTATAGCAGTCAATTAATCGTCATCAAGTCCATTATGGACTCGGAACAAAACACTATGCAGCATCTCATTCAGTTCGTTGATTTGGGTTTTGTATTGTTGCTGGATTATTTCCGAGTCCTGCATGTGCATTTGGTGGGCAGTGATTGTGCGTGGGTAACAACAGATAATTGATGTGAACAAAGAAAAGATTTGCGAATATATCAAATTTGTTAACTCTTCGCCGCTCTTGAGAAACCGGTGCCGTAGTGGGTGCCCTCTCGATGCTGTAGGTGTTGGGCAAAGGAGAAGCACGGGGTGATGATGAGACATGGCAACAGTTGAGTGCCTAGTACCTCGATTTGCAGCAGCACGGGAAATAAAAATATTAACAAGAAAAGACAATTATCTTTCTGAATTAAGTTATTGGTCCTCGTGTTGTGTATGTACAGCCTAGGATATCAACTGCATGCGTCTACTTTCCTTTTCGTGTAGAGTGGCTGGCTGTACTCTCTATGTATACTCCATCACCATCCGCCACGCCATTTGTAAAATGAATTGATACAAAAGCAAAATCGTTTCATAGACCGCCACTACTCAGTGTCCTGCAGTTGCTGAATATTCAACAACGGCCAGCCATTCCTTATCCTAAAGTTATTCGGTTGTGAGATGCGATGATCGGAGTCTCGCCCTGACAGTTAACCGGCAGCCCCTTCGCTCGAATCTGTGGGGTTGCAACCAGCAGTGAAGGCGCTAAAAGATGGTTGACAGACCCCGCTAAAGAAGCTCTTGGTACGCTGTATTTTGCACCACCATCACCCCCCTCAGTCCCTAGACTTGACTCGCTCCGGGTCATGGGATATTTGCATTGAATCGGACAATTTCTCATGGCGCCCATCTTACTTGAACCCACAATGGAGGTGGAACTTTAAATATTAATAATCACCCAGCTTCTCCGGCAAGCAAAAACGTGGAGCAAATCGCGGCAGGTCTGCAGTGGATCTTCGTCCACTCACACACGCCTCATCCGAGGTTTTGTGGGGGTGGACCTCGGCTAGGCCAAACGACGCGAGGCTGGCTTTGGTTACCGTCTACGTTGACAGCAGAGGAGCTGAGCTTCTCACCTAAGGAATTAATTAATACATAGTAGCATTGAGAGCCGCCCCCAACAAAAGCTGGGAAGCAGCGCGCGTTTTGCCTTCAATTCATCAGCAGTCAGCATCATCCTCCCATCGCCGCCAGCAATTCGGCCAAACCCTCCCACAGGAAGGTTCGCAATCGATAGCAATCGATAACATCAGCTGCGCTTCGGCTTCGACTTCAGCTTCTGCTCCTCTGCGCCCACCATGACCGACGTGGCTGTCGACAACGCGGCGGCCGACATCGCCGTCGACTCGGCCCCGACAGAAGTGGCCGCGGCCCTCGATTCCTCAGCCGTCATCGTTGCTGATCCTGCGCCCTCGATCCCGACGCCGGCCAAGGCTCCCATCGGCGCCGTCCTCGCTGCGGTGCCCTCCAACGCCGATGCCTTTGCCGCCCACCTGCTGCGATGCCTGCAGACCCGCGCCGGCGCGGATGCCGTGCTGCAGTTCCTGTGCTACTCGTTCCGCCTGTCGGGCGCCGTGCTCGAGACGCTGAGCCGCAATGCGCTCCGCCAGTCCGCGCAGAAGCTCATCGCCATGGCATTCCAGCTGCCGCCGGCCACGACGGTGGTGCTGTCATCGGCCCCAGCTCCTCCCGGGGCCGCCCTGGCCCTCAGCCTGGCGACCAAGTTCAAGGCCCTGTCCGGCCTGCTGAGCGAGGCACGGACGATCAACCGACTCTGGGGCCTGCTCGGGCTGTACTTTGCGCTCAAGAGGATAATCGCCCGGCCGCGCGCCAAAAAGACAGACTCTGAGAAAGAGGGCTCGGACTCTGTCGTCGAGGCCCGCTTCGACACCGTCTTCTCTCTCACTCAGATCGTCACCCTCATCCTATACCAGGTGTTTGAGAACCTCGCGTTCTTGGGCAGCAAAAAGGCCATTGACCTCAAGCCCACGACAATGGGCAAGTTTGGCCTCCTCAGCGTTCGATGCTGGGGCACATACACCTTTATGGAGCTCTTCAGGCTCCTGCTGGAGCGCACACGCAAGAGCGCCAAGGCCAAGGATGCCGCCTGGGCCAAGACTTGGAACAAGAGCTTCTTCCGCAACCTGGCCTGGGCGCCATTGACGGTCCACTGGGGCATTCCTGGCGGAGGACCTCTGCCCGAGACGCTGGTGGGCTTGTTGGCGATG
Source organism: Trichoderma arundinaceum (assembly GCA_025919625.1). Classification (NCBI taxonomy): domain Eukaryota; kingdom Fungi; phylum Ascomycota; class Sordariomycetes; order Hypocreales; family Hypocreaceae; genus Trichoderma; species Trichoderma arundinaceum. Next base: position 262,091 of record JAMQTF010000018.1, read on the forward strand.
TATCCCTCGATGGGACAGATGGTCGATCTTTGGCGAGAGACGGCGTAAAGGTGTTTAAACTCTTCTCATCTCGGAATCTGAATAAAGGGGCTGGTCCGTCTATTCGGTGTTGCGCGAGCGGCTGTGTAACATACACTTGAAGGGAAAAAAGACTCAAAGGACCCCGGAAAGGCGGTGCGCATTTGGTACCTGTCTCAGTATAACAAATAGATTAACAGCGGGTAAGATTCATCTGCCGGAGTAAATGAAAGCGCTTGGTCTCGCAAAGAATATTGGGAACCTGGGCAATGGTAGAATGTCGGATAGGTATGTAAAGCTTTTTTGCCTCTTGTCTTGCTTTTGCTCGGATCACATGTAATAGTTATACTATATTTTTGCCGTTTACGTTTATGAATATATATGCATGTATCTTGTTCATTTATTTTCTATCTACGTCGCTTGTATCTTATGGTGGCTATGCCATGCGTCCAAATATGCATCCAAAAAAGTGAGAATAAAAAGAGAGAAAACACCACGCTGCAGGCCAATTTACATCTCCAACCGTCGAAGCTCCTGCAGCGTCCAATACTTTCTCATATTCTCCGCCCCCAGCGATCTCACCTCGTCGTCCAGATGCGCCCACAGCACGCCTCCCCAGCTCTCCATCTTCTCCTTTAGAACGCTCATCTCGAAGTCCTTCTCGCCGCTCTTGCACTGCCTGATGTACTCCTCAAACCCCTCCAGCCCCTCGTGGATCTGCGCGTGCTGCTTCACCAGGTCGCCGTTTTTGGGGTCGAACTCGGGCATCCTCTGCGCCAGCCGAGGGAAGAAGTATGTCTCTTCGATGCGGTGGTGCATGGTGAGATGCTCGGCGAATTCGTTGCCGATTTGGAAGAGTTGTTTGAGGGACATGCCTTGGGGGCGGCGGCCCGTGGTGCAGGCCTGCCAGAGGACGTTCCATGATTGGCGGAAGTTGTTGTGCTGTGAGAGGCGTGAGATGATGCTCTTATATGTTATGCTTTCATGTGTAATTCGCGGACATGTATAAGACGTGGGTGTATGAGAGCGGCTGTGTCACTTACAAACCAGTTCATTTTATCAGCAAGACGGTTGTATTGCTTGAACTCATGATCCGTGAGCGGAGGGAGATCATCTTTCACGGGACATGTCTCCTTGTTGTCTTTTGACGCTTCACCAGCAGCAGCCATGTTGAAAGCAGGCCCTTGTCTCGCCGAGTTTGATATAAAAACTCCTCTTCTCGGTGCCGCAGCAATAACCGCACGCCCAGTCAAAATACTATACTTGAGCAAGGGAATTCGCGTCCTCGTCCGAACCCTCGAAATAATCATCCGTCCTATACTCTTCCACCTTTGATATCCGCAACCTTTGAACAAGAAGTCTGGAGATATCCCTTTTTATCCAGAAAGCACAGCGTCTTACCATCGCCAACTCCGCTACAAAACTTCGGATCTCGTGTTCTGGTAGATCTAAGCGTACGGCTCTGGTGATTGGCTATTTCTAGATGAGTCAGCGCTCCACCGTCTTACACACGCATCTGTAAGCAGCGATTTCTGATGACCAAGTCTCCATAAAAGCCGCGCGGTGACGCTTCTGATTCGATCGTGTTAGATTTAAACGTATGCAGTTCATCTCGGAGCTGTGATGGTCAGGGCATTTCGCCAATGATGGGCTGGGGCCGACAGTCCGGACCGCATGTCGGTGTTGGAATTAGAGAGGGCTAGGAGTTGAGATGTCCGAGGGCTTGAGATGTAGGACATATGATTGTTTTGAAGAGCATCATAAAGGGCTTGTCATATGTTTTCTTAGTACTAGAAACGCTAGAGGTATTATGCTATCCACGGCGTCGTTATTCAACTTTTTATGAGAGCCAGTATTGTCACGTCAGCCAGATATGCAGAGACTGAATTGCCTGCAGCAACGGATCTCCAGGCCATGTCGGACTCCGCCAAAGATCCGATCTCCCCAAAGAGCCCACAAGTCAGATCATTCGGCACCGGCAATGAAGTTCATCCCTATTTTCAGCTCTTCGAAGGAGTCTTTCGAACCATGCTAGCGCACCAAGGCCACCCAATATGGTTATGACCATACAGGGGTATCGTGGACACACCACTCTGTAGCAACAAATCAAGCGCGCGGCAAGCTTCCCAAACGGGCAACGCACATTTGGCTCTCAACTTATAGATTGAATGTCCTGAACTCTAGAATATATTGAGCAATTAATAGCCGCTGGAAAGAGTGGGAAAGACGACGCGCGGCGCTATCTTGGTCCACCAGCGGATGCCACAAATGCAAACTCTTCGGGCTAGATCCATAGCTTATCGCCATATGTAGAATATGCTTGACGCTATTTGCGCATTCCCGTAGTTACTGCAGTGTCTGAATGTTGCCGTTCATCAAGAGGCGGGTGTAGCCAGTGCCCTCGGAAAGTTCCGTGTTTCACAGCGTTACGCGCACAGCTTCTGAAATGCTGGTCTAGACCGCTCATATATCTTATCAACACCATATTTTAATGACGGACGTTAAGCAATGAATGCGAGCGGCCTTTGGTGTAAAGTAAGCCACATGTTTGCAATAGAACAGTATACAGTAGAGGATCCTCCTAGTCTCTAAGGCTGGGATTCGAAATCATGGGAGAGATAAAAGAGAATGTAAGGATGGATGAGGCTTATTATCCCAATTGAAATATGAGACTCGTCAGCTGATTCAACTCTGATTTTACTAGCGGATGATATAGTTTTGTTTTCTCTTCTATTGCTACTGGACACATCCATAGCGCTGCTTTGCATACAGGCACTGATCTGCAACCATCCGAGAAGCCAAGAAACATGGGTCCCTTTCGCCTAAATGCAGTCCTTCCGTCATAATAATACTGGTATAATAATGTCCATATCACATAAGCTCATAACCAATCCTTGCAGTCGCTCCACACGTCAAAGAGCTCCCTACGCAGGTCCAAACCCCTTCCCGCATCAGATACCACACCCAGCGGCACTCTTCGGATCTCTGAGGCACCGCTTGTGCACAATCTGCTTCAATTCTGTCTGCGGCACAATATACGGCTTGATAGACGTCCGCACATTGGTCCTCTGCTCAAAGTCGTATGCCATCGCAAACAGCGTCTCTTCACTAAATGCAGGACCCGAGAAGGCAATACCAAACGGACCGTTCGGGCTCGACAGTGTCAGGTTTCCTCTATCTGATGGAGTGATTGGTGTACTGTCCGGGCTGCGGCCAAGAGGCACAGTGACGACCGGCAGCCCCAGGCCTGATGCCGGCAGGACTGTATACGGTGTGGGCAATACCATTGCGTCCAACTCGTACTTCTCCAGGGCTCCTGTGAGACACATCGGTCCGAGGAAGTACTCTATAGCAGTGACGTTGGACCAGTAAGTTGGGTCCGTGTTGTTGATGCCAGTATGCAGGTAGCTGTCCCAAGCCATAGTGTCCACCCGTGGGAATGCCTCCAGAGGACTCTGCCTTGTAAAGTCTCGGAGGTCTCGGACCGAAGTAATGTTATTGGGGTTTTGCTTCAGAAAGCTGAGATACTTTTCCGGTAGGTTGGATAAGAAGTCGGCTCCCACAATGGAAAAGCCAGAGCTAGAAGCAGAGGGAGACGGTGAACTGCTATCGTCGCTGCTTGTGTCGTCGGGATATCCAACAGCGCAAAGCAGTTCGATATTGTCGATAATCTCTGCACCCGCTGAGCGGAGCACGTCTAATGCTTTCTCAAACGCCTCTGGGTCGCTGTCGGCTGTCGGATCAATATTTGTCGCCATCATGTTGCGGGACACACCAAGCCGTTTACCCTTGAGACCAGAGTCTGTGCATGCTGCGACGTAGTCGGGTATCTCGTCAAATGGGATCGCAGCCGTGTAGTTGTCCCGCTTATCAGGGCCTGCCATGGCTTGCATGAGATATGCAGCATCCTTGACCGTTCGGGTCAACGTCCCGACGGTGTCCTGCCGCTCTGAAAAGGGGATCACGAGATATCTCGAGGTCAACCCCACTGTGGGACGAAAGCCGACGACGTTGTTTGCGTGCCCGGGCAGTAGAATCGATCCGCCCGTGTCTGTCCCGACTGCTGCCCAAGCAAGGCCGATGGATGCCGATACAGCACTTCCTGATGACGAGCCTCTGGGGTTTTGTCTTGGGAAGTACGCGCCAACTGCTTGGCCGCCATGAGCCGACCAGCCTTCGTGGTTAATAAGCTCACGGGAGGCAGCCCATTGCGATAGGTTTGCTTTGCCAAGAATTACGGCCCCAGCTTTGCGCAGCTTGGATGCAATAGTGCTGTCCTCTGGTACTTTGGCTCCTAACAGGGCAAAGGAACCAGCAGTGTTGTTCATTTCATCGTCTGTGGCGATGTTGTTCTTGAGAAGAATGGGTATGCCATGAAGAGGCTGCTTGATAGGATCAATACCAGCTCTCCTCTCGGCATCACGCTCCAAGGCTATTGAGAATGCATCCGGGTTAATCTCAGTGACGGCTCGTAGAGCTAAATTGACCTCCAGGATCCTGGCAATATAGGCTTCTACCAGATCGGCGCTGGTAAACAGATTGCTGTCCAGCCCGGCTCGGAGATCAGCAAGAGTGGCATCGAGTAATGGAGGAAAGGCATCATGTGCTGTAGGCCTGCAGAGAGAGAGAAGAGGAAAAGATGCCACTTGCAGGGCCGTGGCCAGCGTCTTAAGGGGCCTCATCGTTGATACAGTGGTGTACAGAACAATAGTTTGGCTTCCAATACAGCTTCTGGGTTTGCTTTTCACACTTCTTGGGCGGAAAGAAGGTATACGTGCATATTTATATATATTTATATACATGTACTCGTGTGTGGTACACTCTTCTGGAGATACATTTGAAACACAGATACTACCACTGAGTATCACCGGATTGAGCGGATACGAATGGCCACATGCGCTTTCTACGACCGACCAACACTATGAGCCACTGTCCTCACTTTAGCGGACTGCTATCTTTGAAGACAATGATTTTTCCATATTTGGATAATGATAGCCGGATGTTTGATGTGAATCCACAGACATTGAAGACAATGGGCCACAGTGTCTGAGACAAGGTGGTCCCAGGGCATTTGCCCCCATGTAAGCCTCGTCCGGATAAAGTGGTATGCACCGCGGCTGCCACAGATTTAGAAAAACCATTAGACGGGCATTTTGACACCGAGATTCATGCAACTCCATAGGGCATGCAGATTTCGAGTGGATGATATTGCCGTGCAATGTCCAAGTAGATAATGGCCCGCCCTCCTCTGCCGGCCCAAGAAATCTTCAGCTTCCTCTTCAAGGAATTCGATGCACGCCAAGGAGCCAAGAACAGGCATCGGAGTTGAAATAGGCGACTTTTTCTTTAACCCGCGATTCTTACTGATGGAAGAGTACGTGCGCCTCTCTACATCCCGTCTTGGCAATGATCTCATCGTGCGTATTCCCATAATGGTTAAAAAAAATGTTTCCGCCTGGGGTATTTTGTTTTGTGAGTCCACCATATGCAACACTGAAGTCGCAATCTCGATTGTATCACATTTTCATGAACGGGACTTGATGATAACCGATCCCGAACACCGTAAGTCCGTGATTCGTATTAATGATATGTTCCTTTCTCCCCGAACAGGCAACAGAACGAACGTAGCATAGCCCCGCCTAATAGCCAAGAAGGTTGTTTGTGAACTGGGAAAGATTCGATGTCGATCGCTCACCTTGTATTAAGCTTATGTCTGAAAAGCAACATCCTTTTATCCAACCTGGTCATATGGCCGCGGGTTCAAAGATAAGGCTGAGTAATAGTCGCGGTAAAGCAGACACCGAGGCGGGGAGGTATTTTTCTTCGCTTGTAGTTCACAGCAGTTGTACCAGAGTCAAGCACGGATAACGCTGATCCGAACCCCGCGAGATTGATAGGTTCAAGTATGAGAGTGGTTGCTGAATCAGGAATATTTTGGCCATCTGATGCCGTTTTGCACCTCAGCAGAGCAGATAAACCACAGAATTGTCCGACAATGTTCTTTGAAGATGTCGTCTGGCCGGACCCCTATCATCTCCGTCGCTGTATTACGCTCGGGCACAATGCTCCGCCTAGATTACGACGACGAGAGGGTCCACAGTAATAAATATGCTCTTTTTCTCTTCTTTGCCATATATGAGCCCCGTATTGGACGTGTAAAGGGTGGTCAAACTTACGTGTGTCTCGCGGGAAGAGGCCAGCAAAGAGCAAAAAGCATGTCCTGATTGGGTGTCTTTCCTATACGCTTCACATCCATCCTAGAATGTGTCCGTCTGCCTCAAGCTGAGAGCTGCTTTCTCTCCACAAAAAGTTTCAAAACAGCTCAATGGAGCGCAGTGGTCTGAGTAAGAGATGAGCCTCCCTTATACATCCCAACGTCATATAGAGCTGAGAATATCTCTGGGCTTGTGATTTTAGCTCTCATATGCGGATACGTCGGCTTGTTAGTGCGACTCATGTGAATCGCTTCGGCAAGCTCCTATCTTCTTTGGTGTATTTCTCAATGTACATTTACAAGTAGTGCTACTAGCTACACGAAATCTCGGTCCAGAATGCGGCCGCGGCTGGTTCGCCCTGGTCTATACAACCAATGTCGTGTATGTCTCACTCTACTGCATCCTAGTGGATAGGGACGTCAGGATCCCTGCTATCAGCTGGGTGACAGGATCCCTCCTCCGCCTCTAGAAATGCCGTGTTTGCCAGCCCGTCTGATAATAGCGTGCTGTCTCAGTGCCAGTAGTAATTTTTTCGATGTATGTCTCAAAGGCGGCAGACAATCCCAGATGACATGTCTTAAGGGATTAGCATCCCCAACAAAGCTGTGTGATTGCTCGTAGGTGAGCTATCATTACCTCGGTTCCAAATTTCCAATCCAAGCGTCCAAATCTGCCGGTTCAGCTCTCTAGCAGCTGCACTCAATGACTGGGCCCCATACTTTCAACGAAACTGTGTCTGCTCCGTAATAAAGCGGGATGCATTCCGAACCAAAGTTAACGTCGTGAGCTTGGCCTATTTTATACAGGGCGGCATACCACGAATGGGTGGCGCACAATACTCTAGCCAAGTCCCGAGCCCTGTATGGTTACACAAGCTGGGTTATCTGACCAGTCAGTGGAGCACAAAATGTTGCATAGTGGCTATGCAGTGTCACACCTTATTTAAATGAGATTAGATGTAATAACGTATAAAGTAAATCTCATTCATTCTTTAGTTAGACTGCCTGAGAGATGAGTAGCTCATCTCAGGCGATGGATTGTAGTCTCGTTTTGGGGGTCCATTAAAGCCTTGTTGTCAAATGCGCACAAAAAGGGTGGAGGACGCAGAAGATTGTCTAATGTTGTAAATGGCCTGCGCAAACGCCTGGGGCAAACAGAAAATAACAATTCAATCTGGACTGTCACCTGGTCTCAATAAGCTGTATATGAACACTAGCCATACAGCAACGAAGATCATATTAGTAGGCGGATCTGGTAAAGTACGCAATCGGACAAGTACAAAATAGCACGTGTTATGACTATGAGCTTTTCCTATATACTATTCCAACTATACTAATCATCCTCAAAGCACCCCGTCTACTCGTCATCCGCCAGCCCGACAATCTTCAAGGAGTCCTTCCAAAGCCTCGCCTCCTCTGCAGCATTATACGTATGGCCGGTAGTTGTTGAGACTGTCATGTCATTATCATTTGGGCCAGGCTCCGCCTCCGCGACCTCAGCCAGGTACTTTCCCCCCTTACCTTCCCACTCTTTGCCAATAGCCGCCCAAACTTGCGTCGCAGCGCCTTGCTCCGGGCTCTTCATCCGTTTAAGCATCTCTGGCCCCAACTGTGCCATCAGAGCCTTGGTTTCTTCCTCGGGAACGTATCTCATCAGCCCGGTGGCAATACCACCCGGATGAAGACTCAGACCATGGAGACCACGGGTACCGTATCGGCGCTCAATCTCGCTGGCCATGTAGATGTTTGCAGTCTTGGACTGTCCATAGGAAGCCCACTTGTTGTAGTCTCCCTTCTGGAAGTTATAGTTGTCGGAAGCGAGAAGTCCATGGAAGCGATGGGCAGCTGAAGAAACATTGACGACACGGGAATTAAATTCAGGAGTGCTGCCCGCAAGAAGAGCCGGCTTGAGAAGTTGGAAGAAGAGGAAGTGGGAGAGGTGGTTGACGCCAAATTGCGACTCGTGGCCGTCTTCGGTGAGCTGGAAGGGAGTAGCCATGATACCCGCATTGTTGATGAGAATGTTGATCTTGTCAGTGTCAGCCAAGATGGTCTTCGCCGCAGCTCGAACGCTCTTGAGCGAGTTCTGGTCCATCTCAACGAGCTTCATGCGAGATGGCTCGAAGATATCACCAAGAGCACTCTTGGCTTTGATAAGATCTCTGGCTGTGAGGTAGAAGGAGGCTCCAGTTGTGTCGAGGGCGCGGACGGTCTCAACACCAAGGCCGGACGAAACACCAGTAACAACAATGACTTTGCCCTTGAGCTTGCCAGCCACTCCTTCATCCTTGATGATTTGCAGAGCGGTTGGTCGGGCGTCACCTGGGCCCTGAGGAGAGACGTGAGCTTCAGCGTAGCGAGACATTCTGGATACGTTTTCGGGATATTATTAATATGGGATTTGATGTAATTATTGGTGGTGAGGTCGGTCTTGTTTGTTTGAAGATGATGTCTTCCAACTACGAATCTCCGTGGAGGCTATTTACTCTTATATACCTACTTTTCGTTGCTCATTAAAGGAGATCCAGGCCATTGATCGTATATTCAATCAATATCATTACGCAAGCACGATACGTTCCACGCCTCTTCCTCCACCTCAGCTAACGCATATGCACGAAGCCTCATTAAATCCGCGAATAGCTTCAAACCCCGTCTCGCTGATTGTTTTTCCCATCTTCAGCCTAGTGCCATCGCCAGTCCGCCGTCCGAAACGGGGCGCCTGCGGACTTCACAGACCCCGTTTTGGTAGCCCCACATCGCCGTCGCCTCCGGGAGCTGACCTTTTTTGCCCATTTAGGAATGGCCTGCCGGCTTTTCTCCTAAACGCCGGCCCCTAGCCGCAGATGGCGAGGCGTTCGAAACGACTCTTTTAACGACCCTTTTCATCCTTTTCCAATACTCTGCGAATGCAAGGTTGTCTGTACCTTGGCGATCCTCGCTTGCTATTTACTTTATCCTCCATATACGAGCGCCTACAATGACGCCACGTGCGTATACGCGGTCATCTGAGAAGCCGCCTCCCAGCGGAGAGGCGAATCCTGAAGTCATCCCTGACCTGACGGCCAGCGAGATCCGTCAAGCGCGTAGAAAGGTTCAGAACAGGCTCAACCAGAGAGCACACCGTATGTAGAGGAGTCTGCAAAAGTGCAACGGCATCTTCCGTGAAATAGGCTAACAGTATCGGGGCCCAAGGGTCGAGAGCCCGGGAAAAGAAAGTTGTTGGCGGGACGGGACAGCCTTACAGAGTCCATCGCTGGCGGGTAGATGACGGAAGCGATGACATGCCAATCCTCAAACCAAGGGGAAACCCGAAGGATACCAAGACGAAGTCCGCTCCGTCCAATCAGCTGGTTCTCCGGAACCGTTCACCACCACCGTCAGAGCCGCCCAGCAAGGACCCTCATCCGCATCGTGCATTAGTCTCCGTATCAGCCACATCTCGCCCCGGCAGGGCCTCTCCCTCTTGGCTAGGTTTCAATTACTGCTTGCTCTCTGACCACCTCCTCCACCTCATTCACTTTAACGTCCTCCGAGGCCTCTCGTACAACAAGAAAGTCATCAAGCCCGGAACCTTCCGCGAGTGCCACAACGCTGCCACATTACAACTAAAGCGTTTCCTCCCACCGCCCTCTGACTCTGGCTCCACAGTAGTGTTTTCCCTCCCAGAAAGTCTAACACCGACAAACCTGCAGATCTCACACCCACACTCCACCTGGATCGACGTGTTTCCCTTTCCGAAGATGAGGGACAATCTGATTCGGTGGGAGAACTGCTTCGACCATGCGGAGTTTCTGACGGACCTGCTTGGGAACCTCATTAACTGCTTGACGGCTATGCCCTGCAAGACGACGCACACACCGTGGGGGTCGAGAGCCCAAACTACGGCACGGGAGGAGGATGTCGATGATACTCCGACGGACCGTAGGGGGTTGATTTTGTGGGGGGAGCCGTACCAGAGAGAGAGTTGGGAGGTGACTCCGGGGTTTCTGAGGAGGTGGTCGTGGGTGGTTGATGGGTGTGGTGAATTGATTGAGTCGAGTAACAAGTGGAGGACGGCAAGGGGCGAGACGCCGCTGCGCATGGCGGTGTTGTCACAGTAGGAGATGATTGGTGGACAATATTTTATAGTAGCAGATTCATAATCTTAGTGGGGAGATTGCATATCGTATAATTTAGCTTATGTCTAGTCTATAATGCAGCTTTCAAAGCCGTCTATCTCTAATAAGCCGTCATGGGTGTCGTTAACATGCGGACTAATGCTGGGTATCATCTTTTCCGTCGGTTATCCGCCTGGGTATAACCTGTCGCGTAACCTCCACTTCTATAATCTTATTTTTTTTGTCTATGCGTGTTTTATTTTAATTTTTTATTTTTTTGGAGCTTATGCGTGTATCGCATGTCCAACTTCATACGCTGGTGGCGGGTCCATTACAATAACATTAAATGTTGCCACAGCATACTAATGACACAAGTTAGCTTGATGCCTCAACAATCTTAATTTGCAGTTGAGCTTACCTTGATGTCATTCCCCAGCCCGACCGAAATACCCGTCACGATCTCCATGGCGTGGTCCATCCTCAGGAAGCAAGACTCGGTTGTGGGCTTCGTATTCAACACAAAGAAGTTCCCCCAAGCTCCTGAGTCAACTTCAAAGAGCTCGCTATCTATCTTTACTGCACCAGCCATGGTACACCCATGCTTTGTTTGAGTGACTGTTCGTGGGATCATGCCGATAGATGTGGTTACGGATGATTTCAAGTCCATAGATACACTGCGTAAATACACCTCGCCGGATTCAATCATATCGGTCGGTGTGTGGACAATGATCTGAACGGGAGTTGGCTGGCCGCGGATGAGAATTGCAGGCTGAGGGAGGAGGACTTCGACTTTTATGAGGGGAGAGAATTTCGGGCTATATGAGGGGCATGATCCATCGTCGTGCTCTTGGTCTTCCATTGTGTTGCGCAGATGGGCGTGACGACGGCCAGATTTCTCATTCATCGGCACCGACAAAATGCAGGATGACCTGGGCAGTGCCGAAATGGTCGGAGTACAGCTGAATGGAATCTCTACTGCCACGCTCTTCGTCTTGGTCATCGGACCAAGCACGCAGCGGCCCACAGAAACAATCATGGCATATGTCACCCTGACCCTCATGTCATGCTCATTGATATCCATGGACGGCGGGAGCGGGCATCTTTTGGGTCTGTTGCAGTAGCAATTGGCTTCGGCGGGGAATTGAAACTCTATCGGCGTTGTGTATATTGATTCGCCAGAGGAGGGATCTTCATCCCACTTGAAATTCCTGTATTCGATCTTCTTGGACTGTTCAAAGAGCTATGAGGATATTAGTGTGAGATCTTGACTTTAGCCAATCTCGGCTTGCATGCATAGCGCGATGCTACTCACCACCGTCGTAACTTGCCCCGGGCTAGCCGCATTAACCTGCGTGGGATAGGACACCACCATGGTGCCGATGAACTTGACTGAAATGCGAGGTGATTTGTGAAAGGTAGGCCCGCGGATTTCGAATGATGCTCTTACGAGATCTTGAGCAAGATACGGCCCCTGGTGGGCATCTTTGAGATCGAGATTCAGCTTCATAGTGGGAGAACTGGGAGACCAGGGCCTGGTGGAGGTCCCTTTGGTGTCGCGAAGACAGTCCGGGGTGGTTGTATGGTAGTTGGCTATACATGAAATGAGTCTGTACTGGGCAGATTGAGTTGAGTTGCTAGTGTCGCATTGAGTCAACTGTGGCCAAGCTTATATGTTAGTGATGTGCCTGATTCAATACGCTCGGCATGTGCACATCTATATATATTCTACAACCTCCAACCTTATTCAAGCTATGATGCCAAAATCATGCAAGCCACCCATTCGACCCGTCAGCCATTTTCCACTCTTACCGACGGCTCGCCGAGCTAGCCAATCCTTCTAGAACGCTGGCGCCGAGAGAAATTTGCTCTCTGCCGGCAGCAACTGCAGCCGATGGCGTAAGACTAGGGATATTTTCCACATGCCGGCTGTCATCCGCCCCAGACGCCTGAATCGGGTGAAGATTGTCCCTTCAATCGACGGACATGAGTCGGTGTTTTGGTGCGATTGCGGCTCTCCACAGTGGTGCCACGGAGTCGGGAATTCGGCATTGCATAGAGATTCTCAGCAGATCGCGGGAAGAGCCATTTTAGAGGCGCACTGTGACGACGCGGGACGGAGATGCGCCGCCGTCACAATTTGGGCCAATGCTGAGGCCGTCTACGGAGGAGAAAAAGTCAGAAGTTGATTGGACACGTAACCTCGGTTACGTATTGGCAAATGAGAATTCATTAAGCGAGAGGATGAATCATCAAGGCATTGTATCATCGTCTATCTTATATCTGCAATCTAAGATCCTGATTAGATCAATACTACCACAATGGGAAAAAATTACTCTAAAGGGATACGACCAATGATAAATACCCTGTTGAGATTTGGTGACGCCCCATTGCCAATTATTCAACGTGCATCTCACGGATTACCAGCCAAGTACTCCGCAAAAGCAAACGTTCTTTCTATTTGGTCAACAACCATTTCATCCTTACAATACATGGGTTGGCTACCTATATAAATCTTGACGCAGCATCTACACGATGTGAGGAATATTCGAGGTCCAGGTAGCAACAAAGGCATCAGGAGGCAGAAAGCAGAGTGTCCTAACTACCTCAATGAGAACGAAGAGCCTCGCAGCGACGTATAAGCCGCCGAGAAGAGGGAGTATGAGTATACTGAGCAAATCCGTGGACTTTCTGCGGGATTTGGCGCCTGAGGCGACGGCGAAATGAAGCAGACAGTAAAACGGGGATACAGCTGAATAGATGCTTGCGCACCTCCAGAGGACCTTTTCGGCCGTTGATGGGAAAGCAAAATTCCATGCCGCAGCATGGATCCCGCCAAATATGGCTGCGCCGACAGTGCCAGTGGAAACCACCAGAAGCGCCTTGCTCCCAATTCTCTTGCTGGAGGCAATGCTGATCCTCGAACCGGGCAAGGGTACGTGTTTTCGGACAAGAAAGAGCTCCGCCAGAAATCGATCATCCGCATGCTTTTCTTGGAGCGCTTGGAGCACCTCACCTGGTATATCTTGTGGATATTGAAGAATGGTCTCTGTTGCACAAATACGCTGAGGCTTCTTCCAATAAAGGCCATATATGATGACTGCACAGACTGCAAAAGCAACCACGGCAATCTCAAGTGGCGAATTGGTCAGGTTCCTAGCGGTCCGAACTAATATTTGGAGTATGGTCCATGCAATCTGCCCAACCGCAATCATTTTGACGAAGCCATCAGATTTAGACCTGTCATCGAGCTCTTCAGTCGCAATATCAGGAAGTTTCTGAAGATAATTCCGGCGTCGGAGTGCGTACATCCCGTACGCATTAAGATGGTAGGGATCATGGTAGGCATTGATTCTCGTAGGCTTGCTCCGTATGACGAACCCTCCCATGTTTGCATAGTAGCTATGGGCCAATGTCCACTTGACGCCATCTCGTGCAGCGTACTCTTGTAACTCTCGATTGCTATGGGATGCTTCAATCAGGTCACCGCATGCCGCCGAAATGATAATTTCGGGAGCAATAACTGCCCAAAGCATCCTCATTACGCTATTGTATGATCCTCTAAGTCGCCATTTGACATCTCCCAATTGCCCAGGGTCACGGCCGTTGCGTTGTTCAGGGATGTTAGGATGCTGAAGAGTCCATGTGCACGCAATAACTGTGAAGACGGAACTCCATAGTATATCAAGAGTACCACGAGTATTGGGAGAGGATACAAAACTCGCCGGGGCAGCGGGGATAGGACAGGTCGTCTCAAATACAGTGTAGGCTTTCACAACGGTTATTAGGCAGTAGAAGAGAGGCCAATTGTACCGCCTTGAGAGCTCCATTATTTATGTGCACTTTAGCGGCCGAGAAGAGTAAACGTTTGGTCTTGATCGTTGCAACTTGGGACTTGACGCTCTACAGGGATTGGAATCGTGAAAACATCATGTACTGAGGATAGTTGGGGCATGTAGGTTGAGGTAGATTTCTCCCTCCTAGACAGAGAAATGGGAGATTTAAATGTCGAAACATGCAGAACGCCTCGTGCGGAGAAGACTGTCACGCAGGAATAGTTACACGAGCAAACAGGATTTACCAAGGCGAATAACTGCCTTATTTGTTCTGTCTAGACGCGCATGGATCAGGCTGAGGCAAGTGAGGATCAGCAATATGTAGCAGAAGCGGCCAACTCATTTGAGAAAACGCATTTCTATAGCTATTCATTCAATCTACAGCTTTCTGTTTATTCTACGGCTAGCTACTCAATCTACAGCTAGCTACTCAATCTACAGCTAGCTACTCAATCTACAGCTAGCTACTCAATCTACAGCTATCTACTCAATCTATTAATACCGGCCGGCGAGTTCATCTAGTTCATCTTACTATGTATTAAAACTATAACACAGTGCTCCATAGAATTTTATTATAAATTTAGTACATGGTCAGCCAGTAATTGGCACTGTAAATAGGTGCAGCTTGATGGGAAAAAAGGTCGCTACAGTTCACATACATAGGAATTCGTTCCGGTCCAAATATGAAGACTCATAAACGAAAGAAGAAATGACCAAATTAAGGAGAAAAATGAATAAAAAAAATTGAAGTCATCCTTTTTCAGGAATGGCGGACTCTCCCGCCGGGAATTGAACCCGGGTCTCAAGCGTGACAAGCTTGCATACTGACCACTATACTACGGAAGATGATTGGCTGTGGGCAGCCATTGTAGTAAGTTGACGGTCGCTCCGTTAGCATATTATATAAAGGATTACCCTGCACTTGAAAAACCTCGCTGGCATCAGCAGCGCATTAAGTCTTTCTACGAGCCTGCCTTTTTATAGGTAGATATAGAATGCGCCATGGCTATAGCGGTTTCATTTCGATCAAATGGTCAGAATCAATTCTCCGAGATTTGGGCCAAGCTAACGGTAGAGCCATAAAGCACAATAAATGAAGAGTTCAAATGAACAAAGTTCTCGGCCAAAGCAAATCGCGCCAAAGGCCCGAACAATAAGGTTCAAAACAAAGTATAAGATATGCATGTATGTAGAAGGTATTATTTGATTGTGCCTGCTCACTGAGGTAGAAGAGTTCAATCACGCCCACACGGAAAAGAGATGAAACAGAAATATACAACGGTCTAACAAGATGATTCAGTGGGCATTAATCATTTCATACGACTCCGCGGAAATATCACAGAGTGGCGCCCCTGCGCCGTATGAGGCCCTTACCAAGCTCCTCACTTACTCCAACATATGCCAGTTTAAGTTCCAAATATGCGCGTCACATGAATGCAATACAAAATGAACCTTCAGCAGTCCTAAATACTGTCATCTTAACCTTCAATCCAGCAGGCAAAAGCACTCTTCAGAAAGTACACGACCTTTCTTGATTGCTACCTTATACAACCCTCAGCCTCCTCTGGCACCCTGTCGCCTGTTGTTTCTCTTCCGAACCCCGCAGAATGAAAACAACAAAACCAGAAGCCCCGGCCTGGAGATGCCTCCCCGCGGAGATCCGCCACATGATCTTGGCAATGATCGCACGCCAGAAATCTCCTGGCTGGGCTTCTTTTGCGTCGGTGTGCAGAGAATGGCAATACGAATTAGAAAAGGTCAATTTTTATAAGTTGAAGCTGCAAGTATCTTGCCTTGACGATTTTGAACATATTATTTCACCACAAAAAAGAGAGATTATTCATCACATCCATCTTATTGTTGAATTACCGCGATACACGTGCCCGCGTTGCTCAAAAGAACAAGAACGTTCACCTGAGATAAACATCAACTCCACCGTCACTCATGGTATCTGGAAACTTCTATCTATTCTTAGCGCCTGGGGGCCAATGAATAAGTTGGCATTGGAGATTAATGTATATTCTCCTAGCGATTGCGAGCATTGGTTTAGGAATATATACTTATCCTCTGAGGATACCGAGCACGGTAATGATGAGGATATATTGCCAGATTCACAGAGCACTGGAAGCCCATATCATGACCCGCAGCATGGCTGGATACACGGTCAACAAGTTGAGGCGCCACCAACATCAGCGATACTACGACTCTTCCAAACTATCGAGTTAGAACCCTATAAACTACCACCACGAGTTGAAGCAGTTACCTGCCTTATTATCCGTCGACAACTCCGGCGTTGTGTTCAAATATCACTGTTAAGCAAGATACTTCAGGCATTTAGTCGTCTAGAGCATGTATGGTATGAGCCATGGACGCCATATGAAGAGACATTTAGATACGCTCGTGATCCAGGTAAGCACCCACGCCTGTAGGAGGAATCATCATTAAACTATCCTGACCGCCTACCGCTAATACTTGGATAGGTCGTGCGCATGTAATGCAGCATGATCTTCCAGATACTCTTACTACATTGGTCATATTTGAGGAATTTTATAAGGTTTGTGATGGATTTCCGAGGTCACCCCTTGACACGGGTGATGCACTTGATCCTCACAAAGGGGTTAGTGAGGTGTTTGCATCTAAAAGCCGCAACTTACAATACCTTGCCATCTCCTTCATGATCAATGCTGAAGAACTCTTTCGACACTGTCAGTCAACATGGCGCTGGCTGCACTTGCAATATTTAGCGCTTACATCACAGCTCCTTCAGAAGGAAAAGTGCGAGCAAGTTGATGCTTTACTATGCCAAGCTGGGGTCGTCGTCCAGCAGATGCCTAAAATGCATACGTTTGTGCTTTGGAATGGCGGAAAATCACATGCTTGTGCGTTTATATATCGCATAGACAAAGACAACAACGCCTCGGTTACTTGGCGCGGAACGTGGCCTCTTGAGCTGTGTGATCATATAGTCAAGCCATGGCAAGCCGCTGCCGCTTCAAAGCTGCGGCCCTTTTCTGAATTGCAAATCAAACAGGAGTGTATTAAAGATGCTATAGAATCTCATGGAGATGCAATCTATCATCTAAAACTGCCCTGCCAAGTTATTCATCCTGCATCACTTTGGCAGATCCGGAGGGAAGGACGCAGCTTAGCACAGTAATATATTACATGGCAGCGTGTCTCCTTTATAATATACCCATTATCAACAAAAATCTCATTCGATGACCATAGACCGTGCTTCAGCTGTGCCGTTCCTTGCCCCTGAGCATCGCCAGATGATAATTACGTATGTATAATACAGAATTCAACTATGCTTATAATACGAGCAGACTGATTATCTGCATGAGCAACAATGATTATGACAAGATTGAGCTTAATCAGGGTTATACTGTTTGACCAATGTCAATGAAACAGGCATCTGTAAATTCTCACGAGTCCCCTTCACCATCCTAACCATTAAACTAAACACGCCATCTCCAAGCCACACACTGCCAAAGTCCTCACTGCCGAGCAAAACCCACCGGATCTCCCGGCCAAGTGGATCCTCGCGCCGCCTCACCTCACAAATGACAAGCCCAACCATCCCGATCCATCGATCCGGGCAATGAACTAGAAAGAAAAAAAAACTACGCAAAAGCCATAACCGGCCATTTTTCACGCAGATGAAGTCATAATCACCTCCTCCTCATGGAACGTAGCTCTCAAGCTGTCTTTTTACTTGCCGCCTAGTCTGCTTTTCGAGCTTCCCTGCCGCGCATGACGACAGCAGCGCGAAGATCTTGGCTGTTCGGGAATAATTTCGTAATGCACGTAACCCTCCCAGTCATTTAGCCCAAAATACAACCCATGCTTACACAAATCGGGGACCCTTGGATGCGACTCTACTCTACATCTACACACTCGAGCAAATGCAACTTATACCAATCATTCCCCAAAAGACCAATTGTTCATCCATTTGTTGTACAAAGCAATGCTTCACGGCCTCGTAAATTTTTAGCAGCAGCCCAGCCACGATTCCCTAAGCGAATCCCAGATGCAGACACGAGCGCAGCCCCCTAGCCAGCTCCTCCCTCGTATCCACGCACATCTCCTATTCTCCCCCGAGCTCTTCTCCTGGAAACAGCATGCAAAGGCGAATAGACGGTGTACGCAGCACGCAAACTGCAGAATGCCTACGGAGTAATCCCGCGGCGAAATAGACCTATTTCTCACCAACTATAGGAGACTCTTCAAAGTATTAGTATTGCGGACTTGCAGAATCGCATGCACGGACTTGGATATTACTATACGGATACTATATATGGATGCACGATTCAGCCTCGAGTCAGGCGCATAAGCCCCCAGCCCCAATCAAACCCAGCATTTGCTCTTTGCAAGTCTCATCTCAGCACCAAACCAGCAATTCGCCAATCATTCCCTCATCGCCACACAAGTAGTTTGGTAGCTCATATTCATAGTAGAAAAAAGCCAATACTAGTACCAACACCCTCTGCCGATCTCCTTAAACCCCGGCGCCTCTGCCTCAGCCCTAGTCGAATCCCCATCAATCACAGCTCCCAGCGTCATAACGTAACTTCGGCTTCGTGTCAATCTGCAATCTAGCCCGCTGGGGTGAAAGACATCCACCTGGAGACAGGGCGCAAGCATACCCGATGCGGCGTCCCTTCACCGTACACCTTGTTACCTCCATGCCGACCCAAGTGCTGCAACGTGCCATGTCGTATCCCGCCGCCCACCTGACATCATCCCCGTAGCAAAGGTCTAGATCGATAGCACATGCAGTATTGCGAAAGGAAAAAGGACACAAGGGACAAAAGCAGGGTGCAAGTCAGCTTGCCGCCGCAAAAGCCCAACAGGAGCCAAAACCTCGTGTTGGCGCCGATCCACAGCCCAGGGAGCCGTCAATGATCTCATTCGCCCGCCCTCGTGGATGCTGAAAATAACATCATTCTTGGGCATCGACTCGTATAATCTTGGAATCCGTAATCCCAGCTCCGCGTATCGTTGCCAGCTGTGTGTGCTTCCACCCACTATATAAAGACAGACAGCCCACTGATCATCAGAGATATTCATCCTCATCATCGCCACTCTCAACTACAGCCTCAGCAACTACAAACACTTTCACCACACAAACACGCAACCAACTAAACAACCCAACAGCCTTCAAAATGCGTTTCTCCATCGCCGCCGCTGCTCCCCTCCTCTCCGCCGCCAACGCCCTCATCTCTGGCATCGCCGTCCCTGAGACCGTCGCTCCCGGCGACACCATCCAGGCCACCATCACCACCCAAAACTACATCCAGGCCGTCTACGACGTAGCCATCGTCTTCGGCTTCGCCCCCGGCGACGGCTTCCCAGGCTCTCTCGGCTCAGTCCTCGGCTCATTCTACCTCGGACCTCGTATGTCTCCTCACCAAGCGCTTTCCATCTCATGAACAATAGCTAACATGAACAAATTAGACGAGTCCAACATTGTCACAAACATCACCAAAACCATCACCATCCCCGACGGCATCGCCAAGGGCGACGGCATCATCACCGCCAGCGTGATGAGCCTCTGGGGCGCCGCCGCCGGCCCTGCGCTCAACACCTTCAACGTGACTATTACCGTTGGCGACGTGACCTCCAAGACGTACAAGTCCAGCCACCAGTAAAGGAAGTCTTATGAGACTGGTAGATGACTGGTGTGAGATACACGGCACATTGCATACACGAAGGCGCTGGGGACGGGAACGTTTTGATTTCGAGCATAATGACCGATTTGAATGGTATTTTATGGATAGATTAGTATAGCACGAAGCATATAATTCAGTCGGGGAACCGGCAAATATTACACATATTCAAATGTGCATTGAAGTTATATCTCCACTTTAAACAGTTCTCTAATCTCGACTTCACGAAGCACCAACGTATATATCCAAGGAGAACAACATGTGTGCTCATAGATACTTCACATATCAGATATACATTCGTCACCAAGCAATAACACTAGGCATAATCTATGTATATTCAATTCATACTATATAATTCCCCAAACCCATCCAATAGCAAATATCCGCTCATCCAATAACGCACGCATGCCGTTTTATTCTATAGGGTATCAACTCATCCATCCATCGTCAATGTGTTTTTCCTCCCGTCACTTGCCATTCGGCCCCTTGACCATCACCCCGTTTGCGCTCCCCCAGACACTATCCGTCACCTTGGCCGGCACCTTTCTCCCCTTGAGCCGCTGGTCGACCAGCCACGTTCCCACCACAAACTCGGCCCTGCTCAGCATGCCCGCCCTCCCTCGGTCGACCAGGTCGTAAATCTCCGCCAGCTCGTCCATGGGCAGCCTTGACCGCTTCCATACCTCTCGCACCACGACGTTGGCCACGCACTGCGAGACGTCCCGGTCGAGATCGCTGCTAATGCTCATCATGCGCGTGTCCGTAAGCAGGATGCCGCGGTTGGACGCCCACAGCGCCTCGTACCGCTTCCTTTCTCGCGGCCGAATCTCCTCTCGCCACTTCTTCCGAGACCCTTCGTGATGTGCGTGCTTGCCCTTGCGCAGCAACGCCCTGTGGCCTTTCTTGTGCTGGTCTTCCTCCTCGTCAGATATGTTATGAGGTTGTCGGAGAGTATGCAAAAGGCGAGGAGACTTTTGCCGTTTCGGCAAGGGAGGAGGGACCAGTGAAGACGAGCCAGTGTTATGCGGCGTCAGGCGCGATGAGGCGAGCGATCCGGCCACAATCGCATCGGTAAGGTTGTCCAATTGCGTATGGCTCGGCGAACCATTGGCAAGGCGTCGCCGGGAAGCTAGTTCTCGCGAAGGCGATGACGGAGCGCTCACTATGGAGTGCCTCCTAGCTAAGAATACTGAAGATGGTCGAGATTCGGTTTGTTGGCCGGAAGCCGGGGACACAGATTGCCCAGCCGAGCGCGATATCGCAGAAGCCACAGAAGCTCGCGTCTGGCTAGACGCCGACGCATCCAAGTGATGACTATGTGATCGACCCCGACGCGCAGGCCGATCTTTATCCTCAACACCCTTGCCGCTCCCCCTAGGCTTCGGCGGCGTAGGAGGTCGCTTCGTCGTAGAACTCTGCGTCTTCTTTTGCGGATCCGGCGACGGCGACGCCAAAGCAATGTGTATGGACGGGCTCAGCGTAAGATGGGGAGACGTCACAGGGCTCAGCGGAGTCCTCGACACCCGCGTCGGCTGGGGAGACACAACCTCGGCGACATTCCTGGTCATAAGCGGTTTAAGGGGCGGAGGTGTGGAAGGTTGGAGCGCGCGCGGCACAGCGTCCGACCTTGCCTGCGAGCTCTTGGGGCGCGACTTCGGCTCGGACGATGGAGCTGGTGTTGATGGCTGCGTAGCTGATATGGAGGTTGGAGTCATCGGCCGTCGAGGCGAAGCCGGCAGTCTAGGCGGAGAGGCGGCTTTGTTATTCTCTTTAGATCTAGTAGGATGCTGCTGCTGATGTTGATTTTGTTGTTGTTGTTGTTTCTGCGTAGTTGGCGACGCCAAGCTACCCGATCGCTGAGGGGCCGACACTCCCGCCATCGCCTTTGACTTTCCGTCATCTGCCGGAGCTCTAGGTTTTGACTCGGAACCTGTCTCAGCCATCGGGCCTCGGCGCGTCTTGGTGGCCGGAGGAGGCGTCGGCGGCCGCACATCTCCCTTGACCGGGTTATTCTTGCTCTTCTTCTTCTGGCCCGCCTTGCCAGCAGCAGCAGCAGCAGCCCCCTTCTCCTTGGCCATGGCCGTCATCGCAGGCGTCTTGTCTTCGGCACCGCTCGCAACCGACTCCGGCGGCGACGGCCTCCCTCCCCTGGCCTTTTCAAACATCGAAATCAGCGACCCTGCCGACGCCAGCGGCCCCGAATCGACCGCCTCGCCCATGACCGTGCTCCCCCCGCTGCTCGCCGAGCTCATCGCTCCCACGCTCTCCGCCCTCCTGACCGTCTTGGCCCCGGCCGTCGGGCTCGTGCTGCGGCTCGCAGCCAGCGTCGCCGCAATGAGGCTCTGGTTCTTCGCGTCCATCCTCCCCTGCGGCGCCGGCGCCAGGCCCAGATACCCAGCCTGAGAGGCAAACGCCGCCGAGGCGCCACCCCCGCTGGCATGACGGTCCAGCTGCTGCGGCCTCGCATCTAATCCCACCGCGCCGCCGCCATATTCGCTGAGGCTCGGGGCCACAGCCGTCGTCGACGCTGTCCTCGCCGGCGCTCTCGAGCCGGTCGTGTTTCTGCTGATGATGTTGGTGCCAGACGCCCCTGTCGATCGAACCGCCTCCGTCGCGGCCGTAAAGGCGCCATTGTCCCTGCCGGCGAGGTGCCGCGCCGACTGCTGCCTCGACAGCTCCTGTTCCTGGCCCTGCCTCTGCTCGAGCTTGTCTCTCTGGAAGGCCAGCGTGGCGCCCCTAATCGCGGCGGCGGCGCTATCGGCGGGCTTCATCACCGACAAGTTCGCGGGGGATATGACGACATTTAGAAACCCGAGGGGCACAGGCGAAGGGAAGAAGGTATTTGAATTGCTCGATGGCTGGATCTTATTTGCGAGGCGGCATTCCAATGGATTGAAGGGGAAAAAAAGGTAAGCCGAGGGAAACAATGCCAGTCTGGCAAAAGGTAAGACGACAGAAATAGGAGAAGCTGGTTGAAAAGAAAACGGATACGTGGAGGGATCCAAAACCACCTCCAGTCAGCCCAGCCCAGCCAAGGCGACGCTGGGCAAATGCCCGGACAGGGGCCCGAAACGGCACTTTTCTTCTTCTTTTTCATGCGGAACTTCGGGGCTCAGCTGCCGGCGGCCCCGACCTCTGCTCGCTTCGTTGGGGCGGAATGTGACCCTGGAGCGCGCTAAAGACGACCCACGCGATCAGGGCACGCATCCACTATAAGTGCCCTGCTGCTGGACGCATGCGCTGTAACAGCACCCAAGACCTGCTATAATCAGCCGTGCTCTAGAAGCATCAGCTGAGATCTGTCTCAGATATTCTGCACCGGCAAGGTTATCAGATCAAAAGACAGAGACAGCAGCACCCACTTCACGAGGACATTTCACTTCTACAAAGCTCCAAGATTCAAACATTGAAACATTCTCATGCTGCAAATACCGGGAAAAAAACACAGAGGCCACCCTCAACCAACCAAAGCCATCCAAATATCGAGTACAAACAGAAGAGCACACGCAACGCCAGTTCCCCTCCCTTTTTTCGCCTTTCCCAGCCAGTCCATGTCCGTTTCCTCTCCTCCAACCCCTGGAACCTCCCCCATTAACCGTAGTCCGTGATATCGAAGACATGAAAGAAAGAGCAACAGTATACCAGAAACCCCCAATGCAAAGCACATATATGACACAGAATTGAAAACCAAAGCAAGAGTCAAAAGATTCGAAAGATGAAGTGAAGCAGCAAACGTTGCGCCAGTGTCTGCCTGCAGAACAGACAAAGGCCCCGCAACGCCGTTCGTAGATGGCCCGCATCTCCATGAGCTCTTCATTCGTCTCGCTGCCAGAGAGGGGGAGAAGCAGCGAGTAGCATACACATGTTTCATTTACACCATTTTCAGAGTCAGCCTTGAAAGGGCCGGCGACCAGGCAGTCGCCGAGCCGAGAAAGGGCTAGCAATCAAGGGAAGCCATCCTCGTCTGTCCATTCGCTCCCCGACACGACGCGGTTGCCGTCCTGGTCAATCATGACGGGTGGAGCGTAAGCCGCAGGAACCCCGCGCGTGCGCTTTGCCGTGCTGCTCGTTGGTCGGTGGCCCTGTTCGGGCTCTACTCGCTTGCCCCGAGCAGCCCGGAGCTTGGCATAGTATTCCTCTGACGCGTCCGGCTCTGATTCGCTATAGTCATCGTACGTCTCCCAGTTCTCAGAACCAGTAACAACCGTCGAGGTTGTCGACGTGCTGGAAACGAGTCTAGATTGGGCCCCTTGAGGGTGCCGTGGGACCTCTCGGACTGAAGAGTAGTGGTCATCGTTCTCCTCGTCCAAGTAGCTGGGCTGTCGACGATGCGACATGTTCGAATCAGGTCGGCCCGTTCTGGATGATGGTGGCCTATCATCGTAGACGTCTTCAGGATCAACTGTACGCACAACACTAGTGTCTAGGCCCATCGACTTGTATGGGTTCAACGGCGTCTCCAGCGATACGACGGACCTCAAGTCGCGCATCTTGGGCGGGGGAATTCTGACAGAGCCACCGGTGCGCAACATCTCCATACTCTTCTGAATCTGTGCCCTAGGCCGCTCAGGTGAGTTGTTGCCGTCTTTCATCCTGGACAGAGGAGCCCTTGCCGATGGTTGTCTCGTAGGGCTACCCCTTCCTGTGTCCATGACGGACTGTGAAAACATTGGTTGAGACTTGTTGCTCATGTTATAGATACCGGCCGTGGGGGTTTTGGCCATCGAGCGGGGAGGCAAGGATCCCTTGGTGGCAGTGCCTGGTCTCATCGCTGAGGATGATACTGATTTTTGAAGGGCCTTGACGGCCGATGGAGGAGGACCTGCTGGTGTTCTGGACCGGGAGGTTGTGGCTGGCTTCTTTGCATCTTCAGCCTCTACCTCGTCGAGATAGCGCTCGCCGTATACCAAGAATGGTCGATCGTACTCCTCCTCCCACTGCTCGAGTACCTTTCGCAGTTCGGCAGTCACCTTGGGAAGCTCCTTGGCGATGCGCTTGCGCATCTTTTCCTCGCGGAGCAGCTTGCCAGGGTCTCGCTTCTCTCCCTTCTGGCCGCGTAGCATGAGGCGAGAGGCATCCTGGCTAGACGCAATGAGTTCGTCCCGGTCTTTGATCAGACCCTTGTGCTTGTCAACCAGGTCGAGAGTTGGGGCGCGCTCCTCCCTCAGCGCCTCCAGGCGGGCAACCTCGCGCTCATGAGCCTCCAGCAGTGCATCGCTGTAGACGTCAGAAAAGGCGGGCGTAAACTCGAGCATTTCATCCTCCGAAAAGTACAGGGCATCCCAGAGCTCTTGAAGCCTGACGCGCGCGTCCTCAATGAAGATGTGCATGTTTTGGCGCTTCACCTCGTTCAGTCGCTCGAGCTCATCCTCGAACTCGTTGATCTGGCGAATGCCACAGCCTCTGTTTTGGTTGAGGAAAGCCTTGGTCTCCTGTTCATCGATGCCGAGTTTCTCCCAGAGGTTCTCGACCGTGGCCTTGAGATGAAGCAACTTCTTCTCGCGATTCTTCTTCTCCTCCGACAGCTTGTCATGCATGGCCTGCAGATGATCGATGTCGTCCTGGTGGAGGCCAAGTTGCTCAGGAGCATCCCGATAGTACTTGATGATTGTCGTGTCTTGTTGAGCTTGAGGGGTGCCAAGCTCGGCCCACAGCTGGATGATTTGGTCCCCCAGTGTTTCCACCTTCGCCAGTCGGCGAGTGTACTCTTCATACACTCGCGTAAACTCTGCGTCAAGGCGGTCTACGTAGGATGTTGACAGGTCAAAGGTCAGAGGGATGGATTGGTTAGGGCCAGTAGGGGGCAGGGCAATCTTGACAAATGAAGGCTCCAGATGTGACGAGTAAGACTCGAGGGCCTCGACGAGTTCTGCAGAAAACATTAGCAAAGATTCACAAGGACCAACCCTCATACCGTCCAGAGTTGACTCACTCTTTACTTGGTCATAACGCTCTCTGTGCAATCTCTGCACCTGGCTGTGCTTGTCCTTCAGCGTTTGTAGGCACTGCACCAGAGGGTACGTAATCTTCAGGTCCCCGCCATTCGAGTTCTTCCTCCGGTGCTTGGAGTCATCCAACGACGCCTCCATCTGTCGAATAGCCGTGACAATCTTCTTAGCCTCGTCGATCATCTCTTTCTTTTCCGACGTCACCATGCGCAGGTGGTTGTTTAGCGCCTCCGACAAAGCTTTGAACAGCTACGACACCAGTCACGTCAGCATCGTCTGCAGACCCAGGTTTTCTTCACTCAGAGAACGAGGAAAGTTCGTCGTTACCTCTGCCTCTCGAGCCTCACGCTCGTGATCCGGCACACCAATGTCATCGAAGAGGCTGTGCAGCTGGCCAATGCTGTTGTTGACCTGCTTAGAGAGGTAGCTGGTGTCCATGGCGAACAAATTCAGCCACCCCGAGGCGACTCGAAACGCTGCTAAATATGTTCTTGTCCCAACGGCTTGGACCCGTTGTTGGCACTGAGATGTCGAGAGAGGCGCGGTTGGCAAATGGGTGAAAAGATGCCAGGTGAGCGTCCTCGACAGATTCCGCGGGAAGGTGATAAGGGTCAACGCGCGGGGTTCTCCTATGATCAAGCAGGGGTAGGGGTAGTTGGGCAGCTGTATTGTTCCCTGAATAGTGATACCCGGGAGCTGAGGAGAAATCAATGCTGTTTACTGATAATGAACACAGAGGTCACGCTGATAGAATTCGATTCGTCAGATTATCGGGCAGCAATCGATACAGGTATGTCGAAAGCAGGAATGTAAATAAAAGATAAAGCCTTCTTCAACAACGCTTGCAAGAAAAAAAAGAGAACGAGAGTTGTCGCCACTCAAGCTTCGTCTCAATGCACCTTGGCAGAGATGAAGAAGAAGAAGAGAGGAAGAATTCAAAAGGAATTGCAGCGCTGTGAGACAGCTTTTGCATGAAAATCCAACCCTTGGCTGCGGAGCGAGAAGAGGAAAATAATGGCATCATGGGCTGGTCGGGGGGCAACTCCACTGTTTAGCCGCTGGGCCACTGCGGCTGGGCGTTGCCATGGCAACCGCGATTGCCTTTTTGAGGCACCCTGTGGGAGTCCCGCGCGGTTTGAGTGGCTGTTTCAGAGCGTTACGGAGTACCCCGCCGCCCTAAATGCTATCTTATCGTCTTTTCTATGCGCACCAAGTATGTATGGCAGACGGCATCAAGCATCATGATGCCTTTGCTCCCTTATAAAGGAGAGTCCATGCGAAATGAACGACTCTCATACAATCTACTCCTGAACCATTCATATCGGTAGTTAGCTAGCAAACCTATGCCATAACACTTTCACAGTAAACCAAAAATGATGTCACATTTCAAAAGTAAACAATCATGCAAAAACCCCAGACAAGGAAGCCCTCGTTTGCTTTCGGCTTCCCACTCCAAACAACAAAAACGCAAATCGCCAATCCTCCAGACCAATTGGCACCAAGGATTTCACTAGCCCGGGCCACAGCCGCATTAGACTCATGCAAAGCATCATGATGCTTTCCTTTGTTTACATGCATCTGGAATTTTTACTGGGCGCAGCGAGACATGGGCCGGCCAGGGCAAGGCAAGGCAGCCCATGCAGGCGATGCTAGCGGCGGGGCCTGTTGTCTTTTTTGTTCTGTCTCACAAGCTCATTTGTTTGGGGGCCGCTAAGCAAGCTGGGGGATCAGGTTCAAGATCTTTAGGCCCAAGCCACGAGATCCCGTTGCCCATCAGCCTGTGGATCTGTGTTACCGGGAAGTGCTCTGTGTTCGGAAGTAAACATGGGTGTTTGCTTGGTTGTGCTCAGCAGGACAGCCCGTTGATGGAGCCATTGTTATTTACCCAGTTGATTAATTCTTAGTGCTCACTCTGACCAAGCGTTGTAACCTTTCACTCCAATAACACGACAAAACAAAAAAGAGAATGTATAATGCAACAACATTCTACGAAGTGTAGTGGTTATAAAGAGAAAGGCCGTGAAAAAAGGCAAAAAGAAATTTGAGCTCCGATACTGGGAATCGAACCCAGGGCTGCTCGGATCTTAATGAGAGCGAGCGATGTTAGCCACTACACCATATCGGATTGACTTTGTTGAAAGGTGTGGGCGCAATTAGCACCTGTAAGCTGTGCTCCACTGCGGCGCCCAGTGGTGGCGCATCAAGCCATGATATCATCGCCAGCATACCCTGGAAACAATGCGACAAGGCGTCTCGTGAGCAGAAAGCGACATGTCAACATGCTTTATAAGCTGTTTGTCTATTGCTGGTAACTATGTCGCTGTATATCTTTATTTTGCTACTGATGTTATGCGGATAAATAAGGATTATACAGCTTGCTCATACTTTCAGGTTGTCGTATGAGTTGGTCTTCTCACTTTGTAAATGCACCTACATCTTACTACGACAACCCGATCACTTTCACGCTCAACACCTACTTATAGAAACCACTACATGGCTTTACGTCTCGTATCCTAACGCAACAGGCCATTTCTACGCTCATCATCACCACACAAGAATTTCTACGGCAGTTTTGACGGAGGAAGCCCCAAAAGGCATAGCAATTCTCGCATAAAAAGCCGATCACCCGAGCGACGGGCCGGCGCCATTGGCGATGAAGCGATCAAACTACAAAAGACTCCACCAAAACCTTGTATGCCCTATTGAAAGCGACTAGTATATCCACTACTCCGTAGCGTGTGGTATATCAAAACGAATGCCCAGAGGTATCTTATCCGTATTAATCCCATGCCCTAAAAGACCAAACCCCAATGTAAACCGACTATATCGCATTGCTGGACCCGGACCACGACCGCATCGTCATGTCCTCCGGCCCGTCGTCCGGGACTGGGTCGCCCATGTCCATGATACCATACATATCCCACGACAAAAAGTTTTGCAAATCATCCAGATCGAGTGCCTCGCACATTGGTTGAATCGGACCAGCTCGCTTGGAATAGATCGGAGGTGATTGCAGTGGTAGTGCTGAGGGCACTGGCTGCTCATGCTGAAGACCCGATCGTGATGACGTTAGGCCTTCCTGGCTAAGGCCGACGAGCTGCTGCGCCGCATTATTGCGATCCCATGCACCGGCGCCTGGGCTTTCGGCAGACCAACTCAACCCTCTTACGCCACTCGCGCGATCTGCCGCTCGTCTCGTCGCGATGCCAGTCCGTGCAAGCGAGTGAAGAGAAATAGAGGGGAGCATATACTCTGGCGTGCCGTGGACGGGACTGACAGATGGAGGGGTAGATCTGCAAAATGCGGTCAGCCAAAGCGTGCATAAGAATATTATAACTCCGGAGTAAACTCACTTCTCGCCCTCACGAGTCTCAGAGCGGGCTTCAGATAGCATCCTGCTCACGAGATCATCCCTATTGGATGTCTGCCGAATCTTGGACAGCCACCTATCGATCGTATTTGACTATGGGGACACGTTTAGCATATGCGATGGCCCAAACGGGACTAGGAGAAACATGTTCGGAGACTTACCAGTGATTGCGCAATCGGGAACAGGGCAGACATCATCCGAAGGACCCGACGATTGCTCTCAACAGCATTGATGGCGTCGTCCATTTTGGATTGGGCATCGGGCCTGCTGGGGTCGAGCAAACGCGCCACGTAGTACAGCATCACCCTGCTGCTGTCGTACACAAAATAGGGGAGCAGGCTGTCCGATAAGAGATGCGCGCCATGATCGGCAGCCTCAGCCAGGATGTCGGCAATTTGCTGCGCGTGGTGATAGCAGTTGGCTTGCGCGGACTGGAGGAATTCGTGATGTTCCGGCGGCACGGATAGTGGCTTTGGAAGCTTGAACAGATCCGGCATCGACAGCTTATACAGCTCCAAGTAGTTGTGGTGATATGTGCAGTGTATCAAGACCAATGCTCCCAGTTGGTTTGAATCGAGTCGTGCGTAAATCGTTTCCATAGAGTACTCGACAAATTCTGGCAGCTCCCTCTGCCATAGGCGAAGATCGGCGTCGAGGGCCGCAAACGGTGATTCAGGGAGCCAGGGGGGAGGACTGGAATCCAGCTGATTTACATATCTGCGATGTCGGTTAGAAGGATGCATATAAAGAAAAGCAACAAACATGGCCGGGGACGTGATATCCGTACCTGACTATTCGCTTCCAGAGCGCCACCACTCGAATGTAGTATGCCATGATGCCCATATTCGCCGATGGTTTTCTCGGCACCACAGACGGCGGCAAGAACTGGAGGACATGGCCCACGCCTAGAGTTTCCGTCACCGACGCTATCCGAAGACCGAAATTCCTCTCGTTTGTGGGCAGCTGGATCTTGATGTCGTTCTCTCGCAGCAGAGTTAGCTGATCGATGCCACTGCCTGCCCAGGCATCGAGGACGTAGCAAGCCCACATGAGCCTTCGACGACTCTCTCTGGTGACGACCGACGGGGCAGCCTCGTTGGATTCGGTACAGAGGACATCGGGGGATGCCTCGACGTTGATTTTCAGGGCATGCGCCATACGGACGGCAAGGCCGCTCAGCATCAACGCGTGGGAGTACTCTCCCAGTCGGAAGTAGAAATCATGAAGCAGGATGGCGACCTTGAAGACGGTGAGCCTTTAGCCATTATTACCAAGGCTTGGTTCAATCAACATACCATGAGTCGCTGGACAGAAATCTTTCCAAAGTTGGTCAGTATAAGGAACTCGGCCCTCTTGGCCCACTCGTTGCCGGCCAGGCGAATGAAGCCAGAAGCCGAGGTGTGTTCATTTTGGTTTAAGACGTAGAATCTGCATTCAAACCAGTCAGCATGGTGTTGTCTACATCTTGCCCATGAAAACGCTCTGCAGGTCAGCCACTTACTTGGCGCCGTGAGCACAGATTATGTGCAGCAACGCCGATTCGTCATCCGATGTGAAGCCCTTGTCCAGCTGGCGCATGAACGACGGCTTATGCACAAAGGCGAAACATCGGATGGGATGGACATTGGCAAAGTACTGCTCCACCACGCGCCGCAGGTTGCGGCCGGTAGGAAGACTTGGTGAGACAAGCCTAGAACGAGCGAGCGAATCGGGTCAGCGGGAGGCTCTGCAAACACATGCCGCCAAGCAAAAGCCGGCAGCGCATTTCTTTCTCTTCAACCAATGCATACCATGACAGGATATCAGAACCAGACGGCTCGATAGACGCAACGCTCTGGGTGCTTCCAAGGCCCCTCGGCCCCGGGGTCTCGCCCGGTTTCTGCGGCTCGGCCGAGCCGTTGCTGGTCAAGGGCGTGTCCTGCTGGATGCCGTCGGCCTCGTCGCTGCCCTCGGCGAGGATGGCGATGGCGGCGAGCTCGCGCGACTTGCTGCGGCTGCCCTCGGTCGACGCCGTCCTCGACCCGCGGTCCAGGTTGCGCGCCCATCGCGGCGCCGAGCCTCCGTCGTAGACGCACTCGGTCTTCTTGGCGGTGCATCGCGAGCACTTCGGGCGGTCGCCGTTGCACTTTGTCTTGGAGAGGCGGCAGCTCTTACACGAGCGGTACGTGCGGATCTTGCGCAGCGCCATGGGCGTGGCCCTGCCCGCGGCCAGGCCATTGTCGCCGACGCAGTCGAGCTGGAGGCGCTCGCAGTTGCGACATCCGTTGGGTCTGCCGTCACACTTGACCTGCGACGCGCCGATGGCAGGGTTAGGAAGCGGTGCTTGGAGAATGGCAGCGAGAGAGAGGGAGAAGAGAAGAGTGGGCCGGCTTTTCGGTAGTGGTGATGGCTAGAACTTGGAGCTAGAAACTCACCTTTCGTGCTCTGCACACCCGACAGCCCATCTTGACAGCAAAATCAAAGCAAAACGTCGCCCAGAAAAACGGTGCTAGAGTGCAGCGCCCATGCCAGCGATTGCAGATGAGAGATTGAAGAGAAGGCAGCAGAAGAAACCCGCGAGGCGACCAGCCGGAGCCAGAGTCTGCGCATGGCCTGCCCGAGGGACCGATGGACGCTAGTGCGGGTGACGTGCTCGGGCGCCTCCAAGACGTTTTTCCCCATGACCCATTGCGCGATCGCCCAGCGGCCCTATCAGACCAGACAGCAATTACGTATTTTTTGGGGCCGTCGATGAGCTGCTGAGGTGCTATAAGGGCCGCAGAGATGCCGCTGGCATCTGGCAGCGATGCGCTGAGGAGAAACAGGAGCAGCGCCGCTCGCGTGATACCAAGCCTGGTTGACAAAAGACGACTGGTGGTGGTGAAGGATGCGGCGCGGGATACTGCGGCGGTACCTTCGGGCGGCGTACCGCTGGCGATGGCTCGGTGACTGTTCGCTGGGCCGTCGGCGGCTTATTGCTTCAAGGGTACCAACTGGGAGGTACGGGGAATGTACCTCTGATCATTGCTGGTCGTCAGCTTCAAACGCGTCACCCTGAATTCGTATGGCGACACCGACACCCGATTGTCTCGGGGAAGGTGTTGACTTTCGGTTTGATGCTATTGGCTTGTGCTTATCGAATGTCTGATACTTTGTATGCCGTAGGCAGCAGTTGAGTTCACTCGAGGTTTCTAATTGACACGTTGTATGTCTACTGCGTATGAGTGAACACGGAGCATCGGCAATGCGGTGTACTCCGATTGCCATGTCTTTGTTCCTTATATACGAAATATGATGACATGTAATTTCTATAAATTGAATGCTTAACTTAATCTGCAAATATAATCTGCGTGATAACCAACACCAGCAGCAGGCGTTGTGCATCATCGTTGACCACTTACACGACTTATATCATCTACACAGACAGTGGGGATAGAGCCCAAGTGCCAACCTTCAAGTCCCAGTCCTCGCTCCGTGGAGATCAACAATCTCCACGATCGATACCCCGAATCTCCGAAAACAAACCGCCAACTCAAACATAACGTTATCTCTCAACTCCTGATGCAATATGCACTGGAACAGCAACTGCATATCCCTCACATATCACGGCCCGATATCAACCTCCCCCACTCTCCAACTCCTTCCAGCGAATGGCCAGCCACGCATGAGCCCTAATCGGCAAGCCTGAGGTGACACTCGTGCTCCCCATGCGGAACGCATAACTACTGCCGAATGGACGCCCCAAAGGCCAAGTCTTTTAGCCTAGGAACCTTGCGAATGTCTCGTCGATGAGAGCTGCATCATCTGGCCAAGCCCGTCTATAAAAAGCTGGGAGAAGCCCACTCGCTCTATGGGGCGCAATGCTACGAGACGGGGGCTTACGTTATGGCATGGTCTCCATGGCATTGCAACCCGACCACATGTTACCTTAAAACTTAATCTAGCTGACTCGGTACCCGCGTATAAGAGGGGAGAAGATGAGTGGCCTGCTGGGATGGGGAAGATTGACGCAGGGAGAGCCTTTGCACGGATCTCTCCGTGGGTAATCATTGGGATCGCTCTAGAAGGGCTTCTAGGCTCTGATCATCTTGTTTAAATCCTTCTGATGAACTGCTAAATACCTTGGCTACTTATATGTAGCTTAGCGAGATGCAATCTAGTGCTCTAGCGTATGGCGCCGACAAGCCGCACACCCTCCCGGAGCCTCGGGAAAAGAGGCGTCGACATATCGGTGCTGTCGGCCGATAGCCCGCACAACATCCCAATCACAGCTGCCGACCACAAGCAAGCACATGTTTGGAGTACGAATAATACAAATAAACCGAAAATGTAAAGAAAGGGGAAGACGTATATAGCACATATGATTCATACCCTTTAATGGTGAATTGATTTGGCTTAGACTCAGGCTCGTCCACATCGCCAGTGGCGACCGACGCTCCACACCGACATCCGACGGCGTCTGATTGAACCAAGAAACATCGAATAATATGCATTTTTACTAGTATTTACCAACGCCCAGCCTATCAAAAGGGGCCGCCCATTTTAGATATCCTTACATTACTTTTTTTCTTGCTCTACTCCTCCATCTCATCATCCTCTGCCGCCGCAGCCGCTGCCTCGGCCTCCTTCCTGGCCTTGAATCCGGACGCCCACTCCTGCGCCTTGGCCATCACCTTGTCCTTGCCCTTGGGGTCGAGCTTCTCCTCCCACGCGGCCCATCTGCGGAACCACTTCTCTGCCTGTTGCGGCTTGAGGCCCTTGACCCTTGTCCTCCTCTCGAACACGTCTCTCACGGCGGTGTGGTCGGCGCTGGAGCTGGCAATGCCGATTTCCAGGTCGAGCAGCTGGTTCCAGATGTCGCCCTTCTTGGGCCAGGCGGCGAGCAGACCCTCAAACATGGTCCGGCCGCGCTCGGGCTCGCCGTTGGGCGATCGGAACTCGAGGGCCGCGAATCGGCTGACAATGTTCTGGCCGTTGTGGCTGTCGAGCTGTTGGGTGGCCCTCGGGAGCAGAGCTCGGGCGCGGGCTGGCTCATTCTTGGTGACGTGCAGGAAGTGTGCGTAGTTGGTCCAGACGCTGGGCGCCTTGGCACCAAACTTCTTCAGCATGGCCTCGAAAAGCTCATCCGCTTGCTATTGTAAAAAAATTAGTAGATGCTCTCTAATAGATAGAACCCTTGCTAGGTTTAGGATAAAGGGCAAGAATCTTACCTTGAGCTTCTCCGACTGAATGTAGATGCTGGCCAGTCGCTCGTACACCTCTTGTTCGTCATTGTACTGGCAAGCTCGCTTGAATACGTCTTCAACCGTTTGCTTGCTGCCGTACGCAACCTCCAAGTTGAGATAGGCAACCCAGACGTTGAGCTTCTCAGTCTCCTCTCGGATGTTGATGCTCTTAATCGCTCTCTCGGCAACCTCCCGTGCCTTGGGTAGCTCGCTGACTTGCATCTGGAACGCCATGTACGCAATCCACAGCTCTGATGAATCTGGCTGACCCAAGAGCAGTCGCTCGTAGTCGCTGGATGTCTGAGGGCCGTGGGCATCAAGTTCGGCCGTTCGGTCGACCTGGGCCTCGGCCTTCTTCTTCCGCTTCTTCTTCTTGTCAGCCTTGTCAGCCTGAGAATCATTCTCTGATTCTGAGCCTGACTCGTCAAATGGATTTGTCGCCCATGCTGACTTTTTACCACCTCCTAGGCCGCCAGACTTCTTGGCGGCAGCATCCTCCATCTCCTCGTCGCTATCATCCTCTGCCTCCTTGCCATCCTCGTCCTCATCCTCATCTTCATCCTCCTCATCATCAGAAGAGTCGCCCTGGTTGTCAGTGCCGAGAATCTTAATCAAGGCCTCTTCATCCAGCTCCATGCCCTCATCGTCATCATCCTCGTCATCGAGCGGTGCGCCGGCGTCGGAATCAGAATCCATATCGGTGTCCTCGTCATCAAAGAAGGATGGCTTCAGGCCAAAGTTGATCCGCCTCTTGGCATGGTCCACCTCCAAGACCTTGGCCTTCACCTTGTCTCCCTCCTTGTACAGCTTGGTGGCATCCTTTACGGTGTTCTCCGCCATCTGACTTCGGTGGCACAGACCGCTCACGTTCGCCGAGTTGTCAACAACGATAAAGGCACCAAACTCCTCAACCTTGCGGACAACACCCGTGACGATTTGGCCCTCCTTGATGTCGTTATAGCTGAGCGGAGGGGTGTAGTCCTCATCGACAACGGAAGACTTCAGGCTGAGCTCAATCTGGCTAGTCGCGGCATCGAGAGCGATAACGCGACCCTTCACCAGTTGGTCAATCTGGAAGCTGTCCTTCCATTCCTTCAGGAATCGATCAGAAAGGTTTGAAATCTTGACGAAAGCAGTCACCTGGCCTCCCAGCAAGACAAAGACACCCTTGTCGGCGACATTCTTGACGAATCCTCGCACAATGTCACCGGCGGCAAGCTGTGTTATTTTGCTGATTTCCTTGTCTGCAACGGGAAGAGTAGAGCTCATGATTCGTGATGGCCGCATAGAGAGGCGAATTCTCTTGTTGCTAGAGTCCACATCAACAATGGAAACACGAACAATGTCCCCCTTCTTGTATTTCAGGGTGTCAACGCTGCCGTAGTCGTCTACCATATCGGGGAGATGGACAGGGCCGGAGACGGTTTCGCTAAGCTTCACTAGAACCTGTCGCTCGTTGACCTTGGTAATCTTGCCAGGCAGAATCATGTTCTGTTTCAGCGAGGCCCAGGTTATGGTTTCAGCGGCATTGGGTGATCGAGCAGAGAGATCAAGACGGTTGTTTTGAGCATCAACTGATGTTATCCTGGCTTTGAGGGCAGAGCCCACGGGGAAATTGGCCTCCAGGTCGTTCAACAAGGACAAGTCATCCGAGGCCTCCATGATGGAAATGCGGCCTCGGACGTTGGGAGAAAGATTGACCCATAGGTATTGAGACGTAACGTTGTTGACAAAGGCAATGTGGGTATCGCCAACTTTCAGTGCGTCAAGGGATATCGGCTTGGGTGCGTCATCGCTGAGGTCGCTGGGCTTAGACGTGAGCTCCAAAACCGAATGAGCAGATCTATGAGAAAATGGCAAAAAGCGATGATCTTTGGCGTCGTGGACTCCGAGAACTTTGACACGAAGAATCTGCTTCTTGTTGAACTTGCTGAGGGGATCCTTTGGATCGAGGATGTCTTCCCATTTATCGAAGATTTGGGAAACATCAATGCGACCCTGGATCTCGCTGTCAACAAGCTGGACGTTCAATTGAGTGTCCTTGATCGATGTGACTCTTGCTTTCGTAGTGCTACCGAACTCAAGGCCGTCTTCTGGGGCCGGGGCTGATGTCTTGGTAGCGGGTTTGGCCTTGCTGCCATCAGCCTCAACTACAGGTGCGTCGGCTGGCGCGACTAAAATGCGCTTCAAGTCTGGAATGGTCGAAATGATTCTCACTTCGATAGATTCGTACTTGCGCAGGCCAAAATCGGGCTGTGATTGAACATCGGCCGACAGTCTTCCTCTGGGCAGCAGCGCATTTAGGCTGCCAGCGAACTGAACGAACACAGCTGTAACCGTAATGTTTCTTACGAAACCCTGAACGACGGCGCCCACTTTGGCGTCCTGGAAGCTCTTGAGGAGGTTGCCGTCCTGCGAGGCCTTGACCAGGCTGGGCTTTTGGGTGAGGATAATGGCTCGGCGGTTTTCGTTCTTCTCGATAACCATGAGATTTGACAATGTTTGTCCGGTAGAGATCCTCTTCCAAGCGTATTGGTTCTTTGAAGTAGACTTGTCCGTAAGATGGCCCACTGGCAGGATAGCCTTCAGCTGGCTGTCGACAAGCTCCACAAATATCTGATCCTCCGTCTTTTGGGTTACCTTGGCCGATACAACATCGCCGAGCTTCAAGTTTTTCAGAGCGGTCTGCTTCTCCAATCCGAAAGCGCTGGGGTCTTTGCAAGAAACGATTAACCGTCTCGCTTCTGGATCGACCTCGAGAGCATGTACACTGACGACCTGGCCAACACGGAAATGCTCCATGGGGTCACGGATATACGCCTCGCTCATCTCTGAGACGGGAAGGAATCCTTTGAGGTTGCCGTAGAATTGAATGTGAGCACCGTTCTGTTGTACTTTGACAATCGTACCGAGAGTTTGCATTCCGATCTTGACATCGTCGTAAGATTTGATGGTGGGCGCCTCTGAATTCACCAGAGT
The DNA here is from genome assembly GCA_025919625.1 of Trichoderma arundinaceum. Classification (NCBI taxonomy): domain Eukaryota; kingdom Fungi; phylum Ascomycota; class Sordariomycetes; order Hypocreales; family Hypocreaceae; genus Trichoderma; species Trichoderma arundinaceum. Next base: position 299,423 of record JAMQTF010000018.1, read on the forward strand.
CTTCTTGAGGGTGAGACGCATCTGCCTCTTGGCGAAGTTGAGAGAGAGAACGCGAGCCTTCACCTTCATGCCCTCACGGAACTTCTTTTCGGGGTGCTGCAGGCGGACATCAGACAAGTGACGCTCGGGGACAAATCCGCTGATGCCATCTGCAATCTTGATGATGAGTCCAGAAACACCTTGCTCCTTGATGACCAGTTTCTCGATTTCCCCGTTAATGATGGAGCCTAGGGGAATATCTTCAAGGCGGATGTATTGCTGCTCAAGAAGGGTTTTCGCAAAAGAGATGCTGAAAAGACCATCCATCTCATTGTAGCCAACGATTCGGCCGCGGTGCACTGACCCGACCTTGAAAGGTCCGCTTGTTTCGTAGAGAGCATCCACTTTCCCGTCCTTGACTCGAGAGATATGGACGAAGCCGCCCAGACCAGCAATGCCGGTATCAACGAAGAGGCCAATGTCGGCCTCAACGTGGCGAACAGTGCATTTTTCGACAAAGGAGGAGATGGGCATGAGGTCGATTGGCAGCCGCGTCTTGTCCTCAGAGTCGGCATCCTGATGCTTCCGTGTCAGAGACATGATGTGAGGCAGCAGCGAGATGCCCAGCTTCGGGTCCTTGGCCGTTGGGAAATTGCAGATAACTCTCGCCTTGATTTTGGATCCAATCTTGTACTTGGCTTGGAGGTTAGTATCGTTTGGCCCAATGCCGGAGTGAATCAAGTCAGCAGTGGCATCGACAGCGCCCATAATCTTTCCAGCCAGGCCTCTGCCCTCATTCTCTGATACAAGGACACTAACGAGTGTACCAGGAAGAAATGTGTTGATCGTGGTGGCATCAGCAGGGAAAGCCTTTGTGCTTCCAAGCTTGTCTTGCTTCAGGGAAAGCTGGGCAATCTTGTTGGAGCCCTTGCCTGTGACCTGGCAGAGGAAAACGGCACCCGGCTGGAGTCGCTCCTGGTCAATGAGGGGATCGACCTCGCCGTTAGGAAGGAAACCGTTCAAGTTTGGAATTCCAAGATCCATGACGCAGCCGCGTTCTTCGACGCTGACCACGGACGCCATGACGGTGCTGTTGGGCACAACATCATCCTTTTCCAGCCCCGAGTTGGTCTCGTTGGGTCGTAGAGAGAGTTCAATCTTTCGCTTTCCCTTTCCGCCGGTGGAACCATCTGTAGTCGAGACCACATAGGCTCGCACATATTGTCCGACGTTGAAAATTGATTTTAAGCTGACATCGTTTTCGTCGGATGATTCCTCTTCGTCGCTATCGCCCTCCTTGTTGGCACCGCCTTGAAGTCTGTTTGTCAATTGCTCTGAAATAGAGACGATCGAGGCATGTCCGATTAGGTTGTTCGGTAATGACACTTCAAGGTTGAGATTGTTGATTCGGATCACCTGTCCGAGGACCAAAGATCCTTTGACCAGTCTCTGTGCTGTTCGTTAGTACGGTCACTTTGCCAATGGGCTTCACAATTTTTTTGCGTGGCCTTCATACCTTGAAATTCAGACTCTCAATCTTGATAGTATCCTCTTCTGCCTTCTTATCTGTCTTCTTGTCACCCTTCGCCGCAGACTTCTTCAGCTTCTTCTTCTGTGGCTTAGCTCCCGTCTCGAATTCCTCTTCCCGAATGGCGTCGGCCTTGGCTTCCATCTGGATCTTCTTCTGCTCGAGAGGAGTGAGGACACTGCCACCTCCACGGGAGAATAAAGGCTCTTCATCCTTCAAGACTGAGACAATTGGAGCCTTTGTGCGCTCTTCTGTCGCGCCATCCGACTTGCGATGCGCCTTGGCCGCTGGCTTCGCATCCTTTGCCGGCGCTTCTTTTTTGGTCGGCCGAGCTTCTTTTGAGTTTTTGGCCGATTTGGACGGAGGATTGCCCCCAGGGGCATCCTTCCGCTTAAGAGTGCTCATGGTGGTTGAGCAGCCGCAAGATGCAAAGGCGATCACGCAGCCTTTAGCATAGACGACTTTGGCTTCAAAAACAAACCTCTGCAGCTTCGACTTGCATCTCGAATTTTTTTTCCCCAGCGGGACACCGATAAGAATAGCGTCGCGATAAGGCAGGCGGTGTGGGCCTGGTAATTGTTCCGGATCCACTCAGGCCAGTCAAGCCACAGCTCAACCAAAGCAACCTGTGTTGGGGGGGGCTTTAGCGCATGTCACTGGCCACACAGGCTTGCCGACAGGCCTCCAGGGCCCTATTGGGGGGCGAGAGCCACTATCAGAGTCACCACGGTGTCACCCACAGACGCGCGCTGTGGCGTTCCAGGCATCGTCATCACTGTTAGGAGCGTTACGGAATCCGCCGAACAAAGTAGCCTCCGAGGTACCATCAATTAGAGTTGACCTTTCCAACGTCTCTCTGCCTGCTCAACCCTTATCATCGCAGCCTAATCTGCGCGCCATCATCATCATCGTCCTTTCTATGGCCCGTCTTCCGCACTCGCTGCTTTCATGATGCCTCCTCGAAAGAGGCAACGCCCCAATCCCACTGCCCTGAGCTCCGCGAGCTCGCCGACCACAGCTTTGTCGCCTGAGACGTCACTGTCACGAGCGTCATCTGCCTCGGCGCAGCAAGCTAACGACCAGAAAAAGCCTCCACAACAAGAATCCAGCAGCGAGCGCAAGTCTCCTGATGCATCACTGAGGGTAAAGGAGGTAATAAACTCCCCCTTTCATTCCTCATGGCCCGCACCCCTGGATGGGCGGATTCTTATTGAGTGCGATAGATCCGGAAAACCAATAGCTGGTACGCATCGTGGTCGAAGCCCGCGAAGGCCACGGCCTCGACATCGGTTGCTCGGGAGAACATCCTCGGAGGCACCGTCAAATCCAGGAACGCGCCAGACTTTTCTCGATTTGAAGCGAAGCGAAGCGACGACGATACGAGTATAGCCGACGACACCGACCCGGTTCCGCCACCCCCTACAACACTCACAAACAAATCAAGTAGCTCTCATAGCGACAAAACTTTGGGCGATAATAAGACAGCAGGTCCTATACATACTGGGAAAAAGAATCCCGCAGCTTCACCACCGGAGATGACCCAGGCCCCTGAGGGAAAGTCAGCTACTGAGCAGCAGCAGAAAGCCTCGGACTCTCAAACTACCCAGGAACAGCAGCCTGAATCAGAGGCTTCCACAGGCGGAGCTGGACAAGCATCGGATGATGCACAGAAGCAGGTCGCTGCATCTGGGTGGTTCGGCTGGTGGGCCAAAGCTGCGCCAGCCGAACTTCCAGCGAAGCCCACACCAAGTCCTGAAGAAGTGAAGGAAGAGGTTGCCAAGCCAGCCGAGGCCATCGAGCCCGCTCAGTCGACGTCCTTGGAGCAGACGCAACCTTCTGAGCCCGCAACTGCAGAGAGTGTTCCAGATGCTCCACAGATGTCTTCTTGGTTTGGCTATTGGTATGGCGCCCCTCAGCCCAAAGTAAATCCAGCTTCAGCCGCGGAGCCAGATACAAGCAAGGAAGAACCAGCTCTTGAAGAAGCCGAAACATCGTCGAAACAGGGAACAGGCACAAAGCCTACGGTGCCATCAAGCGAGACGACTCTCTCTAAAGATGAGCCCTCGAAGAAACCGGCTGCTACAGTATCGCGAGCCTCCAGTAAAAAATCTAAACACAACGGGGAAGCCAAAACCAAGGCTGAAGATGTGCCAACAAAAGACGCCCTCCAACCTGAGCCATCGCCACCACAGAGTCCCCCCCCTAAAGCTGGCTCTACCTGGGCTTTCTGGTCAAGAGAGCCCTCAAAGAGCAAGGGAAAGACCGCCCTGCCAGAGTCGGGAGAAATCGCTGTCATGGGAGAAGGTTCAGAAGTTCAGCCAACGCCTATGGCAGAGAGGAGCATCTCCGATGCTACGACAAAGGACCCAAAGGATCCAAAGGATGAGGTATTGACGGAACCTCCACCAAGCGTGTTGTCATGGCGCAGGAGCAAACGAATACGACCTATATCGATGGATCTTGATACCCAACGGCCACCATCTGCAGATAGCACAAAATCAGCTCCCCTCGAGCGGAGTTCTACCCCTCAACCTTCGCAAGCCGGTACCGAGCACGAGCTGCCTCCTTCGAAGCCACTAGCCAGGGCCGACTCTAAGAAGAAGAAACCAGTACCTGCGGCAAAGAAAACAGCTGTTGAGGCCGAGCCCACCGTAAAGGAGCCACCTAATGTTCTCCTTCCATCGTTTTCTAGCACATACCAGATGAAAGAGAACCCCTCCATCTTACGGCAAATTACAAACCTCGTACTACGTACTTCGCAGCCGCCCCCAAACCATGTCTTTCGGGTTAAGGATCCCCCAAAGATCCGTAAGGCCATTGCTATTGGCGTTCACGGGTTTTTCCCGGCTTCGTATTTGCGTCCTATGATAGGCCAACCGACAGGAACATCGCTGCGGTTTGCGGGCCTCTGCGCTGATGCTATTCGCAAATGGACTGATAGCCATGGTTGCCCCGACTGTGAGATCGAGAAAGTTGCCCTTGAAGGAGAAGGCAGAATTAATGATAGAGTGGCAAACCTGTGGAAGCTTATGCTGAACTGGATTGAGCATATACGGCAGGCCGATTTGGTCGTCATAGCTTGTCACTCCCAGGGAGTGCCAGTCAGTATCATGCTGCTAGAGAAGCTCATCGACCTTGGTGTCCTGGCGGATACTAGGATTGGTGTCTGTGCCATGGCCGGCGTGGCCCTCGGTCCTTTTCCCGACTATAAATCCAGCATACTCATGGGCGCTGCAGCGGAGTTGTGGGAGTTTGGAGATCCTCAGAGCGGTAACTCTCAAAGATTTGAAGCTTGTCTCAAGCGCGTTGTCGATTTTGGAGCCCGGATTACGTTTGTAGGCAGTATTGATGATCAGCTCGTTCCTATGGAGGTAAGATACGAATCTCTTTGTTGGTTAATATAAGGATAAAACTAACGCTTTTTTAGTCTGCTGTATACTCCCCTGCAAACCATCCCTACATATACCGTGCCGTATTTATCGATGGCCGGGTACATGCGCCGGATTTCATATCCCACCTTATCGGATTCGCACTTAAATTACGCAACCTGGGTATCTCAGATCATGGTCTCATCCGTGAGCTCTCTGTGGCACTTGCCGGATCGCTCTACTCAGGTGAAGGCCACTCACGCCTGTATTTTGACTCGGCCGTGTACGACCTCGCCATCATGCACGCATTGGAGACGACTAGCACGACACAGCCAACACCCTGCGTGATTCCGAAGCGAGAGACGACGCCTCTGGCCTCGTCAAATCCATATGTCCTGCCGTGGATCATGCGAGGTCTCTTAGAGGAAGATTTTGTCAAGACACAGCTCAGTGCCGAAACGGAGGAGCTGTTGAGGCAATTTGACGATTGGAAGCCAACGAATAAAGCCCTCAAGGACGTAAAGTATCGCCTCGAGGTCGTTCGCTCCAAGCTATGATCGTAGATGATACCCCGGTGTTTATTTTGCCATTTAATCGCATTTACGGCGCTTCTATCACCGATCCCTAGAGGATATTGTAACATGATTTAATATTATTATGGCATGCTGTACGCGCAAGCGGCACAAAGTGGTGTATCACGGATTTGAAGATTAGCGAAGTAGTCTATTTAGTTGAAGATTCTGGGTTTTAGAGAGTCAATTTATTCGGATTATGATTTTACATATATATGCGCGCTGAGTCAAAGGCGAAATAGATATCGATATTTTATGCCTATTCAACTGCGGACAACTGTGATCGACCTCTTTGAGACTTGAACATTGATGATGCCTGCCCTCGAGAGCTGGTTTATCCACAAGCGTGATTTGTATGTATTCAGCGTGCTGTGAAACTGGTTATCATCTTTTCTCTTTTAACCAATTGCTTGGAATGCCATACTGTATGACAACTTGTGTTGGCTTCTGGAGCTGTGTTATGCCGTCGATAAAATCCTTCTGCGATGGGCAAACTTGAATGGATGGATACTTGTTGTGCGTATTTCTCTCCACATGAGCTTTGTAAGAAAGCTGAATAAGTTGAAAACATTTTAAACTGAGAAGAGCCGCTCTAGAACTTTAGTTGTGGAGGGTATCGGAACATCGGCACAAAAAATCGAGGCCTTACAACCAGTCAGAATAAATATATCTAAACGAATCCTAGAGGATCATTGCGATGCTCCACGTTCTAACAGAGTGATGCTATTATTAGAAGTATATTTTGAGACAAAAGCTGTGAAGTTCTCCACGAGTCGTCATACCATTCCAACGTCAACCAATCGCTATATCCCTTGCTTGAATGGCGCGAGACATTGTCATACCGCGCCCTCATCTTCTGCTCAGCTTGAGAGATGGCAACTTCTGATTCGATGTTGCGTTCAGCCTCTTTCATATCTACGACTAAAGGAGCATGAAGCCTTTGGCATATCTCATGCCGTCTCTGCTGTCTATTTAAAGGCTACCTTTTCCATGATCAGTATATTGAGTGGAGCTATAATTCACAGACAAAGTCTCATGCTCTTTTCTTCCCTGATATTCATCAACATGAAGACACTTCTGCAAACTACTGCAGTCCTGTTATATGCGGGCGTGTGCGTAACTTATACAAATATCCTTATCCGCTTTTGGCTAACCTCAATAGTTGTTTGGGCTCTCCTGCCGTGACAACTCCCTACCCAGTAGGCTGTCCGGTTGCTATAATTAACCATAGCTGTCCTGCTATTACTCTCAGACACTGTCCTCCTCGTCCAAATTGCGAACTGCTCAAAACTATTACACAGCCATGTGATTGCCCGACACCTATACCAACCGTTTTAGCGCCCTGTCCGACTTGTCAGACTGGCTGTGGAACGATTTATAGGACAGTGACGGCTGATTGCACGCAAAATGTGGCATAAATAAGGTGGTCTCTGGTGTTTGCCAAAGCAGCCAGTGTTAGCTCATGTCACTGGCGGTGTGTATGGTGGCACACGCAGACGGAAGTTCGGTCCGCAACTCATTGAGACCGCATGTATGTAGTATGTAGAAGATACAGGAAGTTAATCAAAAGACGCGTAGTAGAGGGAGCCCGCGCGTTGGGTTTATTTCATGAAAAGTATGTAGAGCCTCCGCTCTAATAAGTACAGAATATGGAATACTGCTATTCCGCTTTTCACTACTTTTTGGGAATGGATACACTGTAAAGATTGATACAGAGGTCAAACCAATAACTACATATGCGGAATAGGCTCATGGAGGCAGATGATGGCATTGGGAGTCCAAGAGAGAAGAGCATATTTATGTGGTAAAATAGAGAATACAAAAGCCAGAAACCTTTATTGTTACCGTTGTTGATAGGGCTAGACTACTACCTGGTTGACCGCAATGAGCTTTACACCTGAAATATGACAATACACCAATAGCCTTCCTAGCATGGAAAGGAGAAATTGAATGGTTAGTTCCATTCGATTTTAATCCACTGACGGAAGTTCTTGCTCCGTGTAGTGTGGTATCCCGAACAATTCCTTTATCTTCCGGACCTTGGTTTTCAGCATATCTCGGACAATCTTTTCCCTCTCTTGGCCTTCCGTTTGTTTTCTCAGCCTTTCCTGGAACCTGTTTTCTAATATCGGTATTCTCTCCTCTCGAATTTCTTCCTCGCTCTCTATCCATGCCCTTTCGTTCCATTTTCTTAAGAATTCACCCCGTGTTCTTCTTGACTCTTTAGTTTTTTCTCTTTTCAATGTCATATGTTTTTTTTCGTGTTTCTTAATTTCTTGCTCGAAATCAAAATCAATGCACGCCTCGATTACGGGTTTAGACACACGAATTCTTCCGTAAAACGGGGTGGTAGTGACACATGACTGTGAGCTTGGCTGCTGCTCTGTGGTACCATTTTCCTGTGATATTTTTTGATGGACGGGGAGGTACAAGTAACGAGTGACGAAATAAATGCAACTATTCGGCAAGACTGATAAAAGGAGCAAGATTAGATTACCCAATCCGGCGATCAAACCGATGATCAAGCTGGCGATCGATCCCATGACTATGAGGAGTACATAGCAAGAGCCGCGTAGAAGAGGTCGCAATATCGCCTCGCTTTTAAGACCAAAGGAGCGAAAAATTGGTCTCATAAGTTCAATATCCAAGATTTTGGCATTGATCAGTGCTATGACAGTAACGAACAGAGCCACGCCTGCGGTAGCAGCTATACTGCCCAGTGTTTCTTTTGTCGGCGCATTACTCATGCTAAACACTCCTGTGGCGAAGCTAATGGGGAGAAAAACGACCGTTACATAGGTAAACAGTCGAACATTATCGTTGTTTCGCATCTCCAAATCGCTCCGCATTAGCTCCAATCTCCTTGTTAGTAGCAGATTAAAGGACTTGACGTTGGCAAGACATCGCTTTAGTTCATGGATTTGATGACCGATTGATAAATTTAACTTAGATATGGCGCCTTGATATTCTTGTTCTTTCCCAGGAGCCCACCGCAGCCCCAATTCTACTCTCCGTGTTTCTCGTTTCATCCAAGCGTCAATTGTAGCTAGATTCTCCTCGAGATCATCTTCAATAACTTGGAGAATACGCTGAAATTGATTCCACAGCTCATTTGTTGAAGAGAATGTGCTGCTGTCGGCCTTTAAATATAGCTCAAGTATTTTCAAGAGCTTTGATGCGTCGACTTCAGTAGACTCCGCTGCTAGCCAGTCCAAATCATGAGAAGCATCCTGCTGAGGACTTCTGGCTACGCCCATCATGATATCTTCTAGAATCCCTTTAGTGCCTAGAACCATTTCTTGTAGAATCATATTTAATAACATAAGTTCCAAGACCCTTCGCTGCCTCCAGGGCTGGGATTTGAAGCTACCCTTAACTTCCCAAGAGTCAATCGGAGCCTTCCAGCCGAAAGTTGCATCGGGTTGAGCCATCCATTTTGGATTATAGTCAAAGAAATGGCATGTCCAGTAGCGATCAAAAATATCTCCATCGAATCTAAAACTCATGACGGCTCGCCTGATACATTTGGAATGTTCTCCTTCGATTCCCGGAAATTTTATCTTCTCTGGTGAATGGATGGTCTGCAAGGCTGGAGTATGGGGAGCAACCTGATAAAATGATAAATGCAGTTCTGTCACCCATTTGTTGAGAGTTGCTGTTGTATCTTCGAAAAAGTACCTGCTATAAGATGCATGGCTATCGAGGAAGGAAGATATTTCTTCCTTCTCTGACGAAGCGAAGTAGCAATTCAACGCGATGTTCCAGTTAGTGCGAAAGAATTGGAACACCCTTTTTTTTGCGGCTGCCGGATCACGATTGCCGTTTAAAACAGAACTGAACACTTGTGGCGAAGAGATTGGAGTACTAAAACAACCTTTGTTTGAAAAAAATGAGTGTTCTGCCGTAGGTATGTCAATAATGTATCCGAGAAGAGCTTCCTGGTCCTCGTGTGACCTCTGAACCTCTGCGATTGCATTATCTATTAGCCTAGAACCTGCTTCACGTTTAGACGTCAACCATTCGTTGGTCAGAACTCTTGGTAGATCGATGTTCATTCCAAAGAATCTCGGTTTATTGAACAGCCATTCATTAGAGTGATCTATTATGTTGATCCGATCCATAACATATATGTATGGCATCCTTTTCTTCACTGTGCCCACATCGCTATTATAGGACCCAGACATGAAAGATAGTTGCGATGTTGCTCTTGAGATAGTGCTGGTGGTACCAGATTCACTACCTCCAGGTGATCTTCCAAGTGAAATTCGCTCAATATCCCAGAGTATATATGGTACTTCGAAGGTGGTATGCCAATAGGAATCGCGCTTATGTCCTACATCAAAGAGAACAGGTTCCATATTTTCATCCAGCTGTCCTGGAAAAAGCCCATTCGGAGATGAAATCTGTAGAAGAGTTGATTTTGCGTGTCTTTCCATGTCATATGCCGATCGTGAATTAATGCGTTGATTGCTTGCAGACACCATCATAGCCAATGCAAATCGAAGTGGGTGATCCCAAGCGGAATCTTTATTTTCCTTGTATCTGACTTGGCTCTCCATAGTTTTCTTCCAAGAGTCGATTTTGTTTCGCCATATATCAGTTGTATCTTGCAACGGTCCATAAGTGTCAAAAAGGCCAACGTTCATGGCATGGAAAACAGCAGTATCCTCGACCTGCATTAAGAGTCTGGCCTCTGAAAGGCAGCGTGAGAATGCAATCATAGATTCTTTCAAAGGTAAATGCTCAATCATAAATTTCTCAAATATGCTGTTCTGTATCTCTTCAGACGAATAAATTATTTTATGACTGTTTTTTGCGCTGCTAACGGAGAGTTCTGAGCAAAGTTCGAGCTCTTCCATAGATTTAAGGGCCTGCCATATTATTGCATGATCGGCTAAATAGAACTGGTCTGGCGTATCTTGTAGAGAACGCGGGAAAATATATTCGTTTTTGGTATTGATTTGGTGAAGTTCTTCAATCCAGTCGCTGGCAACTCTTCTGAATTGCTTGATAATATTCTGTCGTATATTCTGATCCTTCGTTATTCGACAAAAGTCACCCGCTTTGATCACGTTATAAGGCGCATCAACCATCGATTTCCTAGTCAGATTCTGGTTTGTTTCCCAGCCCTCTATAGCTTTGCCGCTGACCCATAGGTGAGGGCTAGAGTTGTGATTCTCATTCGTCTCAGGAGACAGCCACCTCAAATGTCCTTGGCAGACTCTCAGGATACGAGAGCGCATAATGCAAGCATAGCTTTGGCATGGATCATCTTCTAACCCGCATGCACATTTTGCAGCTTCATTAAAATATTCAAACGCTCGAAGCAGGAATTGGAAAGAATAGCTGTAGACGTTAATTCAAGCTGGGCCAACTACTAGAGACTAATAAACTTACAAGCTTGCTGCAGCTGCAACGCGATGGCCAGATATATCCCCACAGGTAAGAGCAATTAAAGGAACCTTCTGATGCGAATCGTTCCCGATGCAGACGCTGCAGACAGAGAGTATGTGTTCTAAATTTCGCCTCAGAGTGAAATCAATATGTGTGTTTCCAGTAAACGATGATATTTCAAATCGACTTTCACTAATTTGCTGCTCCATTTCGACGAAATTAACTGAAGATTTGGCCAACATTCCGCTCGAGTCAACCATATTCAACGTATAGGCTAATGTAATTTTGTAGGTATTAGGCTCTGATGAATGATTCCGTGCCTCTTCGGTTGGAATTATGAGGTAGCTGTTGGGCCGAATGGATTTAAGAGGTTGCTGGCGAACTCCATTTACAAACGGTGAGATGACTAAGGCGAAACCAGCTCGATTCTCCTCGTCTTGATGATTGACTTTATGTATTCTAACCACACAGTGATTGTTGTTTGGTATTTCATTGAGATAATTTTTATCTCTCAGATCACGCGAATTCCTATGATTATTTGTGGAAAAATTGAGATCTCGCAGCAGTAAGCTTGTGTCGATGACTATCTCAGAAGGAATTTGGGTTTCTCCGCTGAATTTGTATGTGTATGTTTGGTACACGGTCTTTTCATATATAAAATAATCGATGCTCAAGTCAAATTTTGGCGTCTTCGTGGAGTAACGTGGCCATCGGTCATGTAGGAATTTTACCGTTGGCGTTGACTTCACCGTTGTAGCTGGCCTTATTGTTGGTGTTGGCTCTAACGTCGGCTCTAACGTCGGCTCTAGTTCTGAATCCAATGTTGGTGCATCATTCATTCCCCACGCATCACTATCAGGATTCTTAAATAGAAGGCGGATTCCCTTGTAAGGGTCTCTGGACTGATACTCCAGATCATCTGCGCGGTTTTGGATAAGACATGGATTTGAGGTGTCAGGTAGATCAACGGAAATAAATCCAGACGGTTCATTTCCAAAATGCTGGGTGATTTGAAGCAAGTGCCCATAAGCGTTTGCAGTCGCAGTGACCCCGTCTTTCCCAAAAGACGCATAAGTTGGTCGGCAGCGAGCTTTTTCGTAAGCCTCATCAGGGATTGACGTGGTCTTGATGAATTCCTGTGCTTCACGTGGATTTATTAGCAGTTTGTTATATGATTGAATAAAGTATGGCGTACCAGCAGCCATGGAAGATAATGTGTTGTGGAATTGAAGCCCGTAGAAGAGGAATAAGCCCTGAGGACTTTATCGTTAAATAGGAGGGTAACACAGTACACAATGCAATATGACGACAAGCCTTGTGTGTACTGGCCTGATGCTGCCCGTTGATATGATGATCTCAGTTTATTTCGAGTCGTCGAGGTAGGTACACTGAGGTCCCTTTATAGAGACTGAGATCTCTTCATGTAGGGGCATTATAATAATAGACTAATATTAATAAACATAGCACATATGAGCCAACTGAGACATGCATGATCTCCCACCACTCGACGGCTGCGGAGTAACAGCCTCCAAGTGCAAAGCCCTTTCAGCCAGAGGGACGAGGTAATGCAGCCGAGAGCGGTACCATCACCAATAACCTCTGACTTCAGCCCATGACCCGGCTTGCAGCTTGCCACCATGTATGCTGTTATTTTAGATGTCGCAATTTCAGCAAATGCACCATCTCGCCTTGTATGCCTGGTTGTCTGTTCAGGATTGGATGCTTGAACTTTGGACCCTGTCCTCCTCCCAAAGCCCTGTCCCTGAATGATATAGCGTTTTCCTTTACAGGATTAGTGCTCAATATCAATCTTGGTAGTGATTTATTACACTATATCCAGAGATGAGGGATGTTTAGGAAAATGATAAATCTATACTGCTCTAATGGAGCTATTGCAACCTAAAGGCTTTCTTCAACACTCTTTGTATCACTAGGAAGATAAATTATTAGCGGCATACAGGGAAGTTAGTCACGCAAACTACATTTGCTCATTTTGCTACATGATTAGCATTATTAAGGTAGGTGTGAAGTGGTTGGTACCAGTCATGTAGCCGGTTTTCGAGTTTACAATAGCTGGGCGTCGGCGGGGGGCTCGCATGACTGGACCAATGTATCCCCCGGCAACCTTCCATTGCCACACTACAGAGCCAGCTGTAGCATCAACAGGGATATAGATGCGTGTGATGCTCCTTTGCCTTGTATAGGTACTTATTCTCTGTATACTTCAGTAGTACCTGGACTTGAAAAAGATATTTGATGATAGATTCGATAGATGTATATCTCAAGAGAAGAGGGGACTACAAGTGATTGATAATACACGCAGTTCGATTGTTGTAGCATAGCCTAATCCTACAACGAACCAAGTTGGTCTCTTATGTAGCTCGGGCGTGCCGAGTTGAGCCACTTCTCTTTTCTTTTCCTTTTTTCCCCTCGTTCTGTTCTTTCAGTTCTTTTTCTTAACTCCTACCGTACGGTGTGGCTTAAAAAAGAAAAGAAAAGTGAAACATAGTGGGCCTCCACTGCAGCCTCTCCGACGTGGCGAGGCTCTGATGACAGGGGGTAAATGACGACAAGCTCATCAACCCAACTTTCCCCTCCACGACCTATATGCAGTACACGAATGCAGTAGCGCCTAACGCTGGCTGGATCAAAAATATGTCTTGCTTGACCATCCTCTGCTTCTGAGATTGACAATGGTGATGTTATTCATACATATGGAGTATGTAGTATAATACTCTGCCCTGCGTTGTTTGGTGCTGAGAAAGAGGGCTCGCAAGATTGTCACAGTGACAAATCTTTACGGCCCCCAAAGCTTACCTGCCATCTGATGGTCTAATTCTCAGCTGCACTCCACAAAACTCTCTCAGCCTCACGACACCACCAATGCCAAGAAAAAGATTGCTTGCATGGGCTGCCCCCAAATCATATATCGCATTACCCAAGATTTCTGGGATAGATAGAACACCTTTACGGCCAAACAAACAATAATACCATAGCCACCATCCCCCCAAAGATGAACCTGGGAGAGAGCTGAGTCGCTATCCCGGTCATTGTTTCTTTTCGCTGACCAACTGCATATTAGTACAGGACTCACTTTACGTGGCCATGCGATTGTCCGACTCCCATACTAAAAGTGATAGCGCCCTGTGTGACTTGTCAGACTGGGTGGGGAATGTCTTATAGGACAGTGACAGCTGATTGCACGCAAATTGCGGCTTATGATCGTGAAGGAGATGGCACCTGTTATTCTTTCTTTCCTGATTTAAAGCCAGTAACATTATCTTGTGCTACTGGTAGTGTGTAAGATAGTAGTCACCTACATGACGGAGTTCCAACTAAGCTTTATATTATGTAGTACAATGAAACCTCAACAAACTAATTCAAGGCTGTATGTTATTATAAGCCTGTGTGTAGAATATGTTTCATAAGGAAAATACTCCATGACTAAACCCCAGAAGCTGTAATAACACTTCTCACAACCTTCAACATCTCTTTGATCTAAACCTAATAAAACCTACAGGGAGCCGGAGCCGCCGAAATGCCCCCCCCTCAAACACACTTCCCCCCCCTCCCAAAAGAAAAAGTTTATTGTATCAACCTAATACTGCCAAAACACATGGTAGGTATGCCAGGGTGTGCCAAATTTATTACTGGTGTGCAGTACGGAGTACACGGACTACGCGGACTACGCATCCGTCTCCTCGCGAGGGATTGGATTTGTTGAACGGAACCAACCCCTTACCCGCTGGAACAGGCGTTTTGGGGGGTGCTCCAAAACATTCCCCTCCTCTTTTTCTTCTTCGACCTGCTTTCTGTTTCTTTCATTATCCCTTTCCCTGAAGTCTTCATAGGCTTTCTCCCATGGATGACGTTGGCCATCTTTATCAAAAAATTTCTTCACTTTTTCGACTAGTGGCCGTTTTCCATCGGGATCTGAAGGGAGGAATTTTTCAATGAGCGGGATTAACAAGTTAAATGAAAGAAAGTATATGCATGGGTAAAGCAAGATTTTGTATATATATCCAACGACTGCGTAGACCCAATTGCGAGAGTTGCGTAAAATTGGGCTCACGATATTTGCATCCAAAATTTTAGCATTAGTCAAGGCAACCACAGTAGCTAAGAGAGCGACGGCTGCGGTAATAATCATACTAATGAGCGTATGCCTCGAGGGCGCATCACTCATACTGAACACGCCAGTGGCGAAGCTGATGGGGAGAAAGACGACTGTTACATACGTAAACAGCCGAATATCATCAGCGCCACGCAGCTCTAAATCGCTACGCATGATTTCTAAGTTTCTCGAAAGGGACGCCTTGAACGAAGTGATATTGACATGGCATCTTTCTAGGTCATGCAGAGCGTGTCGGTTCAATGCCATAAGTTTAGAAATAATGGGCCGGTAATCTCGTTCATCACTTGGAGTCCACCGTGGTCTGTCCTGACTTCGGTCTTTTCCTCGCTCCATCCATAATGTAATCTTAGCTAGATTCTCACCGAGATCATCTTCTACAACTTCAAGAATATGCTAAAATTTATGCCATAGCTGACTAGTAGAAACGAGCTCTTTGTTGTTGACCTTGGTAAACAGATCAAGAGTGTCTAAAAGTGCCGATGCAGTTGCCTGTTGATCGGTGCCGTTATCATTTACCAGCTTGGGGCTGCTCTGCACACTTTTCTTTATTTCTTTAAGAATCTCTTGTGAGCAATTCAATATTTCTTGCATCATATCCTTGAATAGGATGAGCTCTAGAATTCGCCGCTGCTCCCAGGAGTGCGCTTTCAAAGAACCATTAATTCTTCTATCTGTTACTTTTTCTTGGTCGTTATCTGCCAAAAGCGTCTTTCTTGGATTAAACTCAAAGAAATGACACGTCCAATAACGATCAACAAAGTCTCCATCGAATCTGAAGCTCATCACGGCTCGACTGATCCGCCTTCGATCTGGCACCCGAGCATATGGGTATTTAATTTCCTCGAATCGAGGGATACCAATAACGATGGAGGTCATTTCTGAACTAATAATTTGATAAAAAGATAGGTGAAACTCAGTTACCCACTTATTGAGCGCTGCTGTAATGTCTTCGGAGAAATATTTGTCATATGATGCGTGTCGGTCGAAAAAGGAGGAGATTTCTGGCCTCTCAGCCGAAGAAAGATAGCAGATTAATGCGGTCTTTGAACTTGCTCGAAAAAAATGAAAGATTCTCTTCTTAGCATTTTCTGGGGTACGCTTTCGGCAAAGACATTTGTATATCGTAGAGTTTTGATCCACATCGGTTTTCATCATCTCCTTGTCACTGTCAGATCTGGGTACATTGATGATATAGCCTCTTACATCTGCAGTCGGCGAGTTGGTCGCAGTTCCCTGCCTTGAGATTGTTTTTACTGCATTATCCATGACGGCCCCAATCTTCTTCGATTTCAAAATTTCGACGTCTTGCTGGACAGTATCTTCCGATATGTCATAATGATACCTGAAGAATTCAGGCTCACTATACAACCATTCATCTGGAAGCTCCGCAATATTGCTCTGGTCAATAATATTCCGGAAAGGCACGCTCTTCTTTATGGTTAGGCGTTTGTTGGCTGTAGAAGCCTCAGGTACAACAGTTGTACATTGCAATCTTTTAAGAACTTTTTCCAACGTCTGGCTCAGTTTAGGTGAGCCTAAAGTCGTGACTGGTTGTGTAGCGTCGGTGTTTAAGGGGTCCCCTGGTTTGGGTGTGCCATCAGCCTTCAGTTCAGTTCCATCATCGGCTTTCAGTTTACATCCCTTATCAGATTCGGCCTCCTTTACTATTGCTGTAAATTGTCGGTATTTCCATAAGATGTATGGCACCTCAAATGTGGTGTGCCAATAGGAATCACGCATGATCTGGCCGTGAAAAAGGATAGGCTCCTTGTCTTCATCCAGCTGTCCCGGAAAGAGTCCATTGGGGGAAGAGCTGTCGAGTAGAACTGTTTTCGAAAATTCATACATCTGATCTGTGGGCCTTGAGTTTATGCACTTATTTTTCACGGCCATAATCATTGCAAGCGCAAACTGAAGTGGATGATCCCATTCGGAGTCTTGATTATCCTCATGCTGTGGTTGGCAATCCACCGTGTTCGTCCAGACTGCGAGCTTATTTCCCCAGTCGTTGGGTACCCATGCCGCTTCACCTTCATCAAACAGGCCGAGATCCATAGCGTCAAAGAGGATAGTTTCTTTCATACGAAGCAAGAATCTAGTCTCAAGGGGACTACGCGAAATCGCAATCATCCGCTTTTTTAAGACGGGATTTTCCGTAATAAATCTCTTGATAACATTCGCTTGTATCTCCTGTGATAAGTAGCTCATGCTGCGCTGTCTGCTCTCAGTAGAACTTGCACTGTCGAGAACATGAAGCTCTGAAGCAAGGCCAAGAACTTCTACCGATTTAGCAGCCCACCAAATCAAAGCATGATCAGGAAAGTAGAATGTGCGCAGTCTTTCCTCCCTCGGGCGCGGAAACGCATACATGCGGAGCTTATTTCCCGCATCCAGATTTTTGACCCAATATCTAATGATATTTTTGAGCCCACTCTGAGGGTCGGGAAGTGTCTCATCTTGAGTTATTCGGCGAAATTCTGCAGCCTTGATAATATGGAACGGAGTGTCCATAAGAGACCTCTTGGGAAACTTAGGATTATCATCACAATTGTCCATTTTTTGACCTCCAGCCCAGTGGTGAGGATAAACAGAGCCCTTGTCTGTCTCCATTTTGTCGCTTATCCATTTTAAATGCCCTCGGCATGTTTTCAAAATTCGGTAACGCGTCCAACAGTCGTGGTCTTGACAATGCTTCTGTGGCAAGTCACAGTCACAATGACGTGGCTTATCGTTAAAATGGCTGTATGCTAGAAGTAGAAATTGGAAGGCATAGCTTCACTAGTCAGCATCAACAACATTGGTGATACCAACGAAAGATGTAGAACTCACAAGCTTGCCGCATTTGCCACTCTATGACCAGCTATGTCTCCACATGTTAAGGCGATTGGAATGATTCTGTCATTTGAAGCATTGCCAATGGGGATACTGCAAACAGACAAGATGTGTTCCAAATTCCTCCTCATTGTAAAGTCAAGGTGACTGTCATTGGGGAAAAGCGGACTTATTGATGGAGATTTAGCGTCTCGTAACTTTGCTGGCAAGTCCTCTGGCAAGTCCTTGGCGTCAACCGGTGATTTGTTCAACATGCTGGATGAATCAATCCAGTCTAGAGTGTAGGCCAGGGTTACCGTCATTTTCTTGTCTTCAAAGAGTCTGTCTAATCTTGCCTCCTCTAGAGCAATGCAGTAGCCATGATTGTTTCCAATAGGGCGAATCTTTTGAGGAACGCCGTTTATAAATGGCGATATGAACAAAGCTACAGCGTCCTTTCCCTCTTGACCTGTCTCATAAGCACGGTGCATCCTGATTACACAACACGCGTTCTCTGGCGCATCACTCGAATAACTATCGTCGTTTAAATGATGAGTATTCCAGGTACTTTGTTCCGCAAAATGGAGATCCCGAATAAGTAAATTGGCGTCGATGACTAATGTTGGAAGAGCGGAATGAGTTTGCGATTCCTTGTCAGTAAATGTGTATATCTGATAAACGGTTGATCCAGAAATGAAGTATTGGATTTCGACTTGAAATGTCGGAGCTTCTGTGATAAAAAGTGGCCAACGATCTTGGATAAAACTTAATGTTGGGGTATGATTGGGCTCCCATGAATTTTCATTCTCTGACGATTCAAGACGAAGTCGCATTCCTTTGTCAGCGTCTAGAAAATGTCGTTGTAGCTGTTGCATGCGTGATGTGACACGAAAGGGCTCTGGCATATCATCTAGATCGACGCAGAAGAATCCAGATGGCTTGTTTCCAAAGTATCGAGTAATCTGAAGTAGGTGTCCATGGGCGTTTGTGGTCGCCGTGACACCATCTTTTCCAAAGGAGGCATACGTTGCTCGATTGAGTGTTTTTTCTGGAACCACACTGGGGATTGACGAAGCATACGGGATTGGCTTAAGGTTCTGATATTTCTCTGCTGCATATGATATGTTAATGTCTTGAAATACGATAAGAGAAGTGGATGTCACACACCAGCGGCCATGGGAGGCAATCTTCCTGTCGGATCAAATCCGAAAAAAATATGGTTCAACCGCTGCAAAGATCTCTTTGTTATCAGTCGTTACGCTAAAAATCGGTTTGCTCTCGCTGCTAGAACTTGTAAATGGCTGAGAACTCGAATGTTATAAGGGATTTGCCAGTTCAGATAATGGTAATTTTTTAGGTATTAGCTTTGAATTGTTCTATGTCATGAGGCCCTTGATTTACTCAGGTGCTGAATTATGCGATATACTACGATCTCTTTATTAGCCGTCAGAATAGAAAGCATCACGCTCACTTAGATTTCAATATTAGTAATACCCATGCTCATATTCACATAGTATATTTGAACTGAGACATACATATATTAATATTGGTATATATGATATCTCCTACCTTACTACAACTACTGAGGCAGTTCGCTTCCATATGCAAGGGGTTCTATGTAGCAACGATTTTCTTGGTGAGGCTGTGGCCGACAGCTGGACAGCCATTGTCCCCTGTCTGGATTTACGTAGCGCTAGCCGCAACTTGCCAATGCGGGATGCCTTTCCAAGATATTGTAGCTTTACCAGATAGGCTGCTGTGATGTGAACGCTTTGTTGTTTGTTCGGGATTGGACATCCACGTTTTGCAAGCCTGGTTTTCCCGAAACCCCTGCTCTAGCAGATCTATCATGCACTATACTAGCGGTACGCCGTGTTGGCCCTTCATAAAATGTCTATCACCACTTTCGCAAATGGCCACTGCCAGTAGATATACGCATGGATGCGTATATATGAGATATACCAGTTCATTTATACCTGCAAAATACAAATATTAGAGCAGGAATAGTCTACCATACGCGGATCCTGCACATCATGTCTACTCAGTAGCAGTGCTTCAAAGGTCCTGCATATAGCCCCTGTTGATTATCTCACGGTGACTCGGGCTTCGAGACTGAGAAAAAGACCACGACAGTCCCTCATCTCGCTCGATCATACGCCGAGATGTGCCGCGCCTTCTTGCCCGGCCCCACACACCGCATGCTGCAACCAGAAAGAAGGCTGAGACATCACTAGTCTCTGCTGCAGCCCCTCCAGCATGACAAGGCTTCAATGGTATGGTGTGAACGACATCGCCGACCAGGACAAACACGGCCCCTATCATCGACTGTTACTCAGTCCACAGGTGTGGTAGACGCATGAACTGTTAGTGAAGCCAAAAAGTCTTCTGGTCTGACTCCCTTTATGTCAAGACAGCCATGAAACAGCGACATCGAACATCTCTGTGAAGGGTGATTTAACCGGCATACTTGGTGCCAAGGCTGGGAGTCATGCAGGTGTGCCAAAGTGCATGTCAATTAATGACCCGAGGCTCGCTCACCATCTCGTCTAGAGGCGGGGATCTGGACTCTCTCCACACAATCTCACTGCCTCTTAACATCGCCGATTCAAAGGCCGTGGGATTTCGTTACATGATCTCAAATCGTAGCGCCCAAGATCTTTGAGGTGGATCCCATACCATCCACGACCATGGCCATTTAATTGCTGGGCATGAAGCTGATGGAGAGCTAAGTCACTACCCCCGGTCATTGTTTTCTTTTTGCTGACTAACTGCATATTTGCACTACCAGGACTTGCTTGTAGCTCATGAAAGTCCGAGATTCTGATAGGACCCAACACCGTGTGGCATTGTCCAGCAGCAGCCTGGTCATAAGAGTCATCATATGCTGCCATATATTAAAATATATTAAGCAGGGACAAGTGGCGTTGGCCCCAGCTTGGGCCGTAATGCGTATCACAAAAGGAACCACTCTCAAACTATGGTCTATATAGGCTCTGACTTGAATCATGATAATCACAAGCTTGCCGTATTAGGTCGGTATGAGGTCACAAGGTACGGATAGTAGTCCTCGAATATAATAGCTTTCAGGGACCGAGCACACCACTCCGTATATTCCTAGTGATTCCGTGTCTGAGATCGCGCCCGTGAGCAGCGGCAAGGACCGGGGAGATGCATATACGAAGCATCAAGTGCAAAGCCAATCATAGATCGGAAGGATCATTTTTATATTGATCGGAAGCAACCTTGTCCTAGCCATATGCCAGCGCTGCAATCAATGCGCCCCACACTATTGCTCAGCCGTGCCATACTCTTGGGAAGTAGAGCTACGATTGGGAGAATAGTTTTACAGGGCATAACAAGGCTTTCATTCAATAACGTAAAGGATATTCTCAGCCGCAGCTCAGCCGTAGGGAGAGCTGAAACCCATTGCCAGAATATACCGTCATCTTGGGTCTCGCCATCGCTGCTCAGCGAGTCCTACTCGGCCGTGCCAGCAAGGGCAGTTGAGATGCTGGTAAGGTAAACAATCAGATTTATGATAAGCTTACTATAATCCTTGAATTCAGGATTTTGTGTGTCCATATGAAACAGCCTTTTATAGTCAGACTATATACGAAGTACGATGTAATACTCTACTTCTTGACTACCGCCCGAGTGGCAGCACGCCCACGGTTGACGCAATCTTGGAGGATAATTACTCTTTCTTCCTCTGACTTGGAATCAAGCTTGTGTTCAAATAATGCGTAGAGACTGCCATAGAAACCATGTAACATTAGAAAGGGAAAGAGAGAAAAAATTGCAGGATGCAGAAAAATTATTGGAGTACAGTGATTTTTATCACTACCTATGTTAATTTCTTCCAAAGTCTGGCGCCCAATTAATGTGGTGCTCACAGTCTTGCGCGCTTCCCTCTACAACACAACGTCTGGTTGTGAATCATCATTCCTGTCCCAAGGAAAGCCGTTTTTGAACATCAACTCGTCCGTCGACTTGTCCGTCGCTATTACCACGACGCATGAATACTCTGTAGCATTCAAGCTTACAAGGCGATAAAGTCCTTGACATAGATGCTTAGTCACTTGCGTGACTACATGCTGGACCGATTCATCGGTGCCTGTGCGAAGCATGCGAAAGTTTGAATCGGCGCGTGTGTTGACATACAACACGTCGATTTTATGAGCTGCAGTGTGCCCAGTTGTGTCGGAACCCGGCCATGCAGAGGGATGGTCCGAGGCAGAGACTTTGTAGATTTTGGCGGGAATGGCCATTGTGGATGAATTTTGTCTGGCAGGTCGTGATGTAAATTCAGGTGACAGATGTTTGCATCTAACTGAAGGAATGCTCGCGATCTTTTCTCAGGAGTAATGGATTGAGTATCATTGAGAATCGTGTTTGTGTCGTGTTTCGCAGCAATCACGCCGCAAACATTTCATTTCGCTTCCAACAAGCAAATATCAATCAGCCCATGTATATGCGTTGGCTGGCAAAGAAAATGCATGCTCGGCAACTGCCTATTTATGACTTTTGTCCCGAAATCAGCATCCAGAGCCTATCTTCGGCTTCGGGTTGATCATCTGACCCCGAGCCATGGTCCAATCAAGCGGCCATTTCAGCCCTGGATTACACATAATATGCAACTGCAAGCCTAAGAATCTCTGCTGTGACAACGAACTGCCGTGCTGGATGCGATGCGTTGTCCCAAACTTCATCTTTGATAATGCTTCCGTCATGGTAGTCTATATATACACAATGATTAGCTTATTCGCCTTGCTGAGCATTATGATACGATATTTGATGCTGAAGGGCGCTTTTAGCCCCCGCCTTATTACAACGACGATCCGCCATCCTGCGGCGGAAATTGGTAAGCGAGCTGAGTCTACAACACCAATATATTGCATTTGCCAATCAGATACAGTCTATTAAAACTGTGACAATACATTTTCTCAGTCAGTATTCTACTTATTTAGTTCAAGGGCGCCAGCTCGCATATTCAATGGGAAATGTTTCCTATAAAAACTGAGTGTTTCTGGCTATGAAGAGTAGCATAGCAAGACGAAGATGAGGCATCAGCAATATCCTCCGCCAAATTCAATATTTATTCGTGGTATTGCTAAGCAGCGCTACTCTGAGCATGAATACTTAATAATGCGCCCGAGGAAAGCGCCAGAGTCCTGGAAAACCTTCTACAATACCGAGTTTATCCAGATTTGTGCCAGGGTCTCGGAGTCGGCACTCAAGCCGAGTTTCGCGTCATACAGCGGGTTGTCAGCGAACAAATGTCTGCAGCATATATCTTGGCTCTGATATAGTGTCGTCAGGCAATTCTGTACAAAGCCTCAAAGAGCCACCCAGATTACATCTTGCATGGAAAAGTCAGCGTTTGCTGTTTAATTGTGTGGCCAAAAGCCGCCTATTCCCACTCCAACTCTTTGGAGTCACTACTATGTCCAGCGACACCTCTTCAGTTTCGTCATTCCTTTGGGTATAAGCAGGTATAATGTCTCCAAGGCTACGTAAACCTCCGGGTGCCATACCCGCTGTTACAGAAGCTCGCTTGGAATTTTGATGTAACCTTTGGGGTGCAGGAGAGCATATCTAGCGCTGACACGATATTTGGCAAGCAGTAGCTCAATTAAGGGAATGCAGAGCGTAAACCGGATTAATTATGATTTGATGCTGGTTCTGGTATTTCTTCGCGCTCAAGCAGATCAACAGACTGGTAGCCCGCGAATTGGGGTTCCTCTCTCCGCATCGCAAACTGAGTATACTCTTACACTATTGTGCCAAGTTCTTGACTCTTTGGTTGTCTTGCGAGACTTGAGGGCGGCTCATATAAAAAATTGTGATTCTCAGAGCTGGCAACAGGAACCCGTTTTGCCCAGATCTCATTGAGCAGAGCTGGGACCTCTTTAACGCAATCTGATACCCTCTCCTGATGTTTCAGCTCGCACATGTATCCACATTGCAAAGCGTGCTGCTCTTTGAGCGTAACAAAATATCCAATCTTTGTACCCTCAGCTTGGTTTAGATCCCGATATGAGTCAAGCGAGTTGGCACGGCTCAGGAAATGCTTTCAATTCTCCAAACGAGAACCAGAGTTCATCACTCGAGCCACAAAAAAGTAAATCATTTGTGTCGCAGTTTGTCAAGTTCTGACTGTGCATCCTGAAGCTGCTGACGGTCTTCATTGTCTTCAATCATTGACCTGACCACAAGCTCCCCGCGCTTAAGCAGGTAGAAGTCCAGATATCAACCTATTCTTGTAAGGATGATATATTTCCGATACAAGAAGTGCCACATCTCTCCTCATCAAATTGTTGGTTTGAGCTGCCAAGATCAGTTTTCGAGTCTCTCTGGATGCACCTCAGAGATGAGGCTCAGGCGAGACTTTGGCAAGAAATGTTCTGAGAATCCTTAATCCCCCCGCGGTGAGGTCCACATCATCTACTGGTGGCCAACCGCATTGTCAAATGTTGCCGGGTTAGTGTGTATGGATTGCTGGGTTTTATATGTGATGTAACTGAGAAAGTAGTTTCGGTAGAAATAGCGCGTGAGTAAAAGATCAACCTTCTCAACCGTACGAGCTTCAAGACCAATGGGCAAAACGCTTGAACCGAGACGAGCTGGCTGATACTTGTATTGATCATTCAAGTGCTGCAGTCGACCTGTGCCAGAGAAATAGGCACGCATCATGAGATATCAGCGCCATTTCGCCTTGTTGGTCGAGACGGCACGAGACTGAAGACGTGACATGCGTCTCACCCCGTTGGCATGTCTCCTCCCGTACCGAATAATCGTAATGCAGGACGTATATTTAGCTGGCTAATGGTTGAATGCAAGACGTGACAGAAGTTGCTGTTCGCGAGTAATCGGTCAACTTACTGCTATAACAGGCGCATTACTTTGGGAAACTCGATGAATGACCGAAGCCTGAGCTGGTAGGGACATTCTGAGAAGTCACATCCTAGCTTCCGAGTCAAAATCGTGCAGTTGACGTTGTTGTTCTATAGAGGAATGTAAATGGTGAAAGTTGGTCCTCCAATTGTTCATCAGTCAGATCCAACAGCCGCTTTTATACCGTGGTCCAATATTAAATGGGTGCAGTGCTTTTTGACTATCGACATCTATTGACTTCAATATTGCTCGACATCTAAAACTATCTATAAAGATCTATTAATATCAATTGATATCCATAAAAAAGTCATTACATCTTCGATCGCTAGCTGGCTTCTAATCAACATTATCATTATTCTAGGCTAATTCTGGCCTCTCGAAGGATACCCTTCATCACCGCGTATAACCCTTCATCCCGTGTCTCCCGCGGCTTCCCGTTAGGAAACACGGCCCTCCGCAGCCTATTAACCCACGGTATCAGCGGCCTATAGTATGCAGTAAAGTGTGTTTCTGCCCTTTGAAGAAATCTGCGCTCGTCGCTAATAAATCCAGTCTTGTAAGTCGCAAGTTGATCATCATTCATATAATTCCACCTCTCATAATCAGTGGTGCCTATCGATAAGCCCGGTCCATCATAATGAACACATATCCAGTAGAGGACCCAGAAGAATGACTCAAGATCATGTATATAAGAGTGCTGCTCGCCATAGAGGACTCCGATGGCCATAAACGCACGCGTTCCCGTCTTTCCCTTTGCCCCCGAGGCGGCTGTCCTCCTCTCTTCTATGGCAAGATCGAGGTCGATGAGAAACGCTCGCCGAGAAGGATCCTCTTCCTCCTCGTTGACCATGAGATTATTAATAGAAATGTCACGATGCAAAAGACCGGCTCGACGATACAGAGACTCGTGCCCGTTGATGCAACCTTCAAGGCCAGCAAGCAATGCGGCCTTTGAGCTGGCTTTGTAAATTCGCTTCCCGTAGCTTTGGATAACCACCCGCCGATGGATGCGGTTCCCCGATTCATCTTTGCGGGACGTGGTAGTGGACATGGGCGAGCGTCGCTTCCGTGGATGCACCCGAGACTCTACCTGCGGCAAAAGGCGTTTGCGGCTTGGAACATTGCTGCTCCGACTGGTCCGATTTCTATCCGCGGGCGTTTCCCGTTGGCCAGATATCGCGTGGCCCGAGATTGACACCATGGCCGAGTTCGCTGGAGACGACTGCTCCGAGTCTGCTGCCGAGGATACCACAGCCGCCGTCAAATCGAGCCCTTTCCGGACACTGCTGTTGATGTCGTCGACAATGCCACCAACCCGAACAACCTCGTGATGATGATACTTTGCAATATTCTCCACCCCCTTGGCGTCTGCTTCTCGGAGCATCAGTCCCTCTTCATGCCGCTCGGGGTATTGCCAAGAATCCTTGACCACAAACGTTTTTTTATCCCCCTCGCGATAGGCTTTCCAGCAAGTTGTTGCTCGCCCAACAATGCACGCTTGGCGGAATATCACCTGCTCGAGGAAAAGCTTCTCGGTTTGGCCGTCGCGTTGTATCTCGATATACTGCCGATTCCCGGACTTGAGAATGGTAGGATCGTATCCCAGCTGCTCGTTGTTCATCAGGAGGAAACCGATAACCACGGACACAAACTCCAAGGGATCCTGATTGACATCGAATCGTTCAGAGGCAATGCCTCCCAGGCGATCAAATGCCCAGAGCCTCATGAGGGAGCCGCAAAGAGTGAAGCCTAGAACGAACCGGCGATTGTCTTGAGCGGCGAATACTTCTCTAGCGTATCTCGCAAGATCAAGCCAGGAGCCAGAACGGTTGTCAAGGGTTGGGCTTTTCTTCAGCTCACCCACCACCATCACATGAGACCAGTGGTATTTCAAATCTGCGTCATCTTCGTCAATGTATCCCACGTATCCAATGTCCATCATGCGCGTTGCGATGGAGCCCTCAATGGGCTGGTTCGACTTGGTTCTTAATTTCGGCGGCCGTTGAAGCGGCAGAGTGGGGTCGACATCTTTTGCCAGCCGGATGAGCTTCTCATTTATATGGGAAAACCAGGAAAGGACGTGCTGCTCCTCTGGGATTTGTGGCCACCCAGTCCATCCATTGCTGAAGATTGGATCATCGCCCTGCCTACATCGTTCAAGAACCGACCTGGCAATGCGGTCGAGAGAGTCAATGCAAAAGTACGATGAACGAAAATTGGGTACGTTTACATGGATGTTGCTGAGCTCTTGGTTGAGAACATGATCCATGTCTTTACGCAGCTCCGACGTATTCACAAGGCTCCCGCTGTTGATATTCGAGGGAGTCTGCTGTGGAGCCGCTGGTTGTGGTGGGGGGGTGAATTCCTGGACGGACTTGATCGCACTCTCCCAGAGAGCCCCGTCATCCGAGTCCAGTGCAGTCCTTAGAAGGGGTATCAGGCGATCTGGGTCACTCCCCGCGATAATGCTGGGTAGAAGTCTTGACAGAGATGCGGCAAGAATCTCGCTGCTTCGGGGACGTAGCGATAGCGCCGCCGGTAGCGCTATCAGCGATACCAGCAGCTTGATGAGAAGCTCCTTCAAGACTATCAGGGATATTACAATCAGCATGAACCACGTCTCGGATCTCATGAGAGGGGTCCTACCATCATCACTCAATTCGTGAAATGCCTCTGAAGCGGCCTCCAAGCCTTGAGCCTCACATCTTGACCGGAAGAGGGCACGGTATTCATCCAAACCATTCCCAATCGGATTTTGGGATATGAGACGCTGCGAATCAGCGTCCAGCATAGTGTTTGAACATGCCCAGAGAGGTTGAAACGGAGCAAAGCGTGATGTTTACGTGCAAGGAGCCGGTTGCTGCGCGGCAAGGCGGAATCTTTATCCCGGGGCGCTATAGGACCCGCTAGCCCGCTTTCGCCTAGCTGAACGGGATTCCCCTTGTTGGGATGGACCTGCAGCGGAGCAGCTGGAATGGACTGCGGTTTTCCTGCTCCGCAGCGAGAATGAGTTTATATGGCAATGGGCGCGTGAATGAGTCTCTCTGTCGATGATCTAAGCCAACCAAACCATCCGGGGAGACGTTCTTCGAGACAAAGAGCTCGCGATCATCGCCATCGGCCGGCCCGAGCTCTACCAACGCCAACACAGCCGCCAACGGGGACAACGGGGACGGCAGCGTGCGCTACGTGCTATACAGGCGACAGCTTACCTCCAGAACAGTAGCCAGAGGAGATTTGGGCTCTCGTCATGCAGATGTTTGCAGGGTTTCTTCTTCAGAGCGCTTCATACAAAACATGAGGCTCGCGCCCGAATCATGGCGTGTCTGGATTCCTGCAACTACAGCTCCAAAGTCCGAAAGATGACTGGGCTCGCACCACAAGGTTGATGCGGTCAATGCTCGAGCATCTCACAATATGTGCTTCGCTCTTTATGGCTCTTGAGTATCGACGATTTTCGACAAAAGTTCGTCAAACTAAATTCTCTCATAAACGCCCCAATACTCCGCAATGCCCTGAAAGAATACTTAACCACGCACGTCAACGTGTCATACGCAAAGAATCCTATCATCAACCAACTATCCTAATAAGCACCCAAAACAATCCATCATAAATATGCATCCCCCCTGATGCAGAAACGAGCATCACATCCCGAACATCCAACTTCTCACACATTCACCTCACTCCCAAGGTCAGACAGCAGTAAAAGAGCATGGTATCCCAAATTCCTATCTCTACTCTTACAATCCATCCCCATCCACCAGTTATGTATACACGTATATCCTCCCAACCATCCCGCGCCGATATATGCCATTGATGTTTTATACGCACCTATTCCACTCCCATCTCTATCCCCAAATTCAAATTCATCATACTCATGAAAAACAAGCACTCAAAAGCCCATTACGCCCTCTTCCCAAGCTTCCACCCATCAATCCGGTCCTGAATCTGATCCCATGTCATCGCATGCGTCGTCACCCCATACGCCTGCGCCTCCTGCACAACCACCGTCGGCGCGCCGCTGCCTCCGCCGGCGTTCTTCACCGCGCCGCCCATGACCATGCCCGCCACCCGCTGCAGGTCCCGCACCGTCAGGTTCTCGATCCGCCGGCACATCTCCCGCACAGGGATCTTGCGCTTGTGCACCTGCACCGACCGGCCGAGGTCCTCCAGCTCCACCATCCGGCTCTCCAGGTTCATCAGGAGCGACGACCGCAGCTGGTTCTTGGCACGCGTCACCTCGCCCTCTTGCAGGCGCGAAATCCCCCGGTCATGAGTCAGCGCGCGGAGCTCCTGGCACATGACGTCCAGCATGGCAGACGTGTGTCCCGGCAGGCAAGACGCCGAGATGCCAAAGAGGCCAGAGTCCGTGTAGGAGTGGTTGAAGGCAACGCACGACTCGACCCAGCCGTGCTGGTTCAGCACGTTGGTGTAGAGGCGAGAGTACATGCCCTTGCCCGGTCCACCGGCAGAAAACGAGCCTCCTCCACCGAGCAGGGTCTGCAGCGTCGCCAGCGCGTAAATGTCGTCTGACGCAACGGGCAGTCCCTCAAATGCAAGGTGGATATGCGTAAAGTTGGTGCCGGTAAGAGAAGGTGGCTGAGGAGGAAGAGAGAGGAAGCCGCCGGTATATCGCGAAGGCTGGTTAATGTCTAATTCTGAAGGAGAGGAGAGGACAGAGGCGTTTCGTGGGGTAGACGTGGAGATGTTCTTGAAGAGGGGGATCTTGGACATTAATCGTGAAGAAGAGCTTGATGATGAAGATGATGATGATGCTGATGATGTGGCGGATGCGTCGCTGGCAAGAGAGCTCACGCTCGTCTCCGAGCCCGTCCTCGGCAGCGCCTTCATGTCCCCAAAGAACTCCTCGGCCAGCTTAACCGCCTGGCCGTGCTCCACGCCCGCAAACGCCAGCACCATCCTCTCGGGCCGGTAAAACAGGTCCCGGTACAGCCTGACCGTGTTCCTGTCGATGCTCGCCAGCCGCTCCTCGGGGCACAGCAGCGGGTTCCCCAGCGTGTTGTCCTTGAAGGCCGCCGTGTGCACCAGCTCCGGCAGGATCAGCTCGGGCTTGCTCCAGATCTCGGCAATCTCGTACCGCGCCGTCTCGATCTGCTCCGCCACCTCGTCCTCCGTGATGCGCGGGTCGCGGATCGTCTCTGCCAACAGCGCGACCGTCTCTGGAACGGCGCTGTTGAACGTGGCCGCCTGGTACATCATGCTCTCCCGTGAAGAAGCGCACTGGATATTTCCTCCTAGGGTCTCCACCCGCGCCAGCATCTCGTCGGCAGAGTGCCTCGAGGTAGACTTGAACGCCAACCGGTCCATGATATGCGAAACTCCACGCAGCGAATCATTCTCAAAGCGAGACCCAGCCTCGACGTATACTCCCACTCCAGAAAACGACCCCGGCAGCGCCTCGGACGCAACCCGCAACCCATTCGGCAACGTCGTAATCTCGTCCAGCTCAGTAGGTTCCTGCTCCCCCATAATCAGCCATAAATCCAAGAAATTTAAACATCAATCAGCGAAACCAACCTTTGGTATCCCTTCCACATTCACCGTCGCCATCGTCCGCCTCGGCATATGCATCCGCGCCCTCAACGCACCAGCCTTGCCCAGCCTCGAGCCCTGGCTCGCCGCCCGAGAAGCAAACTGTCGCAGCATTGTGGGGTCCTCGTCTTTCCGCTCTTTACTAAAAACCACTTGGGAAAAAAAACCAGAAATTCCCTTGGTAAGAAAGAACTGATTCAACGTCCAGAGGGAGCAAAGCCGCGATACGTTGGAAGCGGCGGCAGCGGCACTGGAAAAATTGTGGTGCCGTCACAAAACATCTCGGCGATAGGTCGGATCATCCCGGTGCCGGAGCTCCGACGGACGGGAAAGCGGGGAACATACGGTGGCAAGCGAGCGAGTTACCAAGTACATCTTTTTGACAAATACCGTCAAAGACAGAGTGCAGAAGATCAAGAGTCAGAGGAAGCATTGCATTGCATAGACATCTCAACATGTGCAAATAATTACTATGTACCATTAGCGACAGATTTACCATGTCCCCGGGCAAACGGTGGAAATGAGCTGGCCGTAATTTCAATCCCAACCACCCAAGCAGCTCATCTCGGAGCTGTTGCTCTAAACAGGCGCCAAGTACCACCTTGTACTTTCAGAGCCCCCCCAGCCAATCCCAAATCCGCCCGTCCAAAACCCCCCGAGCCTTGTCAGATTGACATCATTTCCCACAGCAAAACTCCGACCCGTTCTAACCAACAAAAGCTGCGAGAAAAGACCGAGAAATCCCACGGGCTCCTTTGAGTAATCGAGGAATCGATCAAAATTCCTTTTTGTCCCCTTCTTTTCACCCCCCCCTCTCTAATACGGAGTACTTTGTCTCAAATTCCCAGATCCTTTAGCGTATAAAGCCCTTTTTGGCACCGTAAAAAGCCGTCCTATGCCGATGAAAAATGTAGTAGTAGCAGCAGTAGTACTCCGTATTGTGCGACCACAAGATGCGCGGTACTGGTATTTTCAACACCAAAACAGAAATGACACTTGAAAGAGAACAAGAGAGAAAAATCAAAATTGTAGCTTCTAACCATAACCCGCGCTAGTGCCCATGCTAAAGATGCTTTCCCCCTCCCAGTTTGCGGCCAGAATGAGCCATGCTTGATCATGACGCCATACGCCCAAAAGTATGTTGCGGTTTATGGAGACACGCCACACTCCAAAACACACAGAAAATGAGGAAACAAGTGAAATTAAGACAAAAAGAATAAGGGAGCCAAAAAACCACCAAAAATTCAAAAAAGGTTCGAACATCCGTTATCAGGAGACATGACGCAACATGGCGCTTGTGCCCCATGCCAATTTGCCCAGACAGCGGAGAAATAGAGACGTAGTTTAAGACAAATCACCCATTATTGGCCCGAAGTTGTAGCGCCCTGCCCGACCCCATGCACAGTTTCAAAGTAAACTCCAATGATAGATGCTCAGTAAAATTGCCCGGCTCGTCTGTTACCGGCTGGCAGCGTCGTCGCTGGATTCGTGCGTGGTGATGTCGGCCTCTGCCGCAGAGTCGAGGCTCGTCATCTCGGCCGTGGCGTCTGCGGGCTGTCGTCCTGCCCTGCCGTCAAAGACCCAAGGCCCTGCGTTGTTCCTTGGGGTGATTACTCCTTCAGCCCCGCTGCCAGGTGGCGATGGGGTGCCGCTATCTCGCAAATGACTAGCACGTCCAGCGCCCGACGACCGACTCCTAATTGGTAGCGGCTCGGAGGTTGCATGCGGTGCCGTCGGGCTGCCGGCCGGGCTGGCCGCCGAACTAAAGTTGACAGTCACGTCCACGGCGTCTGTTTCCTGCACCGTCGCCTCGGCGGGTTCTTCTGAGGGCGATGGCAGGGGGGATTCAACTTCTGGGACCGGGGCGTGGACGACTGTGGTAGGAACTGGCTCTTCGGGAGCCTCAAAGTCGTCGAGGTTCTGCCACTCCTCCGTGGGCTCTTCGACGTCGGCTTCCAGGTCGGCGCCGGCGCGGCAGTTGGGGCAGATGAAGATGGGGTATTGCGGTGATGTGAGGAGGGCCCGTACGCACTTGAAGTGCCATGTGTGAGAGCAGGGTGCGACGAATAGAGATTGGCAGGGCTGTAGGTAAAAGGATTGTTAGTTGAAAATTCCATAAGAGAAACGTGTAAGTACAACTTACTGCAATCGAGTTGAGGCAAATGGAGCAGTCCTGAGAGTTTGAGCTCGATACGGAGGCTCCTCCGTTTGATGCCATGGTGCGCAGCCTCTTGTGGGCAGCCATGCTGGAATCCATGTTAGCATTGATACCAAAAAGCGTATTGTGATGGTTATGGTGATGATGGGGAAGAAAGAGAGAAAGTAGTCATGGTCGAGTTTCAACTACACTCTTTGATAGGCAAGCGTTACTGGTATATAACTTACTTGAACGTGTTGGGCTTGTTCTGCCATCCCCGGTTCAGCTCTAGCCTCATCTTGACGCAGCGGAAAATCATCTCCTCGCCGCCCTTGAAATCAATGCCCAGCTGCACAATGTCGCCGTCGTTGACGGGAAATGCCTTGCTCTCCTGCGACGGCGGGCTCAGCCGGATGTGGTTGAGGAACGTGCCCGAGGAGCTCTTGACGTCCTTGATGTACCACTTGCCAGCCTCGTACCAGAACTCGCAGTGCCGCCGGCTGACGACCTTGCTCTTGAAGCCCACCGGCGCGGCAGATGGCTGCTGGCCCGGCGTCGTGGCGAGGGCGTGGCTGTCGCGCTCCGAGTATCGTCCGACGCGGATGATTTCGGTGCCGTTGCTGGACAGCGTCCGGGAGATGGGCGGGAAGGAGAGCGACGGCCGCGTCGAGCGAGGGTCGTAGTATGCGGAGAAGCGGATCGAGGGCTGGTTGTCGGAGGCACTGGGCCCGGCCTCGTTGGATCTCGCCATGGCTGCCTGCTCGTCGATTGTGCTCGAGGGCGTCTCTGCCGCAGACGATGATGAAGAGGAAGAAGAGGCCGTTGCCTGAGCGGCTGAAGGGCTGGCGGGGGTCGAAGACGAAGTCGTGCCTCTAAGCTGGGCCGTCCTGGAGGAATCGGGCGAAGTGGCCACCAGCGTCAGTCTGTTGGGGTTGTTCGTCGCGGTGGCGTTTGCGGTGATGGTGGTCGTCGTCGTCGCCGTGACGCCTGGCGAGTAGCTGACGGAGCGGGTGAGGGCGTTGCCCGACTGGCTTGTCGAAGGCGAGCTCCCGCCGCTGCTGTTGTTGCCGGCGCTGGCGTGGTGGCTGCTGTCACGCGACAGGAGGTGGTTGTGCGTGTAGTTGCGCAAGATGCTGAGGCCACGGAGGCGGCTGGTTCTGGAAGGCGAGGGCGAAACCGTCGAGGTTGCTAGCCCAGGCGGCGTCGGTGATACTGGCTGTGAAAACATTTCGAATGGGGCGGATTTTTTTTTTATTTTTTGTCTCCTCGCTTTTCGGGGGGGGCTTCCTCAGTGGAGATGTGCGCTGTAAATGAGGAATCGAGTCGCCGAAGCGGGTTGCTAGACAGCAGCTGGCCCAGTATAAGCCAAGGGGGGGCGACCGTTGTTAAAAAGCTCTAGGCAGAGACGGGTCCAAGCACCAGAGCAAGTGAGCTTCAAGCCTTGAACACCCACAAGGCAATAAAGATGAATGACTGAAAAAAAATCTGTGTCTTTGTGATAAATTGAGTGTGTGCAACGTCTGGCTCCTTTATTTCCTCTCTCTCTGCGAAGGGAAAAACCAATTGCTGGGATATCCAGGCAGCGTCGTATTGTAATGGCACGAGTCGCAAGGTTCCAAGGCCGGCTGCAGGTAGATTACCGGTATTACAGTGGAGTGAGGCGGGCAGTCGGGGGACGCAGAGAGCCCAAAAAGGTCCAGGTCCGGAGAAGAGAGACCCTGGCCGGTAGACGATACAGGTTTTGATTTCTGCTTCGATTTCCCACGGTCTGTGCTCTTTGGGGTGAGAAATAAAAAACCGATGGTCGATGGCCTTTAACGCTGCCGTCTTTGAGAGAATTTATTTCCAATTCGTCTTGCCGTGGTAACGAATCGTTTGCATCACGCAACGAGTTGGGTGACGGGGGAGGTGGTGAGAGAGCGCGTGAGCGATGGGAATAAGTCGATCGCGCTGCAACCACAGGCAGGTGGGTTGTTTGAATGCGGGGACGAAAACAGTAGTGATATTTCAAGAAACTGCTCCAAGAATGCAGAAGCAGAAGAATGAAATAGAGCAAAAAGGGAAGAAGAGAGGAGAAGAGGAGGAGAGAGTTGTAAGCCAACAGGGCGAGATATGAGGATACTTGTATCGACGTCAGTGCTGGGGATGGCCGTATATTTACAGTTGCAAGGCCGCCGCACTAATCCAATACAAACCACTACCGACCGCGCGCAAACGTCAGAGTCAGTTCAGCGCAGACGCCGCAGTACCGCCAGGTACCCAGTTCCAAGGCCCCAAGTTCCACTGCGGCGGCACGAGCGCAAGGGCTAAGGAAAAAGAAGCAGCACAATAAAAACCGTGCCTGTTTTCCCTCTCTCTCTTCATTTTTCGCCTCCTCCTCAGAAGGATGCGGCGTCAGGGGGGCGTGTGCGTAATGCTTCTGTAATACAGCAGCTGCTACAGCGCTAGTACCGCTATAGCACCACTGTTTGAGGTCCCTGGTCGGGCAGCCCGCGCGCATCCAAGGCCGGTGGGGAAACGGAGCCAACCGACGCTTTTTGCTGGGCACATCGCCTGGAGGGGGGGGTTTTTGCAGGCGCTAGGCCATGGTGCTAGCGAGCGAGCCAGCGCTGGGACAGTCGCTGCTAGCGGTGGCTGCAGGGGTGCCGCTCGCTCTGCTGTGATCAGCAGCCTGGGCCAGAGAGAATGAGAGCGCCGTCAGCGGCTCAGCGGGATGGAGGGCCTGACGTCGGCGTGATGGCGAATTGAATTCAGTCTCTGGGTTAAAATTGCACATGTCGAGAGGCTGTAGGGCCAGCTGAGGGGGAAGAGCTGAAGACGGCAACCACAAAGCATAAAGAAAGGGGGTCAAGCATCTTTCGGCGTTAATGGTATTGATATTGATACGCTATTTTCCAGCTTGTTTGTCTCTGCCAGAGCCCTGCAGTTCATCCCACAGCGGCACATGCGCCACCGGCATCCTCGAGGTCGCTCGCCGCCATCAGTACCATCCAGCTACCTGCATTAGCACCGCCAATTGCCCGCGCGCCAACGTACCTCTGCGGTCCTGTTTGCCCCGGGCCACCAGGCCTCGACCAGTCTCGATCGCACACCTGCGCCGGCCCGAGCTCTTGGGGTCCCTCTCGAGGGAACAAAAGAGGCCAATGGATGGATTTGAGCCATGTTCAGCTTTGTTCCCATTTTTTGGATGCTTTTTTTGCCGCTGTGGCTCCCGGTTGCCATCTTGTCTCGATCGCGGCCCTACTTCTGGCTCCAAGACCATTGACGCATTTGATGAATTGAACGATTTTGTGCATGTTTCGTTTCGCAGGTGCATGTACCTCGACTGCATCGCCGTCATTACCCGCCCCTAACGACTCGACGCACATCTTCGCCTCTCCATACAGCTGCCAAGTTACCAACTAAAGCCAAGCAATTAATGCCTGCCTGCATGTCCAAGACGTGACAATTAAACGAGCCTCGCCGCCCATCAGCAGACACGCACGCGTGCAAAATACCGACGCATGTCTCAATACTATAGTAATCTCTTGCTACATCACTCTCTTCTGTTATATCACTCACTCGTCCATCGAGAGCATCTGAGCACCAAAACTAGCGGATGCAGGCATCGCCATCGCTGGCCAGAGTGTGACCTGCATCACGAGCGCCCCCCAGGCTGGCACCATCATGCATATTATAACGCATCACGGCTCTTGGGATGAAAATGCATGCAGCCTGTTTCGGAACCCGCCTATTTTCTTTTCCCTGGGAAGCTAACGAAGAGAAATATCGATTATACGATTGCGTGCCTTGATCAACCGAGGACCCTGCTCTCGTCAGCTCGCCCGTTGAAATCACGCTGGCTCTCCTCGTGGCGCCTGGCTCACCCCAGCTTTCAAACGGCTTTTTTGCATCTTATTCCTATTCTTCCTGCAAATAACGCCAGCAGAAACTGTCAGGCCAAGGCTATTCCCACCCCCTCCTCCTTTTTGTCTCTCTTTTTTGCATGTCTCTCTATAAACCCCACGCATGCAGTTCGCCAGGTATCTCGGCGAGACATGTTTGCTTTTTTTGTCTCTCCTAGCTTCCTAGCTCCCAGCTCCAGCTCCAGGACCCCGAACCCTCGATATTGCATTCCAGTCGAACTTCAGGCCCCCAAAAACCGCCGTAATTCTAACGTGAGGTGCCCTGTTAGTGCTTGCTGACTGCAGCGGGGACTAACTGGCACGCTGCCGTATCCATCCATCCTCCGGGAGATCGTAGCCACGTTTTTTTTTTCTTTTGTTTCTTTTTTGCCCTCTCCCTTTTTTTGCTCAGGAGAAGCGAAGCGAGGATCCATCGCATCTGCTAGCTGCGGCCCTATTAATGTCTCTAAAAAGCCAAGACGACTGACATCTATATTTGGCAAGATTGGAAAAAAAAATTGCTGAGCACAGGCCGCAAGCATGCCAAGGGGAGAGCTGGTATCCGAGACAAACGGTTTTTGCCATTCAAAGGGCTTGCAGCGGAGCTATTGGCCGAACCATTTTTTGATTCTTTGCCTCTTTTTTATTTCATGTGCCCTCAGCTGCAGTGTGCACGGGCTGCATGTCCACTGATTCGTATTAATCAGAATTCCAATTCCTCTTGTGCTGACTGCATGCGTTGCGCGCACGCACCTACAAGTATTGCTGTAGGACTTTGCGAGACGCACACAACGACAATATGGAGCTGCTATGATCAACTCCCCCCCGTCTCCCTTTTCCTGCGTCCACGATTCATGCAAACAGCGACAAAAAGACCAAAACTATTGCCTGCAACAAGCAACGGTCGTCTGTGCCGAGCAGCTACGCTAAAGAAGCCAAGAGTGGCCCGCCTGCGCGCTGCAACAACGGCCCCGCAAAATCCCCATCGCCAGCTTTGTCAATCTGCATGCATCGAGACAATCCGCACAGAGTAGCATCAGCTTCTCTCTGTTCCTCGACTTGCATGGCCTCTGGCGTAACCGAATCGTCGTCGAGGTGCAATCGGCTAATTCTGTCAAAAATCGAAAACACAGAGCAGAAAACCCTGTCCCGACTTTTTCCATGCAAATGACGAATCACCTGTGCCATGTTGCCTATTCTCAACTCTCCATTGCTTCAACCACCACAACGCTACTCCAACCCGGTCATCTCCATCTCTCCATTCGCACGCGCAAATCAACCGCTCCGCTCATATGATATCAAACCGAAAACCGCCCCTCACTCCAGAAACCGAATTCTTTCATCCTCCCCCTCTCTTCTCCTCCCTCTCCGCTCCCCCAGACCCGCCCTCTCCTCACCCCAAGCCAACCAGAAAGACGCCAACACCAACCAAAACTAACTAAACCAGCCCCCCCGAGCCAACCACATCACCATCAGATCATCCACAGCCGGCCATCTCAAAATCACATGGTTCTGCTGCGTGCAATGAATGCGACGCTACGCATCTCGTCAACTTCCCTGTGGGGGGCCCACCGTTGCAAATCTGCTAGGCCTTGTTCGTACGGAGCAACGGAGCCCTCCGCGATGCTTGCACACTTTACGCAACGGGAACCCAAATCATTCGCCTCCCCCAGAGCTGAACAGAGACAGACATCATCGAGACTTTGAATCGAAAGTCACCAGCAACTGCGCCACCCAAAACACGTGGACCAAACCCCTCCTCCTCCATCTTCTCCTCTCGTCTCAACTCCTCCATTTCCCACAGCAAAACGACAACTACTTACGACTACCATTAACCTAATGCTAGCACCACGATAGCGCTTCGGGCTACAGTAGCAGCACCCACCTCGACCCGCATCACCAGACCGGGGTGTGATGCTTTCAGATCATCCGATAGATGGGCGCATCGTTACCCTGAGCCTGAGAGCCTGGCCTGGCAGGCATCATGTCTCGTCTTCTGCCTGTCTTGTTCGCGTGCGGGGGACGCCTCACGCGCGAGTCAGTCGTAAAGATTGCCTCTGATTTGCTTGACTTGCGGTCTGGCTGCCTCCTGTGTCTTGTGCATGATTATGATGGGTATTTTTCGTCAGGAACAGGTTTTTGCCGGCGTGACGAATCTGCACAATCAGCAAATGCGCATCATGCTCTGCAGCACCCATAGCTATCCCATAGACAGAGCCAGAAGCGTGATATCCACCATTTGAATGGCAATGGTATGCATTACGCCGTAAGGCTGTGGCTGACTTGCCACAAAGACGCCATCCTGCAAAGGAGCCACCCTTAGCCCCGGGGGATTAATAGCACCTCGATAGTATCTCGCAACACGCCGTACTATCAGGAGCGTATGATTCGAACTACCAAGTCGCACAAAAGCACCGAGCAGTAATCGTAATCCTCCTTCGGGCATATCAGTCCCACCCCCGAGGTTCTTCGGCAATCTCCCAAATCTCGCTGAACGTGACCTTGCCCAAAAACGGATGGACCTGCTCCATACGTGACGGATTTAAATCACTTCACTGCGGTTTATAGTTTAGGGTTCCCATATTACTTGCTGCTCAGCTCCAACAGGACGCTCAATCTTATATTGGATGCTCTAGCTGGACCCAGAGACGGCGGGGTTCCACCGGGCTTTTTCTCCAGGATGCCGGGTTCGCGGATCTGGGCTTGTGCTGTCTTATGTAACGCCGATGGGAGGAATGAGTAACTTACACATGCCGTCAAGGTCAAACTCTAGAGTGTCCGAGATCCTTCTCAGATCGGGCATACGCCGGGTGTTTAGTTCGGCCTCGGTGCAGGATAAGGAGCTCTGCTCTCGATTATACTGTAGGAGCCATTTGCCCTGCTATTCTATTTGTACTTGTGAGAACCGCAAACAAATGATGATTGGTTCAGCTCATAGTGACCAAATACCGAATATCAGTACTACAGCCATAGCATGAATATGCATATAAACACCGTATTATTCGAGCCATAAATCATACACCTCAAACCCACAATTCTAAGCCGTCTAATCACAATTACTTCTTAAACACCGCGCCACCAACCCTCTCAATCTCCTTGCCCTCCGTCGTCTCTCTCCCTCCCGCCGCCTCCAGCAACCTCTCGTACGCCGCCGCGTCTCTCAGCTTCACAGCCTCCTCCGCCGCCTTGACCCGCAGCCCGCACTTCTCGTACATCGTTATCGTCTCCCCGGGCTCCAACCCGGTGCACTTGGGTATAAACACCGCCGCCAGGCGCGGATTGCCCGCCTGCAGCGTGAGATTGAAAAACGGCTGCCCGAGTAGAAAAGAGATGTGCGCGTTAGCCGCTTATTCTCACACCATACACCCCCTACTGTCGATCTGATACTTCACCACGTGTTTTCAGATCGGTAGGATAAGACAGGATGATAGAACAAAAAAAAGCTCAAAACTTACCGCCCATCCGATCGGGCTCTTCTTGGCCTTTCCGATATCTTCAATCTCACCCCATTCGCGCTTTGCGACAAGTGCCCGAAGCCTATCGCGCGGGAAAGGGCAAAACGCCCGCCGCCAGTCAGCCGCCATAACTTTGTATCGCAGGTACCTTGAGAGCTTGAGATGAATGACACAAACTTACCTAATCCACCATGCAACCTTCTCCGGCACCCTGAAGTCGCTCTGGATCTTCTTCGCTTTGCCGTGATAGCCCAGTCGAATGAGCTTGAATATCGTCTCGTTGACGCTCAGCCCCGAGAAGGAATCCGTGAGGTCACGGTCCAGCGCCTCTTGCGCGCGGAGGAGCTGCGTCGTCTCCTTGAGCACATGCACCTCTGCTGCCGTATCCTTTGACTCGGAGAGGAGCTTGGCCGCAAGTGCTAGTTTATCCGATGCCGTACGTGCATCTGGCTGTCGAAGCGATTCCCGGATGAAGACGTTGGCACCGTCAATTCGCCTATCGTCCTGGTAGTACATGTCCTTGAGAAGGGTGTTGTCTCCTTCCAGCAAGGCAGCTGATTCTACCAACGCCGTTGCCGTCGGCCGAACGTTGATCACTCGGAAGAATGAAGCAAGCGGCAGCTTCTTCTTGAGCTTTGTGAGAACAAAGAGAATGAGGTCAGTATCGCCACTTTCAATGGCCTTGTCCAGGGCCAGCTCGTCCTCCTCCATATCCAGGAGAAGGGGCACTTGTCTTCCTCCGCGTGGTTCGTGATTCAGTAGCTCCGTAGCTAGGCGGCTGCGGCCTTCGTGATGTGCAGCTCTTGCAATCTCTTCAAAGGAAATGCCTGGCTTCCCCGACAGCCTCTCCACCACCAGTCGGCAGATGGTATCGTCGTCCTGAGCACCGACGCGGACCTTTGTAGATGCCCAGCTGACGTAGATGCGGTCCGTCGGAAGCTTCAAGTAGCCAGCAATCTTTAGCGCCAGCAAGTACTCGTGTCGCTGGATTAGCCGTTGGATGAGTCGCTCGGGCGTTAGTCTGTGATATTGCTGAAAGGATAGGGGCATTCCAATCTCGAAACATCGTACGGCGTTGAGGACCCGTAATGTCTCGCACATGTCGACAAACTCGTCGCTGTTGTAAATGTCAAGCACCGACTTGCCAAAGGATGCGGCCTTGAGTAGTCGCTTCTGCCACTGCGGGTCAAACTCCCGACCGGCGGCGTTAACGCACGTGTCGACAGCCTCAGTCAAGTTTGGTCGAATGAGCTGGATGTAGTCGTCTGCTTTGGGTGAGTGCAGCTCAAGCTGTCTTACAGCATCCAGCAGGATGGACGCAGGCGATGATTCCGAGGCGGCACCAAATGCCTGAAGCGTGTCATCAGGCACCCTCTCGAGGAATTCGCAAAAGTCGTTTGTGATTAGTCTAGCACCATCGTGCTCTATCCACTCATTAGTAGGAAGAATCCGTCATTGAGTCGCAGCATCATACCAGAAATGACGTGCACCCGGGTGCTGTCGTAGATATAAGACGAAGACTCATCCCCCGGCCCAATGACATGAACCTCGTCTTCCCAAGCAATAATGGCATCGCTTCCACACCACTCCACATACTTGGGAGGGGTATTCGAGTTGGAGTTGTGCTCGAATAGCCTCTCCTGGAAATCGCTCGATATGACGTGCGCCTTGCCATTCTTGCCATAGAGATTGACAAACCGACCATCCGGCGATACGCTAATGTGTGAAAAGGGCCCAACATCCAGAAACCTGTCCTCACAATCCGTAGCATCAACTACGTAAACCGTCGGCCCAATGCTGAGCAAAACTTCCACCGAGCGAGACAGCGTGTGGTTTGGCGCGACGATGGCCCACGAATGAATCTCACCCGCCGGCACAGACGCAAGCAGCTTTGGTCGCGGCTCCGTATAAGATGGGACTGTGACTAATGTGTTGTTCCCCAACAAGGCCACCATGCCGTTATCATAGAACCTGCATGTCACCGGTCAGCTCTTCTCCCCCTCACTCACTTCATCGGTCACAGAAGTCATCATTTACCGGCAGGACTCAACTCCGTAGTTGTCGGCTCCATTCCCTAATGAGAAGTGGCTAAAGTCCCCTTGCATGTCGTAGCACCTCACGTTGCCATCCGCCGCCACAACAAGCAGCGCCTCATCCTCCGACCAGCCCAGGCCCTTGATGGTCCCGCTGTCCCAGGAGATGTTGCGCAGCTTCTTCCCCGCCAGGCTGTAAATCTCAATAGCCGGCTTCGTCGACTGCCCCGTCCTGTGCGCCTGCAGCTTCGTGTCGTCTCGCCACAGCGCCAGAGCGCCGGCGTACGGGGCGCCCGTCACAATGTAGCCATCGAGGTCCAGGTCCTGGCCAAAGACGGCGGTATACTGCTCCGTCTTGCGGAACCACTTGTCCCCTACGCGCTCCCAGTCGGCTCGTGCGTGAAGGGTGTCCATCGTGCTGCTATCTCATTCTTATTCTCATGACGGCGAGAGGAGGAGTAGGAGAAGTGATATTATGAAACGTAGCGGTATGAGATTGATGATTAAGTAAGGCGGGATGTATGAGAAGCTCAGGTGAGTCGAGGTTCGAGCATCGCAAGCTAGCCAGCATAGCTTCGTCCAATCAGAGGCGAGGCTATTCGTCGGCTAAACAAGGGGAGGCAGCCTGCGACTGCAGCAGTACCCCCAGAGTACAGAGTACGGAGCACCTGCTTGCATCATCACCCGCCCGCTGACTCGGCGAAGCGCTGAGGCTGTCAACTGTACCTGCACCGCAACCCCACCAAGTTCATGTCCAATTACCCGTCTCATCAACACAATCTTCTCAGCAGCCTCGTGCGAGGGGTTTGGACGAGCAGGCTTTTATAGACCTTTACACACATCTCTTTTGTTTCAGCAAAGATGCCCAACTGGAGAGACGAGTACCTCTCTTCCCTGAGGGAATCAGAGCTCAACAGCCCCGTCAACATGGAGCTCGTCCAAGCCTGTTCGCCCAACATACTCCCCTCCCTCCACCACGCCAGCTAACCATCCCGTCCAGGCTCACAAATGGCAGACCGCATATCATCCCTAGAGGCCGAGAAACTGGCTTTGGAATCTCACATTGCAGGCCTGGGGAACAACCGGTCAAAATCGCCATCTCTCCAGCCCGGCGATGCAGCATCCAACGATCCCGGCGTGGCTCAGCTGCGTCTTGACTTGGCTGAGGCCTTGCGCTCCAGGGGCGTGGCAGAGACAAGATTACGCACTGCGGAAGAGGAGCTGGAGAAGCTGCGTTCAAAAACGAAGCAGGATTCAAAACTAGTCAAAGAACTGACTACTGAACGGACGTCTCTTGCCACAAAGGTAAATGACCGGGAATACGAGCTCAAAGAGAAGAGGAAGCTAGTCGAGGTATTTACCCATTATATCCATCTCTTTTAAAATTAATTACCAACGCCACATACAGAACGTCCAGGATGAAATGATTGCGCTCAACTTACAGCTCTCCATGGCGGAAAAGGAGAGGGACCGGGTTAAGCTGGAAAATAAGGAGCTCATCGACAGATGGATGAAGAGAATGGCCCAAGAGGCTGACGCTATGAACCTCGCAAACGAGCCCACATTAGGACATGGGCGGTAGGGGAAAGCGAGTTTAAAAAAAAA
Organism: Trichoderma arundinaceum; assembly: GCA_025919625.1. Taxonomy (NCBI): domain Eukaryota; kingdom Fungi; phylum Ascomycota; class Sordariomycetes; order Hypocreales; family Hypocreaceae; genus Trichoderma; species Trichoderma arundinaceum. Next base: position 342,771 of record JAMQTF010000018.1, read on the forward strand.
AAAAAGCTTCTATTCTCATCACTGCATCATGGCGGTAAGGATGGTTCTCTTTCATACGCATTTGTACAGTTAACTTTGTCTCATCCCTTCATCTACTAACGCGTTTGTCTCGCTACTGCTGATGATCAAACTATTCGTTCAAAAAACAAGAATTATCCTCCAATGTCGTTAAACCCAAACCTGTCGTTCCAGAAGAAAAAGCAATACCCGTATTCCCGATTTGTACTTGGATGATTTATATTCTACAATACTCAACATAACATCTTTATGCAGTGCTGATGAAGCTCTAATTAGTCTATTTCCGCGTGGAGATATAGTACTGCCCGCCGGCGTTGGTCCAGCTGACGTAGCCCTCGGGATACGTGCACTCCTCGACCTCAAGGATGGTGCTGCCGACGTCGTTGATGTTGTGGCTGCTCTTGGAGTCGGCCACAAAGGATTTGAGCGAGATGATCTTGCAGCCCGACTTGAGATCCAGGAACATCCGGATCAGGTCGTCGTTGAGCTGCGAGGTAAAGGCCTTGTTGTTGACGAGGACGACGTCGGCCCGCTTCAGGGCGTTGTGGATCGACGTGTTCTTGCGGAAGTCGCCGCGTTCGATGTGGACTTCGCCCGGCTCCACGCCCCAAAGCAGGCACCGCGCATGAAACTCTTTCTCTTGGGCCTCTGCGAGATTGCAGGCGTTTTCCATCATCTCGCAGCCCCAGCTCTCGCATCCGACCTCGAGCGCCGCCTGCAAAACGACGTTGCCGACGCCCGAGCCCAGGTCGACAAAGACCTGATCCGACGTCATCTTGGCCTGCTCGACGAGAATCTTGGTGATGAAGGGGTGGAGAAGTTCGCCATAGACATAGTCTGTTCCATTTTCGTACTTTGAGAGGAGCTCCACCTTGGGAGCCACCGTACGATCATAGATCTGGTCGAGAATAAAGGCCGCGAGGTGCGGGGGCAGGTCGTGCAGGTTTTCGAGGTTCTTTGAGACGACACCGTCCTCAACCAAGGCGAGCAGCGTCTCGTTGTACTCGCGCAGCGCGGCCTTGAAGCCTGCCAGGTCCTGAATGTTGCGATTCGAGGCTTTTTCGAGCCGTCGGATGAAGCCGTTGTTCTGGTTGGTAAAGGGCTCGGCCTCGACGTCGGTGAGGTAGGTTTCGGCGACGAGGCGTACGATGCGTATGCTCGCTTCCACAGCATCGATCTTGTCCTTGCCCCAAACAAGCTCAAACCTATTCTCTTGTTAGAAAAAATTACACGCCACGGCCATCTATTTAAAAGCAGCGATACACAGCAGAGGGCGGGGAGAGGTGAGGGGCCGGCTGGAATGGGAAAAATGACATACTTTTCCCGACGCTGCAGAGTGGGATACTGGAGCTCTATGGCGACATCCTCCTTGGAGGCTCCCATGATGGGGACGCACTTGTGCTCAAGCGAGGCGACGTCGACCGCGTGGATGAACTGCAGCCTCTCATCCTTCCGCTCGTACGCCCTGGCGCTCCTCAGCTTGCGATTCGAATCGACCGACTTGCTGTCGCTGGTGCCCTTCCGCTGGCGCTTGTGCGAATCCAAGTCCATCCACCCATCGTCCTCGGCGTCGCTGTCCTTGTCGAACTCGATACGATCGCTGGCGGGCGAGCGCCGTTGTGACGCGCTGGTCGTGGCCTTGCGTTTGCGCTGCAGGTCGAGGCGCCTCTCGTCGGCAGATGAGGGGTACGGCGAGCTGCTCTTCGCACGAGACGACGCAACCGACGACGCTACGGAGGCGGAGGGAGCCTTGGGCGAGAGCCTGCGGACGGGAGAGGATCGTGCCGACGCCGATAGCGAGGGTCTGGCTGCGGGCTTCGGCTTGGGCTTGGGCGGCGCGGGACGCTCGATGGTGACCTTTTCGATCCGGATCTTGGGCGGGTCGACCTTGAACTTGTTGGCCTTTCCACTCAAGAGAGGCATGATGGCGGCATCAAACAAGCACGACTCTCGAAAATGCGCAAAAAGCAAAAAAAGGCGAAAAAGTCGCTTGGCGGAGAGATCAGGCTACTCGGTTCAGGGGTGCGCCTTTTCAGCCGAGGGGTTTCTCTGCCTAGCCTCTGGTTGTCGTTGGGGAGGCCTGCCTTTTGGATGCCTGCCTGGGAAACCGGCCGATGGCGGGCACGCGACGATTGTGCGAGGAAGAGAGCGAGAGGCACAAGCACGGGATTAGTACCGGACAGGGTCGCGACAGGGCGATGACGGCAGCGGGTGGCGGGGGAGGCAAAATGCCGTTCAAGGAGCGTGAACAAGGCGTTCTGGGGACTGGACAAAGGAGTGGCGGTGCTCGGATCGAGGCTGAATGAAGACGAGAGACAATGGTCTGGAAGAATAATGGGGTGGATTACAAGAATGAAGCGATAGAGATGGAGAGAGAGTAAAAAAATAGTAGAATAAAAGAAGATTAGCTGGAAACGATACTAGTCACCAAAGTCAGTCCCACGAAAGAAAAGATGCGACGAAAAAAAAGAGGGAAAAAATCAGTCGCGTTCAGCCACGGTCCTAAAAAAGGCGAGAAGTCCCCGGGCGAGGTTCGTTTTGGATTTGCCCAAGTGCACTTTTTCACTTAGTACAGGCACAGGTACAGGTACAGGTACAGGTACGGACCAAAAGAACCCAAGGCGGGAAAAAATGGAAAAGCAGCAGTATTAGAGTCATCTGCTTATGTCAACCCTAGGCAGAGGACGAAGAAAACAAGCCCGGTGTCCTGCTTTGGCTGACGGACGTTTTTAGCGGGTGGGAACAAACACACGCTGCAGCCTGGGGGAGACAAGAGAAGAGAGGCCGGCGATATGCATATACCAAGTCGAGTCTAGGCAGACAATGGCAGGATTTCGGGGGTCCGCAGGGGGCCTCCGATTCGCTGGTGGCGCACGTGCCTCTCTGTGGGGTCCAGGGTCCGCGCGCTGAAGATTCGGTGGCTTTGATGTCATCGCTCGTGTACCCTAGAATGGAAGTTATCCACGTACCTATAATACAGAACTTGTCATGGACGCAAGCGAGCGCAATTGTTGTGATATTTGCAACTGAGATGTGCCATTTTGTGGAGAAAGAAATGTTAGATTATCAATGCCAATACGATAGAATTTGTTTACTCGTTAAGTCTCGTTATGAACTAAGGACATGCTTTACAATATGCTTTGCTAAATATGCAAGCTAAATCCATAAAGAGGCCTTAAAGTGATTCCAGCATCCTTTTAATACTCTGATAGCTTTGTTTGCGTGTACGGTGATCTCGCACTCCTTGATCTGCGGCTTCCAACAGCTTGCTAAGTTCCCCCGAGTCTGTGATTTTGTGTTCTTGAATGAGTAGCTTGACAATGGCCTCATTCCCTTGTTCTATTGCCCGGAATAGTGGTGTGTCTCTTTCCTTATTGAACTTTAACCGAGCGCTAGCTGTGAGTAGTAGTTTAATGGTATCTTTCGGGATGTTTGGGTCAGCGCCAGCTGTCAGTAGTAGTTTAACGAAATCATTCATGATGTTTGGGTCAGCGCCAGCCGTCAGTAATAGCTTAACGATGGCCTCGTGATTGTTCTCTACCGCATGTAATAGCGGTGTTTTGAGCTCTCTATCTGGTATATTTGGGTTGATGTTGGGCGCTGCGAGCAGTAACTTAACAATAGACGCATCATTGGTCTTTACCGCATGTAATAGCGGTGTTTTGAGCTCTCTATCTGGTATATTTGGGCTGATGTTGGGCGCTGCGAGCAGTAGCTTAACAATAGCCTCATGATTTTCCTCTACCGCGTATAATAGCGGTGATCTGTACCGTTGATCTGATATATTTGGGTTGATGTTGGGCGCTGCGAGCAGTAGTCTAACAACAGCCTCATGGCCTTCCTCCACGGCCCATAGCAGTGGTGTTCTGTGATAACCATCTATCATATTTGGGTCGATGTTAGGCGCTACGAACACTCCCTTAGCAACAGCCGCTTGAATGCTCTTTACGGTTGATAGTAGCGGCGTGTGCTTATAGTCATCCACTGGATTGACATCGACTTCTTTATAAAGAAGGGCTTTGACTGCTTCCACAATCCCAAAGTATGCCGCTAAGTGGAGGCCTTTTGTCCGACCTCTTTCGTCATAACTTCCATATCGCCAATTGCCACTCGTAAATCTCTGTACTTCAGCCGAGGCTTCAACCTTTGCCTCACATTGCAGAAATTCCACGACTTTACGAAATAGCTTCGGGGTTTTTCGCACATGGTGTCCCCAGTTCTTAGCGGCATAGTCGTAAAGCGGATTTAATCGTAGTCGCTCAACCAAATTCTCGTATGCTTGACAGGGCCCGGTCTCAAAAATGCTAAATGAGAGATAGGTGACGCAAATATTGGAGATATTCATCTCTGCGTCGGGGAACCAATCGTTCCTAGTTTGGTTGAAGAACTCCTGAGTTGTATAATGGACCAATCGGATAATATTACTTTCATTGTCAACTGTGACTAATCCAGCGCATACTGAGACCATATCTTGAATTGATGGAAGGTTATCTTTATCCAGTCCTGACTCATCAACTTCCACAGCAAGTGCGTGCTGAAGTTCTGTTTTAGTCATCTGCCTATTAGCACAGACGATCCATGATAGGACCTTATTGGCAAGATTCTTAAACCCTGGTTGTTGTCCATTGATTCGCAGCATGGCTTCCCCATATGTATGAGCGAGGACCTCAACCTTATTAGCTTCGCTTGATCCCGGCATAATCTTCTTTAGGTTTTTTAATGCATTTTTTATCTCCTTCGGCGTCATTTTGTCGTTTAGCGAATCTAAATAAATTTGTGCCAGAAGGAACCTATAGAAATTTAATATTATAATCGCTCTTAGCGTTGAACAGAAACGCACATTCCGTCGACAGCTTCTGATATGCTAATCGCAATCTCTGTTTGAAGCTCTTGATGTTGGTGAATAAAGACCGGAAGGTGCTCGATGTGGCTTTTTAGGTAACTCTCTATATCTCCAGTGCTTGCACGGATTTCTAGTAATACGCTGGTCAATTTGAAATGGCTAGTAATCTCTGGGATAAACCTTGATGTTGCAAATAAATTCAGCCCGCATTTCTTCTGAAGGTCGAAGAGCTCTGTTAATAGCCTCTGCCGACAACCATGGAAGTTTTGGCATTCATCCAGTGCATCAACAATAACGAAGACTCTTGAGTACATTCCCGCTACAGAGTAGAGAGCTTCCAGGATCTCCTTTAGTAATGGCCGCGTCTGTTTATGTTTATGACGCTCGTGAACTGCTTTCACACAGTCCGGTAGGGATGCCCGTTTTCGACTCAGTTGCTTTAACAGACTTGCGAGTAGGACCTCGATCTCTTGCTCCTTTTGGCGCTGGTAGTTGCAGTAGATATAGGCAATGCCAATTGTTGTATCAGTTTGAAATCTTCCTTCCAGATCATCGATTACGATTGAAGTGAGAATGGTCTTTCCCGCTCCAGGAATTCCGGGGGGAAAGAGTGTCTGTTTCTTGGTTATTAACCATCTTTGATATTCTGGAGAGTCTAGAAGCCATTGTCCGGTTCCTGGTTGCCGTCTCCTGAGGAAATCGCTATGTTGGGGGCCATAGTCAACTGGTGTGATCCATTTGAGAACCTGAAGATCCTCCTCGTTTTCTAGCTTGGATTTCATTTGCGAAACATCGGCTCTTGTTGTAGATACATCGATAAGAACTGCTTCTGTTGTCAGTACGCCAGCCTGAAATATGGGCGACAAGCAATGACTGACCCTGGTTAAGTATGTCCTTTGCAGCGCGCTCCCTATAAACTTCACTCGGTTGTACGTATTCTAGAAGTTCTTTTGCAAATGCTGCTGCTACAGCCGCTGCGTGCTCTTGCCAATCCTTATTCTTATGCGAGTCTGCATAGTCACAGATTCCTCGGATGATGACGCATGGAAAGTTATTCATAAGTCCTGCTGCTTCCATGTCGACGCAAAGAAGGTGCCCACTGAACTCTTGTTTAAGTTTCTTTCTAACGGTAGCACTCTTAATGACTTGATTGCCCGATGCTATTAGGCCATAATGGACACGCATATCTCTGGGTTGTCGCTGTATAACCTGATGCTTATCACAAAATCTGCAATTTTCTTCTTCCTCATTTTCATCGTCCTCATTAGAGCTGAATCCGTGATCCTGGGTGTTCGGGCGGATATGGTCGTAATTGGATCTGAACAACACATCTTTGAGAGATTCGGATTTGAGATACTTGGGCGCCAATCTTGGCCATTTCTCTTTCAATTCGTCCAGATACTCGGGCATCTTGGATCCAGTCAACTCATGCTCCGTCTCCAATATCGCTAGTGCTGTGAGAAGTGAGCGAGGAGGATTGTCCAGCGCCCCTGTCCGTTTGAAGTCGTCGGCCTCCGCCTTGCCAAAATCCCACTGGACCACGCCGGGAAAGCTGTCAACAGGTGTGCTGACAACAACGTCGCCTAGTCTGACTTTGGGTGGAATGCCGCCACCGATGCCAACCATCAAACCAAACTTGATAGACGGAAATGTAGAGACCATCCAAGTGACCACAGTCGTAGCTGGACTGTTGCCGATCTGTCCCTTCGGTAGACAAGCAATAACGACCTTATGTTTGCTAATGGACCCAAGAGTGTATGTATTCGGATCATTCGGTGGCTTTGGAAGGCTATCATGCCGTTGATCCAGCATGGCCGTTGCCGCCGTCAGCTCTTTTGGAAGAGCACAAACCCATCCGACGGTGTATTCGTCGTGAGTTCTAACCTCGGCGGCCGTTTGCGAAGCCATTGCGACTGATTAATGGAATCATGAAGAAAGGAAAATGCAGCTTGATTGTCAGTCGTCCGAGGTTGGCTATATATATCGTAGCTACTATTAGCTGCAGAGTTGACCAATGGATATTAATTTTCGCCCAACAAGGAGCTCAGCCTCACGAGCCGTGTGCGTTGGGCATCAGGCAACAGAGGCCGAGTAGGCGGCCATCTCCCTGCATTACCTGTGATGCCATGAATGTATGAAGAATGATAAACCTGCGAAGCATGTTTGGCGAGCGCCGACGTAAGGGTGGCATGGCGATGGATTTATGGGGGGATGTGAGTTGTGGACGCGATTCTTGAAATGTCAACACCGAGTGAGTTGGCGTGTACGTATAGCCACTACTGCCCCAGCTAGGCAATATTCTAGTAGAGCGAGATTTAATTGAAGGCACGTGTCGACCCTTGTATTTCATACATCATATTGCCTCTATGACCCCATTCCCATATGATATTCGCTACATCGTTGCTACTCCAAAGACGCCTTTGTACACGCGCAATTATCCTCTGCAGCAGAACATTCATCCAAATCTAAAACTCCAACCCGATCATAGAAATGCACATCAAACGGCCCAATCCCATGCCTCCAATTCTGCCGTCCCTCTGCAAGTGCAGCTCTCGTGCCTCTATTAACCACAGCGGTTAGCTCATAAACAACCTCATCAAACTGACTCTCATGAGATATCAGTCAACAGACAAACACAAAACTCACTGAAACCGAATCATCGTCTCCCCATTACACACATCCACAATGAAATGCAACCCCCCAACACTCACATACGCAGGCCGCATATCAATCTCACCCCGATCCCTCTGCCCGTTTTGCCTAGTATCTACCAAACCTAATGCATCGATCCTCCTCCGCTGATGCTCCTCAAAAGCAGGCGCATCTCGATCCTGCCACGCGCCATGCCAAGTATGCGCCCTCGCCTGCCGAATTGCCTGATAAAGATTGATTTCATCGTTCATCATAGCGAGACAGTATCCACAAGACAACACGCCGCAATTCTCCAAATCGCACCTTGGAGGAATTCCCGTATTGGCAATGGCACTACGACGCTGCTCTCCGAGTTCTACCTCAGCCCACTGCAGATGCTGTTGCAAGTTCGCCATAAACTCAACATGGTCCATCCGACGCCACGGCTCATCCCAAACAGCCTGTCCCAGGATCTCCCGATCACGAGAGAAGTTGAGCAAGCTCCCCACGCCACTGCACGGAAACTCCTGGTTGAGATCGTAAATCATATTCTCCGTGTGTCCCTGACGCCGCATAAACCACGACTGGGCAAGCTGCAGGAAATGCCGCCTGCACAGCGTGGCTGCTGGGTCGTGAGGAAAGGTTTGGAAGAACTCGAGGCGTGTAAGATCCATGAAGGAAGGGGGACCTAGCCTAAGCTCGTCTTCAAAGAAGAATCGCTGGTCAGATGGCCTCTCTGGTGGTATTATTACTTCGCGGGAAAAGTCATGGTAAACTACCGTCTGATCAAGATCTGTTGACTCGCTTGACTGAGAAACGACGGTCCCCTGGTGTGGCGAAGAAGAATCGCTGTGATTGATGACCCGCAACGGACCTCTAGGAGGAGTGAGATTCTGCTCTTCAACTTGTATCAAATTCGGAGTCTGGGGAATCCCAGTCTCATCTTCATGCCTTGTAGCTGCGGACCTCGTGTGTCTCGAAGTAGCTCTGGGCGTGTATTCGCCATCACTATCTTGCTCTGCAGATACCGACCCATCACTGGAGTCGCACTCATTTTCATAGTATCTAGGTTGCGATGCTGCAGCCCTCCCGTGAGTTTGGACTCTTGCTTGTGAACGAGTTCGTGCCATTGTGGCTAGTTCTCTCTCTGTATTAGGCCCTAACGTCTTAGTTTAGATGACATTAATGGGGGTCTAAGGAGAAGGATAATCGTAGATATAATTACAGCATAAGATAGCATGGCGTCGCTTCGTGGAAATAAAAGGTTGTCCGAACAAAGGGAACTTCATCGTACAACACTCACCAGCCTATGCTCTTTGCTAATAATAGCACTGAAATATCAATGAAACAATGATTCATTGTATACTGTCAATGTAGAATGCTATAAAATACAAGGTTGTATCTCGTTAGAGATCAATTATGCAAGTTTCATTCAAGACTATCCCATCCCATTTCGCCTTATCCTTATGAGGGGCCGATTGATACGCAAACTCCAGTAAACCGCTAAAGCATCATAGAAAGCAACCAAGTTAAAACGCCAAATCATGTAGTTCCTTGTTATCACTGCCATAATTTGGCACATGAAAATGTATGGGGCCGCCGAAATAGGAGCTCCGCTGCTCGGGCTTATTTGCGCCGTCATCAGTCGCCCAGCCTCTTGTATAGTTCCCGCAGATATCGCATGGCCCTTCGGGAGCGATTTCAAAAGCTTCTTGGAACACTGATACTTCTACTTTGCGTTGAATCCCCGAGTTACGGCGTTCCTCTGATCTAATTTCCCCCAATGATGGCTCTGCAAATTTGTTGTACAGGTCCGTCACGCTGGGTGAGACAACAATCGTTGCTTCCGATTCAGCGAGGCTGTTTTTTCTATCTGAGAATCGAGTGGAGTATATGAAGTTGTTGAAGTCGGTGTCATCGCCTTCTCTTATCCGCGGGTAGTATTCTGTTGAGGTAACGGCGCAAATGAGAAAGAAAATTTGCCAGAGAGCCCAAGTCTCTGCCGTCTGCCATGTGCTTGCATTGTGAGCCTAGAATTGGCATTAGTTTGAAATGTCCACAACATCGAGGGTCCGTCGATGAAACATACCGATACTAAGATAACCGCCCTTGCAACTGCAGCTGCCGTGACCAAGAGCCCACACACAAGAGTCCCAAGCCACTGCAACTTATCCAGAGTAGTTGCGCTTCCTCCAGCAGCTACTGATACGGCTGTCAACGCTAGGTAGAGATTTGTTGCCATGTCGAAGCCAAAGTATACCCATACCAACACTGGCGACATAGCAGGCTGACATGAGCGGCCCAGATCCGGATACACTTGCCACGTGTGAGATAGCGGCCCGCAGCTTTGAAGGAAGGCCATTGTCGATGCTGCCCATGTTACAGCCAAGAGGCCGAAGCCTAGATACTGGTGGATTTGGCGTCTTCCGTATTTGGTGGTTTGGCGCAGGATATTTGCGAGAAAGGCTGCTTTCAAGGTCCACAAAGCAGTCGAAAAGCAGAGCCAGTTGTACAGGTAGAGCTTCGATCCCAATTCCCTGGAGCCAGTTAGACTTCTGATGATTGGAGCGATCGTGTATAAAACAGGATATTACCTAAGTTGATCTTCACTGCCGCTCGGCTGTGTCGCCACGGGGTCGTTGCTCAAGACAGATTGATTGCCCACCCAATGCGTCTGTGTATTCATAAGGTATGCCAAGACAACATTGGGCACAAAGAGAATCTGCAGCCACGATCAGTATGTAATTCATGAATGCAATAGTGATATGAAGCACTTACTCCACCAGCAACAGGGAGGTAATCATCAAGCCCAAGATTCTTCAAACCGACCTGCCACCACCGCATACAGAATCGCCCACCCACTATTGAGATCGAGGCAAGCCCAAGGAGAAGGGACATTTGAACCGTCAACGTCCTTGCTTTGTCCATCTCGTCTAGGCTCATTGTGATTACTTCAAAGCCGCTGGCAAGTGTTTGGTGTTTGGATATTATCATCAGTGTGTGTTTGCCGCTGCACGATGAACAAAGAAAGAAAATCGATAAAGGAAAGTGAGAACAGTTTGCCACCCGTGCAAGGAACCGGGGGAGCCCCCAGCTATTATGAAGTCCTGGGATCGAGCCGTCCAAAAATACAATAGACAAACTGCCCAACCGTCCCCAGCTTTGTCCAGCTTGTCTCGACCCACAAGGGGAGAGCAGCCGGCTCTTTGAGACCCCAGACCCCAGCTCCGGATGTCTCTCGTCTGCAGTCTTGGTCATGACGAGCACATTAGCAAAGCGGGCGAGTAGTTCAAAGCAACGGACCCAGTACCCAATCGCCCCGCGTCAACGGGCCGAAAGTAGAAGTGCAGCAAAGACATGACTCGTGAGCCTACTTTCTCCTCGCCGCTGTGCTTTGCTTCCACATCTCCGTCTCTCCGTCTCTCCGTCTCTCTGCTACATTCCGTAACAAAAACTCCATGACCTTGTCCGAGCTGAGGTGGCGCGCGAGAGGGGGCAAAGCAAGGAGCTGCTGTCAGTGCACAACAGCTAGTAGTTTGTCTCACGCCACTAAAGGCGCCTAAGCAATGCGGTTGGTCCAGGCTGGTCTCGTCCAGGGCTGAAGAGTGGATGAGCCCAGTAGCGCTCCGTTTTCCGTGCTCCTCTTCGGAAGACATGCTCAGGCCCTGCTGAATTGTGTGTTATGCGGGGAAATACGCTGGAGCTCAGATGATAGCGCAGCGTCTAGCGCTGAGTCTCGAGGACAGAATGTGACCGATTTCGCTTTCAAGTTGATATCCCAACAAACGATGCGACATGCTCGGGGCAACAACCTTGGCTCACTTGTCATTTCTTGACCAACGCATGATGCATGTGACGAGACGAAAGGCAAGGGAGAATACAAAAAAAGGAAGGAAAGTAAAACAAAAGGAAATTAATGATTTGAGATAAGATAACAGTGGCTGGACTAAGCCTGCGGGCCGTTCTTGCCGCAGTTGCTGTTGGGGCGCAAGGCAGTTGATTGCTGTCTCACTTGTGCAGGCAAGAGCGGCTGGGCAGGAAGCTCAGCTTTCTTTTCGTCGCTTTTCTTGGCTGTTTTTTGGGCTTAGTCGGACCACACCTCTCCAATCGTCTGCCAGCCTCTTTTCCCGGGACATACGAAGTGCTACCTGCTCAGCAAATCACGAGCTCAGGCCAGGATCCGACTCAGGCCTTCCGATAATGCAAGACTCAAATCAAAGCCCAAGTCAAGCGCAGATGCTGGTCTGGTCGTTGCCTCGGCGCAGATATGCCCTCGACCCCGTGCGAAGCGATACGAGAAACGTGATAGGATTCGAGAGAGTATTGCTCCATAGCCATCCGCAGCATCAAGTTCTTGGCTCTCCAAGCCCACTTCGGTCAGGGATCCCCGGCCTTCACCAAGAGCTGCCAAAAGCAGTCACGAATGGATGGGCTCCTGTTTACCGGAGCCATGACTCCTCAAAAAGGATAAAAACTCGTGATCAGGCTTAGGCGTGGCGAGCTATTTGTGCAAAAAAGGACTGCTCTAGACCCAGAGAGAGCTGACTGGTGTTTGTAGATCGACCATGACTGGGTTGCAAACTTGCGAGATCCGCTGGATGGTGGAGTCGGTGCGCAGCCTTGGGATGCTAGATCGCCTGTTGTGTCCAATAACTTTTCCCCGAAGGTAGCTTTCGGCACTCATGACTGCCTCCCCGTTTTAGTGGCTGTGGAGCTACGGAGGTAGTCTTGGGCTAACCCAGCCGAGAGGGCTAGATCTCCAAAAGTCAATGCAAGGCGGGCAAGGGAGCAGAAAGGCCGGAGTCATGTTTGTTTTTACGCTTGTCTTGTGCTCGTTCTATCTATCTGGCTGCCTGTCTGCCCACTTCGCCACTAGTTCTCGACCTCTTTTTACCTCTTGAGCGTCTTTTGCTTCTCCGCATCTCTGGCGACGGCCCTACCCTCCACCAGCAAGCCCTTCTTCTTTCGTACACCGTCCATGTACCTCTTCGCTACATTTTCCTTATCGGCCAATTCTCCGAGGTCCTCCAAATCGTCCTCGGTAAACGGCACCCAGAACGGATCTTCATCCAGGATCTCGAATCCGGCAAAAATGAGTTGCGGCTGAGCCGCGCCGCTAGTCCGCTTACGCATCTCGTCTGCGAACCCAAAGCTCTCCGCCACTGGCAGCGTAGCTTGGATGGTGAAGAAGGGCGTGCCCTCTTTCATTGCTTCGGCCACTACGCGGCCTCTGCGACGAGTCAGCACATCGTAGACTCGCCCTAATACTTCCGTAGAGGTCTGGATCTCGACGGTGTACATGGCGAGCATCAGGCGCGGCGACCAGTCAAGGAAGGCTGCGCGTAGCGACGATTGGAATGCCTTGATGACTTCGCCTGTGAGTCTGCTAAGCTTATCACGGGCAGACGTGTCATCCTCAGAGAGGTTGAGAGACACGTCCTCGATGAAGGCGGCAACTCCCTGCATGGGTTCATTGCACAATGGTCCTTGTGCCGTTCCCAGCTGGAAAGCATATGTGATCTTGTCGGAGAGTTGACTGGGAGCCAGTTTCTCATCGGGCTCTGCTGTCGCATCAGATGCCTTTGTAGTAGCAAAAATCTTTGGCAGAATGCCATCCTTGGTGGCATCAATAAGGAGATTAGGGCCTGTCCGCCTTGGTCCAAACCCAGCAATTCGGTCGATTAAGCCTTTCCACCCTTCACGTCCCTTCCCAGTTTCCAACTCTTTCTGTAGCTGCGCCTTAAGCTCTTCTGCTGATATGGCTGCACCAGCCGTAAGCTCAGTATCAGCTTCAATAACCTCCTCATTTCCTTCCACTGCCTCCTCTACCGATTTTCGTACATTGTATAAGCGCTTAATTGCATCGCCATTCTTAAGTAGGAACTCTGTGACGTTCGCAGGCAGTGGCTGCACACGAATGGTCATATTGACCTGCTTTGAACTCGTAGAAGAAACTACGGTTCCGCGGCCAAGCTCTTTGTTAGCGGGAGGCCGCATTTCCTCTGCCCTGACGATTGTCTCTCTGTATGGCACGATGGGTTCACCGGCTTGGATATCGCATCGAGCGAATCGTTCCTTCAAGTCTAACAAACATCTCTCGAGATGGAGTTCGCCGGCAGTCAATAGGACGTGCTCTCCACTTGCAAACTGCTCATACTCTGCACACGGGTCGCTCTGAACAAGCAGATGCAATCCTTGAATCATCTTGTCGAGATCCGCAGGGTTGACCGGCTCGAGCGCAACGCGGACGATGGGCTTGCCTGCCAGGCTGATACCTGCCAAATTTACGGCACCTTCGAGCTTGCTGCAGAGAGTTCCCGATTTGAGAATCTTGCCCTCCAGGCCGCCAATGCCAAAGACGACGCCGGCTGGTACGCTGTCCAAGGCTTCGAGACTTCGTCCCATGAACATGTAGAGTGACTTGACGGTGATTTGTTGAGGTTCAGGATCTGCGTGTGGGTTTGCGGGTGACCATTTGGGTGGAATGACGTATAGCGTGTCTCCCACGGAGAGGGTTCCTGAGAAGATTCTCGCGAAGCCGATTAAATGTTCAGGGTCGATCTTCTCCTCCTCGGCAGCTGGTTCGTCATTGAGACTACTAGCTCCCATCGCATTGGTCAGGACATCTGTTACATCCACAGGGCCGGCAGCCGCCATGGCAGCAGCAGCTGCTGCACGCTTCTGCCGGGCCAGTTCTCTCGCTTCTTCTCCGGTCATTTGGCCGGTCCGCCTCTTGTTTTCGGGGAGCTCGCTTTCGGGGACGGATACCATTTTGCTGACGTATGCGACGACAGGGTCGGATTTATCGGTCTTGAAGGAGACCATGGCTTCCCGGACAGATATGTCTATGGATTCTGCATCGGGGGATTCGTCGATGACGGCGGGTAACCGCTCAGCCTGTGCTGCGGAGGGCGACGGCAGCGATTCGATGACGGAGACGAGTAAAGCAGTCGAAAGTGGTAGCCATGAAGCGAACACTGTAGTCAGTAGAAGTCGGGGGTCTCTTGCTCGGAGGATGTGAGGGGCAATCGTAATATTGAGTGACTTTGTAACTTTTTCAAGCAGCGCTTGATCTCCTCTGCCTCCATCAGCCCCAATGGTGGCCTGGTAAACGGTCCAGACGGGCTCAAGAACCAGCTGGACAAACATGGGCTTGAGGTTGCGGCCCTTGAGATGTTTTTGTCCAAGCACCTTCTTCGTCTTGGGATCCAAGTAGAAATTGCCCCACAGGCATCTTTCCATGATTCCTCGCTTGATTCCCAACTTCTTCTCGTACAGACTCGCAAACTGTCTGCAGGTAAATGCCCAGCCGTCAATGGCACTGCTGAAAATGACATTGTTCTTCTCCGGCGCAAAATACAAATCTTCATCATCCAGCTCCTCGAACTGAAGTTCTCCGACCTCGCTGGTTGTATCGCTTGCGGAGGCCTTGCTTGCTGCTGCGGCGTTTACACGCTCCTCCATCTTCTCTCGCCAGTTGAGATCCTCTTCCATTCGCTCACCCTGGAAGAAGCTGCCTAGGACTGCGTTCACCTGCTCTAGAAGTTTGCTCAGGTGGACGTATGCCTCCTGCGGTGTCATTTTGAGCTCCGTGATGAGTCTGTCGATTTTGTTGATAACCAGCAGTGGCTTGAGCTTTTCGATCCAGCTCTGTCGCAGGACGGTCACTGTCTGACTGCACACTCCTTCGACTGCATCCACCAACACAACAGCACCGTCACATAATCTGGAAGCAGTAGATACTTCGCTGCTAAAGTCAATGTGGCCTGGCGAATCGATCAAGTTGATAAGATACTCCTTCGGCTCAGGGGTGGCATCCGGGGCGGACCGCCTCAGCATGGAGAAGTAGAGTGAGATGGCGGACGACTCCATGGTGATGCCTCGGGTCTGTTCATCGGGTCTGGAGTCCAGATACCGGATCTTGCCGGCCAGCTTGGGCGAGATGATACCGTTTGTGGCCAGCAAGGCGTCTGTTAATGAGGTTTTGCCATGGTCGACGTGGGCCAGGATGCAGATCTGTTTGTCATCAGTGAGATTTGATGCCTAAAGCCAGAGGCAGGCATATGACGTACGTTTCGAACATCTTGCGACTGCTTCTGCAAGCTGGCTAGCTTATCTGGTGTCACAACCGGCATGGTGGGCAGATTGTGCTGTGGGATGAATTAGAGAAAGGGAAAATGAGGAAAAATTGACGAGGGAGCGAATGAAGCTGGACGTCCCCGTGATGCTCGCTGCCCACCGGTTTATCTAGGAAAAAAGCACGCTGTTTTCAGATCACGTCTACTAGCGCCTATACGATCCGTTGGCTCGTTTATTCCTGGACAGTAGCATAGCCCAAAATTTTTTAGAGGCGATGACGATGCGTTAGCAAGATTTGCTCATCGCCTATGACTCTTCTTGGGAGTCACAGGGAAAAAGAACGAGTCGGTCTCGTCTCCTCAGGCAAACTAAGCGAAGGTCGACCTCACAAACTTCTGCGCCTGCTTATTAATAGCTACAGAGAATGACGAGGTAGCTCGATATCAGCTTCAGCTTCAGGTGGATTATGGCGAGTTGTAAGTCAAAAGATGCGGCAGCGTTGGTCTAAGGAACTTGCCACTACGCTTTTGTATTAATAACGTCCCTGCAGCAATAGAAGCAGCGCTCAAACCGGTAAGCTCATATGGAAATCCTGCTGCCCCTCAGTTCCTTTTTGACCCCTCCGTATCATCGTTCTTCTCAGGTACTTTATTTTCGGTACCTCGTAGCGCTGCCCCGCCTCAAAATCTTTTCCACTTCTATCAAGGAATTGATCGCTTAGTTGCATATTCCATGCAATAAAGCGTTTTTTCAGCATCGCTTAGCATTTTCATGCACGTAACGATGCACCAAGCCCTAACAAGTCACGAAGGGGAAAATTCGTGAGAGCGTCAAGCCCCTCCCGCGCAAGGCGTAGAAAAAATTCGCTGCCCCTCTCCCCAGCCTCGACAAGACCTCACGACGGGCGGTCAGACAACACCATGGCGACGTACCAGAACGGAGGGGCTCCGGCCCGAGCGATTGCTGACGATAGCGATGTCGAGGAGGAAGCCCTGGTGGCCGAGTACAAGGAGCACGTCCAATACGAAGATGGCGATGAGCTCAGCCAGACGACGTCGCTCACCATGGCCCAGCAGACCGACGACATCCAGTCACGCCTCCTGCAGGCCGCGCAGCCGCTGGACTTTTCAGCACCTCTGGAGGTCAAGTTCCAGAGCTACGACTCATACTGCAGCCTGTTCCACTTCATTTTGAACTCGGACGGCCCTGTTGACCTCGAGCCCCCTTCGGTGCGTGTTGACCATTATGCTACTCGCCGGCCCAATTGTGCCATTTCAATTGAGCCTCACGACTAACTGTTTTCCGAATTTTAGTACTACTGGGCCTGGGACGTCATCGATGAGTTCATCTACCAGTTCAACTCCTTCAGCTCTTACCGAAGCCGAATCGCGAGACAGGCCAACAATGAGGAGGAGATCCAGATCCTCCGCGAGAACCCCAACACCTGGGGCTGCTACAGCGTGCTCAACGTCCTATACTCCCTGATCCAGCGATCCCAGATCACCGAGCAGCTCGGTGCCATGAAGCGTAACGAGGACCCCATGGCGGTTGCCGGCGAGTATGGCTCTAAGAACCTGTACCGCATGCTGGGATACTTTTCCATCATCGGTCTCCTGCGAGTCCACACCCTGCTGGGTGACTTTGGCCTGGCTCTCAAGACTCTGGATGACATTGAGCTCAACAAGAAGGCCATGTTTGCCCGCGTCATGGCGGCGCACTTCACGACATACTACTATGTCGGATTCTCGTACATGATGATGCACCGATATGCCGATGCCATCCGCATGTTCAGCCACATCTTGATCTACGTGTCGCGGACCAAGAACTTCCAGAAGAACGCCCAGTTCGACTCCATCACCAAGAAGAACGAGCAGATGTATGCGCTGATTGCCATCTGCGTGGCCTTCCACCCCACCCGACTGGATGACACCATCCACAGCGCCCTGCGGGAGAAGTACGGCGACCAGCTGCTCAAGATGCAGCGTGGCGGCCCCGAGTCGCTCCCCATCTTCGAGGAGCTCTTCCGCAGCGCCTGCCCCAAGTTCATCTCCCCCGTTCCTCCGGACTTTGACAACCCCGAGTCCAACATCGACCCGGTGGAGCACCACCTGTCCATCTTCATGGACGAGGTTAAGACCAACATGTTCAGCCCCACCATCAAGTCATACCTCCGCCTCTACACCACCATGGACCTGAACAAGCTGGCCGGCTTCCTCGAGGTGAAGCCCGACGAGCTGCGATCTTGGCTCCTGGTGACCAAGCAGCGCACCAAGCAGCTGCGATGGCAGGACCAGGGCCTCCTGGATGGCGAGCTGGTCAATGTCAGCGACCTCGACTACGCTCTGCAGGGAGTATGTTTCCCCCAATTCCTATCATGTGATCGATTTCAGATTTCATGGAGCAGATTTGCTAACAAGATTGATTTTAACAGGACCTGATTCACATCTCAGAGGCCAAGGTCGGCCGCAAGTTGGTAGATTGGTACCTCCGCAACCTGTCTCGCACCTACAACTAGGAAGAGCAGACGGACAGGTCGAGTTACCCAGACAGGCGCTGGTACAAGAAATGAGACCACGCGCGGGCAGAAAACGGGAAATGTCGGAGGGAAGCTGGGGCGGGTATACTGGATCAACTTGGCCGGTTGCATGGCTATGGCGTCACGGAGTTGGTTGGAACTCGTATGAGGGCACGAGAATTTGCTCGGATGCGGCCCTGGGAGGAGGAAATACTACGACTTTGAGGAAGAAGGATCTTTGTAGAGTGTTCATAATGCTGATGTGAATTACGACTGAATAATAGAAAGGAATTGTACAATTTGGGCATATCTGCGTGGAATTTTCATTCTTTCTTGATCTTGCGAGGGGTACTTTGGTTTGGCAGAGCCAAGAAAAAAGTACCATGGCCAAGACAGCAGCGAGGCGGCAAATGCCGACTCTCTTCCGAGATGAAAGACAGCCGCAAGCAAGCAAGCAAGATACCTGTCACATTGGCGTCTCGTCTACTCAAAGTCGCCTCACCATGTCAGCACGGGACAAGCATTGCCAGGATTCTCTCCGTACGTCGACAACCGACTCCTAATACTAAAACTACTGCAACACGAGCCAAAGCTCGACAGGGCGCGGGATCCGCAACCCAGGGCGAAGGGGGAGGACGCTAGCGCACACAGCCTGGAGATTTTGACTCTGCTTCGTAGGTTGATTATGTTTGTTTGTTTGGGGGGCTGAGAGCTCTGCGCTGGCTACTACGTATTTGGAAGAAGAATAAGAAGAGGGGGGTAGCACAACGAAATAGTATACGTAGTAGTAGCTTGAAGCTGGGAATTTAGGTTGAATGGGAAATACTACACTGCCAGTGCCACAAGCATTAAGGTTTCAACTAGCTAGGGCTGAAAAGGGTGATGGGCCAGGCCATGTTGGATGGACGGGAATGAAGCTTCTGGCGTTGGAGAAAAAGAGGCTTGAGAAGGGGCAGAGACAGAGTCAGGTGAGCAGTCCGCACAAGGGCTAGTTATTGGCCCCCCTTGTAACTTGTATGGAGTACGAAGTACGGGGGAAGATGATGGATGACACGACATGCTTACTTGGGACATTTTTGCTCGGGTGCCTCTTATTGTGTACATGAGTTATACATACGTAAACTACCTTGCTCAAGTGAGGCTAGTTGGCTGTTAGTTGAAATCAAGAGATGGACAGGTTCCGAACATCGTTACCGCGTACTGGGTGCGATGCAACGCAACGCCTCGTTAGTACCTGACGGGCAGCATGTGATTTGTGCATCCGGCATTTTCCCCATCGAGAATAGCAGAGGCGAAAATCAAATATTTCATTTTCAGAAAAGTACATGTACTCTCATCATAGAAAAAAAGGTAAAAGACACATATGCGCATCGATACAAAGACCAGATGCAACGAGCTCCGCTTCCATGGCTTGGCTTGGCACCTCTGCCTGCCTAAAGCTCTTCCGGAGGGCTGATTGGATGGGGATTCTTCATGTAACGCTGCGCGCAGGCACAGCCTCTGGGCTCAACAATCCATCATGCCAACTAATAAAGAAGCCAAAGATGAAGGGGCAAAAAAGAGACAGCTCATGTGGGTTTGCCCAGTCTGTGTAGGTACATGCCTAGTAAATGCTGCTCTGCGGAGAGTGTGGGGATGAAGAGTAGAAAAATGACGAAGAAACGGGTTTAGGGCACTTCTATCTGACAAGGACTCTGCTTTGCCTTGCATTGCTTTGCTTTGCCTTACAGCACTTTTACTCATTTTCGGAGAAAGATACATACCCTGCTCGTTGCTGCTTGCTGCGGCATGGCATGTTGTGTCTGTTAGTGCTGTTACGCCACGCAGCCAACCCTTGAGATTGGTAGCTTTTTAGCTTCTGGGCCGACATGATGCCAAGAACGAGGACCAGGGGGGGCGTGTGGCAGGCTAGCAGCTTTTTGTGCCGTAAATGGGTTGTGCTTGTTGTCTTTCTGTGGTTGCAGTAGCAGTAGTAGTAGCAGAGCAAGTGCAAAATTACTCCGTGATGATATGGTGATGGTGTGTGGCGTTGGAGATAGTAGGGGCCCCCCTAGTATCTGTTACGTCCTATCGTTTCTCTTTTCTTCTCTTTCTGCTCCGTCTACGGAGTAGCTATTACTCCTGCTAGTAAGTAGCGGTACTCATGCTCTCTCAGTCGTTGACGCGAATGAGGGGACAAGCCAAGCCTCTTGGCGGCAGCGAGCAACGCGCCTCCCGGCGATTCGCACGGAGGAGATGCGTCCATTGTAGCATTATCGCCTAGGAGACTTTTTTGGCTTCCGTCTTGGTCATCTGGATGCCCAGAGCTGGGCGCAGCTGAAAGGGGACTCGTGCAAGATTGATTGCTTTGATGCTCCGTATCTGCGCTCTGCTCTGCCCGGCAAATCGCACGGACGGAGCATCTGACTCCAGCAGGCCTAAACGCCGCCGTCCAGCTCAGCCGGGCGGTTTGGGATTCGCCGCCATGCTTGACCGTGGCTTTGTTACCTGTTATATAATTTCGTACATGCTAATACAAGCTCCGGCCTGTCTCCGTGGTCTCTAGTCTTGGCCGCTGCTACTGTGTTATCGACGTGCTCCGCTCATGATCTCATCCTGGCAACTATTGCATCTCATCAGCATCCGGTGAACCATTCTGCTTTTTTTGGTATTTTGTTTTATTTTTACCTTCTTCTTTTTCATCATAGCCCCTCTTGCGGCAGCCTTGCTATACTGTACCGAGCTGCATTGCTTCCCCAGTGGCGGTGACGCTACCAACCAACTGCTGCGCTCAGTCTCATCTCAGAGACATTCACCTGCTGCACGTTCGTTGCAAAGCACACACGCTCACAATACGACGGCATAAAGACATCTTGGCGTGTCTCCGTCTTCTTCATTCCTCTATCCGGCGCCTTTACACACCGCCATTACGCTGCGGCGATTCATACCGGATCCCCAAAGCACATAATCCGGGTATTCACCTCTGCGCCTCAACGAGTTTCTGCCTGATTCGGCCTGCGTACCTCGGCCTGAATTTGGCCACCACAAAGGGCGCGCCGAACAAAAACTCCCCTCCCTTCTTGCAAAATCAACACTGTCGACGGTAGAAAGAATCAAGTGTCAAAGTCTAGTCAGATCAAGTCAGATCGAGCATCGACAACCCGCCAGCCACAAGTGGAGCAGGCAGCAGCAAAGCGGAGGCAAAGAGGAGCCTCTGCTCTTGATCAGTGCGGCACCCAGACCCTCTGCCGTCAACTCAATATTCTGGCCGCACCATCACAAGCCTCGCATCCCTCCTTTTTTTTTTTTTTCTTATCAGTGACAAATCAGTGCTCCCGGCTTTTAAATTAACGAGCTGAGGAACCGCTGCGAGGTACTTGTGCGTCAGAAATCACACAATACCGAGTACTTTGTACGCTGTCACTGCTGCCAACACCCTCCGGAGCAGCGCCGCCAGCGAATCGACTGGACCTGTAGCCCCTCGTGGCTTCAAGTGATTTGAGATTCTCTCCCTCCATCCCGGCACCGGCTGCGAGGGTGTTTATTTATTTCATCCAGGTCGGAAGCGGGAGGCGAGTCATTATTACGGAGCAACCAGGTAGAAGAGAGTGATTGAGTGACAGAGAAAAAGGGACAAGGCGAAAAGAGAAAAGAAGGCACACCACCCTAACCCTAAACAGGGACAGACCTGGGGGATCCCGACAGAAATTAGAGACGCGGCTTGTTTTTATGCTTGTTCTTGCTGCCGCGCACGTCGACGATCCGTGCATTTGATCATTTGCCCTTTTTTTTTCTCGCCTTTGTGTGTGGGGAAGGACTGGAAAAGAGGAGAACGAGAGTTGAAGCAGAGACAGAAAGGCGTGCTGACAGAGATTCTGACTTGCTAGTATACCACAGGTAAGGTACTCTGCTAAGGCACCAACCTGTTGGTATACACAGAGCTCTCCTGCCTTCCTTCTCCCTCGCCATAACTCTTTATCAACTCTTGCTTTGTTTACTTTGGATTAGTGCCTTGCTTCCAGCAAAGAAGGAGACACTGGAAAGAAGCGATTACTACTCCCTTTAGCGGGCGCATCTATCCGCCTCTGATTAGTTTTTCGTTCCTTTTTTTTCTCTTACGACATCTCAACCCTTTCCCGCGACTTGTCTTGCAACTGCATCCGTCCTCCCTCAGCTCTCGCTCTCGCTCTTGCTCATTCCATCTCGCGCTGCCGCATTTTCCGCCTCCTGCGCTTTCCTGCTCTCCTCCTTGTTTCTCGGGCAGGTGTGATTCACGTCTCAGCAACGCTTTCCCTGCTTCGCTCCTCCGCCTCTTGCCCTCTCTGTGCCTCGGAATCCCGGAGCCCGCCTGCACCTTCCCGAGCAGCCCGTCTGCCGTGTTGCGCCAGCTCGGCATCTCAGTGCCGGGCCGTCGATTAAGTGTCTTGTTTCTCTTTTCTCGACCTCGCGCGGAGCAGCAAACGCCGTACACATAAAGGCTCAGCATCTTTCCTCTCGCTTCGAATATTTTTCCGAGTGCTTCTCATTCTTTTTTCTTCTTCTTCTTTCTTGAACAAGTCTTGAATTAAGACACCTCCGTTTGGCCAAGCGCAAAAACAACATACTCTGTACACCTTCAACACCTCTTTATTGCTTTTACCATCTTTTGTCGGATTCCATCTTCCGTCTACCGGCAGCTCTCACTTTTGCTTCTACTCGAATCAACTCTCAATTACCATCTATTCGCCCGCTAGCGTCACCAGCGAGTGAGCAGAACCAAGCCGAGCCAACTGGTGCAAAAGCACAAGAGACAGGCTGACAAGTCAACCAAGACAGCACAAACTCATCCATCATGCAGTCGTTAAAGACGCCCCAGGCCTCAGACTCGGACGTTTCTCCATCCTCGATAGCGCCACACAAGCAGCCTCAAGAAGAGTACTTTCCCCCGTCCGATGCCAGCGGCAGCCAGAACTCGGTGCCTCTCGCGTCCAGTGCTAGCGACACTTCGTCGAGGCGACACTCGAGCATCAGCTTTGCTACTGAGCTGCCCAAGCCCGTCGGCGCCCCATTGAGCAAAACCATATCGGCCTCATCTGCCGGCAAGCGGCGGGCCCTGGGCGTCCAGAAACGACCTTCAGACGGTGCCAAGGGTCGGGCTCCGTCCCCGCCTCACACCAGGTAAGCGATTGCGCTTTTGTTCTTCTCTTTACACATCTCTTTGTTCTCGTCTACATGCATCCCATATTGGCCTTGTGTATGCTGCTGTTGTGTTCCCATCCTCGCTGCTATCTGTCCCAGAACGGCAATGCGGCAAATGCCGACTGGTGTCCAAGGGTTGCTCCAAGACATTGTGTTCGGTGAGATGGACCGTGTCCAATTTATAAGAGACACGTTTGCGCTTCTCCGGGCCTTGTTCACGCATGCTCTCGGCACAAAATTGCCGGCCAAGGATGGACAGTCCATTTCTCTTGAATCCCCTTCCAAGGCAACTGTTGCAGTTGGCACTGCCTCGGACGCTGCTCTCTCCCATGGACAAGGCATGTCGTCGGGTAGAGCGGTAGAGTTGCGATAGTGTCCAGTCCATGTGGGCCGCAGAAGCTTCGATCCCTACGCTAGCGGCACTCCTTATTTTCCAGCCGGGGGGATTCAGTCCCAATCTCTGTGGTCGTCCAAGGAGGCCACCAGGCACCGCGATTGCATCGTCTCAAGCGAGCAGCACCGGCTTGCTGGGTGTGGCTGCGTTGGCAGAGCTGCCGAGCACCACCTCTCCGGCACCCTGCATTGTGCCACGGTCCGGCGGTCTGTGGTTGGATGCCTTGCCGATGCCTTGCCCAACTCGTCTACATCGCCTCCGCCTCTCCAACAGGGCTACTCCTTTGATCCCTAGCCAAAAGGCGGCCAAAGTCAGCAACCATTGGCCCCACTGCCCCGACAGCTTCTCGTTATGGCTATTTCTCTTACCCCGCCGGCACGGGTTGGGATAGCTTGCATCGTTTTTTCTGCAGTGGAACTTGACGGAGCTATCCCAACTCGTCGCAGTCGCAAAATCTCCGTCATTCTACTCTCACATGCCTCCTTCTTGGCGTTTACATATTTCCCTCACTGACGTCTGCTGTGCTCTATTTATTATGTCTCATAATAATACCTTGATCTGCTAAATCTCGTTTCTATTTTAACTTTTTTCCATCTTCTTTTCCTTGTTGGTTTCTTGCAACTCTTTAACCCCAAGAGCATTCATTCTGCGACGGGAATGGCGACGCTAACCTCGCAACCGCGCGACAGATTCCAGCGCCATGTCGGCTTCGACAATGTTCCCAGTGGCGAGACGTCTAAGAAAGTGCCCTCGTCGCTCGTGCTCAACGTCAGACACGACGGGTACCAGCCGCGCCGAAGATCGCGCACCTTCATGGTCGGCATTGACGAACACTCATACTCGGACTACGCCATCCAATGGTTGCTAGACGAACTCGTCGACGACGGCGACGAAATCATCTGCGTGCGCGTCATCGAGAAGGACATGCGGCTTAGCGAAAAGTCTTACCACAGCGACGCCCAACAGGTTATGAAGGGCATCCTAGAAAAGAACGGCAGTAACCGCGCCGTCGCCTTCGTCCTCGAGTACGCCGTGGGCAAACTACACGCAACCTTTCAGTCGCTGGTGAGTGGCTGCCATCAATTCCCCCCCTACCTGCTGCCCGCCTGCTCGGCACAAATCTAACCAGTGTCCAATGCCCAGATCCAGCTGTATCAGCCGGCCATGCTCATCGTGGGCACCCGAGGGCGGTCCCTCGGCGGCCTCCAAGGCCTTGTCAACAACCGCAACTCGTTTTCGAAGTACTGCCTGCAATATTCCCCCATACCCGTCGTCGTCGTGAGGCCGTCTGAAAAACGTAACAAGAAAAAGGCCAAGCGCACAAACGACAACTCGCGACAGACATATGTCAGCATGCTGGCCGCTACCCATGGCAAGCATGAGGCCGATAGCGAAGCCAGCAGCACCTACGAGCTGGAGGTCCAAATCCCACCCGACGAGGAGGCGCACCAGGTAGCAAAGGTTCTGGGGCTGCCTGCCAAGTTCGATCCGACCATTAAGCCCATCCACGAGTCGGTCTTGATGAGATCGAAATCTCCCGATCCCGTGGCCGGCCCTCGGACGAGCGCCGCGCGCCGTGTCGTCTCCGATCCCTCGCCACCTAGCGCTCCTAATAGCGATGACGAAGAGGATGACGAGGAGGGAGAGTTCGAGGTCATGACGGGGGTGGAGGCACTGAATCAACAGCAAAAGTTGGATCAGCTCCACAAAATGGAAGTGAGCGAGGCGGATGCTCTCAAGCAGGGCATGAATGCGGAAGAAGACGACGAGTCGGACGAAGCCCAGGGGCAGAATTCCGGGAGCGCGTCCTAGAAGATGCGCCCCAGCCCAGGCCGTATCTCCCAGGCTCGTAAAGAAGGAGCCTCTGGCAGTAGTTCAACGACGGCTCCGGAAGCAGGCGGCGGCGGTGACGCGGGCAATGGCAACCCCGTTGCAACGATGAGAGGGGGCGGCGACTCCAGGTCCCGCGGCCGCTATCGCCGCAGGGCAACTTTGAATCAGGCGACGCCCCCTCAAAGAAGTGCTCCGGAACCATTCAATTTGGAGGCAGCAGCGTCAGCGGCATCGGCTTTGAGGCCATCCCCAGCTTCGGGACAGCGGGCTTCGGGACAGCGAGCTCCAGGACAGCGGGCTTCGGGACGGCCAGCTATGGGACAGCCGACCATGGGACAGCCAACCATGGGACAGCCAACATCAAGGGCGCATGGTTAGAGAGCGTCGGTTTTGACGGCTGGGCCTCCAAGGGCATCTTCCATGGCGGGTCCTTCGAGAGCAGGCGTCTCGAGATTGGGCTCATCAACATATGAACCCCAATTGCCGCTGCCGCCCATTCCCGGGTCCTCGGCCGGCCCTTCAACCGGCTCTTCCTCAGCTGGACCTTCAAGGGCCGCATCTACAAGGGCTGGATCCTCAGGGACTCCAGCGGCCGGACCATCGAGAGCCGGAGCTTCCAGGGCCAGGACCTCGCTCTCTGCGTCTTTGACTACTGGTCCTTTGGAAACTGGGCCTCTGACTCCCTGGTCATCAGCCCCCGAGCTGCTCCCAGCCGGAACATCGAGGGCTGGATCTTCAAGATCTGGACCATCAAGGGGCGCATCCTCAAGGGGCGCATCCTCAAGAGCAGGCTCATCGTTGTGGACTTCGTCTTCGCCGACTCAGCCTCCTACGCCAACGCTGCTGGTGCAAGCCGATGCAACCAAGACGTCGCTGACTGAAACTGTCAAGCATTACAACGACTTGGCGGCGCAGGCCTCGAGGGCATCTGACGTTGCAAGGATATGCGAACCAGAGACTCGCGAGAAACTGAAGCTGGGGCCAGCAAAGCACTCCGGCTCCCAGGACCGCCCGACTTGGTTGGATCAGCTAGCCTTGGTCGATCAGATTGACAGGCTGAAAGACGAATTCAACCCAAAGTCGCGACCGGAGCAGCCGCCTCCGCCAATGCAGTATCCTTCGACTGCACACCTCTCTCGTCGGCCAGCGCAGCAGCTCCCTTCTCCAGCAGCAGAGCAACATGCTCCCCAGAGACGGCCGCAGCAGCGACAGCAACAACCGCATTGGCCGCAGCAGCAACCATACCAGCAACAGCCTCAGCGGCAGCAGTCTCGGCAGCAACAACAGCGGCAACAGGAAGCTCAAATGTGGCCTCGAGCTCGTGTCGAAGCCAACCTTGCCGCACAACGCTTAGCCTATGTGCCGGAGGTCCCCCGAGAGGAGGTCCCGCCTGCCGTCACCCGCGTAGAGCTGGGCACCGTGGTGGAACTGGACGAAGTCGGTAATAAAACTGGCGAGGATGCAGCCGAGAATGCAGCCGAGAATGTTGAGCGCGACGACGAAGGGGTCTCTTGCTTTAACTTTTAGAAGAAGTGGTTTAGGAGGGGTGACTGATGGGAAGTCGGCAGTCGGCAGGTAAGCCAGGAGAAGGAGGACGGGAACGGACGGGTACCATTTTAGCAGTGGATTAGGTTGGAAACAATAAATTCAAGACAAGGTCATGGCACACAAGCACGGGTAGCCTAGCGATTGGGTTGATAGAGCATTGATTAATAGAGCGGTGGATAATGCTCATTGCAGTACGAGTTCAAGGCACGGTACGGAGTTGGAGCAATTGGGATACAACGGGCCGTGACATGGATGGTGATTTAGTCGTCGTAAGATGGATGGCGTTTACTTTTTGCGCCGAAGAGCCAGATGAAGAAGGCCATTGAGCGTCACCACTTTTCAACATGTAGCATACTCCGTATATGCGGCCAAGAGATGGATGACAGGCCAATGGACCGGTGATGAATAATCCATCACTCGCATCTGGCGTTTGAGGGCAGCGATGCATCCCCGTATCTTATCTCATGGCCTCTGCATCTCGTACAAGCACGTACAGCCATGGGTGGACTGGGCTCTTTTATTGTGGGTGGTTTACGCGGCCCCTGAGGCGGGGAAGAGAAGAGGCTCTGCAACGATGAAACACGGCGTCGAATACGAAACTTGGTCTCTTTTTGGGGTAAAGCGGGAAAAAGGTGAGCCCATGGGTTGGAAGGATCCTCTGCGGGTGGGTGGGCGAAGTAGATGGTTGAATACGAAGCGCTGCACTTTGTATGTATGCCAAAGAGGTTTTTGATTTGAGGCTAAATTGGAGCCCTTTTTTTCTTGGACAAGGGAATGAATTTCTGAAAATAGAATTGCGTGGAGAATAGGATATGGGTGGGCTGTGATTGTACATGATGGTGGGGTTTGCAATAAAGAGAGTCTTACGGAGAGGATGCGTTGTGGTAGATGGACCTGTGATTGGGCGGTTGTTACGCGGTTGTTACGTCGATGGCCACAGAGCCGCAAGTACCGGTACATGGGCGTGACGTATTGTTCAGCGCCAGAGCAGACCCCGGATGCAGAAGCGCCGGTCGTGGGATCGCCGTCATTCTCTTCTTCTTATTCTTTCTTTTCTCTTTCATTTCTTTCATTTCTTTTTTATTAACAGAAGTGCTACTAAGGGACAAGTGTGCTAAAAAGTACAGGTTGCCGCTTGTGTAGCTTGGAGAGGCGTGCACGCACACATGTTTCTGCGTGCGATACATCCATTCGCTTTTTTTTCCTCATCATTCGACTGGTTGATTGATTGAGATACCTTATCTGCTGCTGCCTACACCTCTAGCACTAACCTACCAAACTACTACAAGTCAAGAGCCCGTGCTAAGAGGGAAACGGTGGCTTACGCTTTGCTGGATTGAAGCTCTCGGTAGCTGGTGGCTGCTGTGTGTGCCTTGCCTTAGTGCTGCCGCTGCTGGGAGGTATTACAACATCTTGGTGCGGCTGACGCTTGGTGGGGAGATTGGAACGACGTCGACAACGAAACTTGTGCGACGACTGAGATTGGAGAGAGGAAGGGGGATTTGACAGAACAACGAAGACAAAGACAGACGATACAGCGATTGACTGGTTGATTGATTGATCGATACAAGCGGGAAAAGAGGGGGAGAAGAAACGAATCTCAACAAGCGCAAAGAGGAAGAGAAGCACAAGAAAATGTGGCCCTTCTCCCTCTTCTCCTCCTGCGACGAGAATGCCTGCGCGCCGCCCAACCCCAACGCCATAACAGCAGCAGCCCTGCTCGCTGCCCTGCCCTTTGCCGCAGTCTTCATCGCCGCCAACGCCGTTGCCGTCCGGCACGTCTTCCCCCGCCTCAGCCGTGCAGCGCAAGACGACGCCCGCGACGGCGAGGGCCACGTTCTCCCCGCGCACGCCCCCGCGGCGCTGCGGCAGGTCCACGCAGAGCACGGCAGCAAGAGCTGGCGGCGGCGAGGCGCGGCGTGGGCGTTTGGCACGACGGTCGGGCTGGCGGCGACGCTGGGGGCGCTCATCATGGCCGAGATTGTCGAGGCGGTTGATCCCGCGGCACGGAACCTTGCGCTGAGGGTCACGGTGCCGGCGCTGCTGTTTATGCTCATCGTGCTGGTTCCCTGGCTCGAGTGCCGGTCCCTCGTTTCCAGCGCCGGGTGGAGCTTCCAGCGGACGGCAAAGGGGAGGATCCCGCGGGTGGCGCTGGGCCTGCAGGCGGTGCTGTTTGGCGGCTGGCTGTTTGTCTTTTGGTCGATGGGGAGCGTCGTGCCCCGGGCCGAGATTCTGCTGCGGTCGACGCCGCCGGCCGACGGCAGGGCGAGGGGCAGCGTGGGCGAGGACCTGACGAGAGCGTGCCTGGAGAGGATCGGCGTGGTGGGCATCTCGCTCATGGCGCTGCTGTCGGGCTTCGCGTCCGTGTCGTCGCCGTGGCACACGTTTAGCAGCGCCGAGATGAGGCGGCGGAAGCCCCTGACCGAGGCCGACGTCAACCGCAAGCAGACGGGGCTGGATGCCACCAACGAGATGCTCGCCACGAAGCGCCACAGGCTGCAGTACCTCGAGAGGAAGTCTGCCGAGGCGGCGGCCGGCGGGGGCAAGTCCGGAGGCGGATTCGTCGGCCTCGTCATGGGCTCCATCCGCGGCCAGTCGGGCGACGAAGCCGAGATCCAGACGCTCAAGATGGAGATTGCCGGCCTGGAGACGATGGAGGCGAACCTCTCGTCCAACCTGCTGCTGATGAAGAGCCAGCGCGCGGCCTCGGCCCGGGCATCGACGACGCTCGGCCGCGTCCTCCTCGTGCCGTCGTACCTCTTCAGCGCCTACTGCGTGTACCGCATCCTGGCGACGTCGTTGACGACGCTCCGCCGGGCATCCTCGCCCTCGGCCAGCTTTGCCAGCAGCGATCCCATCAACCGCTTCTTGGGCCTTTTGGCAAGGCACTGGGATCCGAAGCTCGATCAGATGGCGTGGGCGCGCATCATCAGCTTTGCCCTGAGCGGAGTCATTCTGGTGGCGAGCGCAAACAGCGCGATCCAGACGTTCCATCTGTTTGCCAAATGGACGCCTGGCCTGCTTCGTCACGCGCAGGCTAATCTTGCCCTGGCGGTGGGCCAAGTCGCCGCAACGTACGTCATTTCTGCAAGTCTGCTTCTGCGAAGCCAGCTCCCGAGCGAGGCGAGGTCAGCGGTGGGGGGTGTCTTGCGAGGAGCATTGACGCCGGCGTTTGTCGACGGCTGGTTCGAGGGCTGGTTCCTCTTGGGCAGCGTGGTGACGGCGACGGGCATCTGGGTCGGGCGGAAGATTGGCGGCATAGGGGGGGAGGACGAGTGGGATGATTACGGGACGGAGGAGATGGGTGCCAAGAGGCTGTGATTTTTCGCTCTTTCATGAGATGTGATTCTTTCTCTTTTGTTTTTGAGCTGGCCTGGCGTTGCGTTGAATTTGGGGATAATTTTCTTTCTTTTGTTTCATTCTCTTCTTTGGGGGGCTTTTATGACCACTTGCGGAGCATGTTGATCAAGTGAAAACTGAAAGGTCCTCCAGCTCCAATCATACATGTCCATCGCCATCAACTGCAAGGGACAACCCGGGGCTTTGTTGCAGGCATCTTGCATCCCCCCCGCAGACTCTGAGGAATACAAACAATTGCTTCCCAGCATTTGAATACAGGTTAATGCTAGGGAGCAATTCTTTATATTTCTCTGAGTCTGCAGGGGGGATGCAAGATGCCTGGAACGAAAAGCCCCGGGTTCTGGTCGCGGCTGCTAGCGATGGAGATGTCTGGTTGGAGCTTGTGGACCTTTTAGTGATTTGCTCTATCCATGTATCCATCTAGGTAGCCGTCTAAAACAAAGACACTGTTCTTCATCGTCACTCATAAGAAGCCCATCCCAATTACACAATAATGCCCATCTCCCTCCCAACCCGAAACCCCTCCAAAAGCGAGCCCCAAACCGCCTGGCTCGTAAACTCTAGCACCTTGCTCCCCTCCTCCGCTCGGCCCATCCTCACTTCTTCCTCCGTGAACCATCCCCAGTCAATGTGCTCTTCGGGATCAATCACCACGTCGTCCTTGTTGTTCGTCGTGGCGAGAAAGGTGATTTTGCCCCAGACGTTCTTCGTCTCGAGAAACGTTGTGATTTTGACTTGAGTGCTGATCCCTTCCTGTTCGCTCTTGGCTTCTACTTGCACGTCTTTTGCGTCTTCCTCCAACGGCCCAATCCCCCAATTCTTCACCGCCGACTGGTCCAGGTCCTCCAAATCCCGCGTCGTGCCCACCGAAGCGTAAAAATGGCACTCCTTGAGCGCCGTCTCCTCCCACAGCTCCCGCGCCGCGGCGTCCAGGGTAGACGCATCCGAGTCGTCGATGGAGCCGCCGGGAGCCTCCCACTTGAGCGGGTACGAATCCGTGGGGGAGCGCCGGAGGAGCAGGATCTGCGGCTTTGCTTGGGCTTGAGGCTGGCGGAGGACGAGGACGCTGGTCATGAGGTGGTCGATGGGGGGGTTGCTGTTCGCCGAGAGGGATTTGGGAGACTGGGATGCTAGGGGGGAGAGGGAGGGGACGAAGGTGTATGTGTAGGGAGCCATGATTTGATGTTTATGGATGATTGGTATGAATGAAATGAAATACAGCGTTAGAGCAAGGTATGATGATAAAAGATGCAGATGTGATATGCTGAGCACATCTGGATTATGGATAATGAGACAGCTTAAAGAGAAGGCGGTCCAAGTGCGCAATATAATATATCCGGCGCTCGTACAAGGCAGCACCAATACGAGCAAACAGGCAGGCGAAATAATGCAAACACAAACCATTCAGCTCGCTGCCTGCACCAGGCAACACCATGTCTCGCTCGACAAACATATTCACACACAAACGAAACACCACTCATCCTTCGATAATCCCATTTTTATTGCCTCGCCCTCTATCAAATAGACTCGCTTCAAAGCGGCTAAATCCGGCCCACGCCACGTCTGTCTGTTTCTTGCTCTGCATCGCTTTGCCCTCCCGGTGCCTCAGCTCCAGCCAAGGCGCTTTCATGCCTATTCTTTCTGTCTACAGCCAGCCAGCCAGCATGAGCCTGTCCATCCCAAGCTTTTTTTGTTGCAACCTCCCTGTCAAACGACAAAGTAAAACATGAAAATGAGAAGAAAATCAGAAAGGAGAAAAAAAAACAACAAAAGGCAGTTGTGCAGATGGTTCCCGATTTTTTATGTTCCCCAAATGATCCGCAGATGAATAGATAGTCCCGCTCCCCTCTCATCAACACTGCATAAAGCGTGAGCCGGTCATCATCATCATCATTCGAAAGCTGATTGTCAAAATCATCTCTCCCTCCTTTTCAATCTGTCTTGTCCCGCATAAAAGGATGTCATGAGACAAAAAAAATGCATCGTTTTCACCCACGCACACCCATCGACCCTTACCCTCCCCCTCAACCGTTCACATGTCATTGCGGCCACATATGCCGAGCAACTTCAACAAACACGTCATTATAAATCCGTCCGCCAAGTAGCAAATAAGCTCCAAAGAGGCTCAGTCTGCAAGCATGATAGGACAAGTAGCGCTGTGATGGGCTCGGCAGTTGATACTCCGAGCGGCAAAGATGCGAAGCTCATCTTTAGCATCGAAACGGCATCATCCCGCCTGCCGAAAAGTTATGAGCCATATCCAAGCGGTTTGCAGCCTGGAGATTGGCGAGAATCAAGGACTGTAAAAGTCCTTCCCCGCAAAACGGTAAAGCATGGAAATCGGAACAAGTGCAAACGACGTCAGGACTGGATCCGCTGGCATAAATCTTGCGACGGCATCTCTAGTCGTGAAAACCGAAAGGAAATGGAGATCAAATTTTACAATCGCTTCTTTTTTTACACCCGTCCAGTGCGTCCCTTCTTGCCGACCGAGACGGTAGTCCAGCCGTCCTCGTCAGCAGCAGGGGCAGGGGCATCACCCTCTGCCGCAGGCGCAGCAGCCTGCTGGCCGTTGGACCGAGGCGCGCGGGTGTCGTTGCGAGCTCCTCGGAGGGGGCCGCCACGGCCGCGGCCAGTGGATCCACGGGGAGCTCGCTGTTCATTTGAAGCTGATCTCCAGTTGCCAGACTCAGTAGCTCTTGATTTCTGGCCCTGGTTGAAGTCTTTGGGCTGGTCTCGGGTCCGGATGGGCACCTTTTGCTCAGATGCACCGTTTTGCGTCTCCTCCTCAGCCTTTGGCTCTTCCGCCGGCTTAGTTTCCGTCTCGGGCTCGGTCTTTGCTTCCGGCTTGGCCTCGGCAGCTTCAGCAGCCTCCTTGGCTTCAGCTTCAGCCTTGGCGGCGGCCGCTTCCTTGGCTAGGCGCTTGTCCTCCTTGGCCTTCTCATCTGCCTCCCGCTTCTCCTGGATCGCTTGTAGTCTCTTCTCCTCGATCTCCTTCTCCCTTGCGGCAGTGTCGATGGGACGGGCAGCTCCGAAGGGGCTGGCCTTGGAGTCACCAGCACCGGAAGAGGTGCTGTCAGCAACCTCTGAAACGGTTCGCTTCTGGAGGTTCAAACGAGGGCGGCCGCCTGGGGCCTGGGCCTGGGCCGGGGGTGGAGCTCCGGGAGAAGCCGGAGTCTCGGCCGCAGGTGCATTGGCAGAGTCGGGACGCATGCGATCGCGCCATTGGAAGTCCTTTTCAGCTGCGGTAGGAGTGCGCTCGGGGCGCTCAGGGCGCTCAGGGCGTTCGTTGTACTGGCGAGGAGGACGACCGCCCTCTTGTCTGCCTTCGCCCCAGGTTGCGGGGTCTCGGCGGTTTCCACGATATGATTCGCCGCGCTCACCTAGACCCTCCTGAGATCCACGCACGCGGCTGCTTTCGCGGGATCCGGGTTCCTGCGGGGACAGAGGGGACAGAGGCCCACGTCGCTCCCAGGTCATCTCACGGGTCGAACGACCTTCGTTGGCGGGATCACGAGGAGGTCGTCGTTCGCCAAAGTCAGTTCGGGGGCCTCTCGCTCCAGGAAGATCGGGGAGAGGACCCCTGCGAGTCCAGTCGCTCAAGTCTCGGGTAGATTCGCCTCGACCATCTCGGCCGTCGCCACCACGAGCTGCATGGCTGGTTAGCATACAGAGTTCGACTCTTCATAGTTGATTGACGGAGACACATACGAGGATCGGCCACCTTGATTTTGATCATGCGGCCCTCAAACGACTCGCCATCAAGGGTCAATGCCTTCTTGAGGCCTTCGAGATTGCCAAACTCAACGTATCCAAAGCCCTTGGGGCGCTGCATTTCTCGGTCTTCGATGATACGAACGCTAACGACATCGCAGCCCTCGAAGAAAGCGGTCACAGACTCGTTGGTGGCGTCATATGACAGGTTACCCAGGTGAGCAGTGAACGGAGGCTTCTCGGGCAACTTTGCGGGAACGGATTCGCGGACAGAGTAGCCTATGGCCGTTAATGATGACAAACAACGATGATGAAGGCGGAAGGAATTCCTACCTCGGTCTTGCCACGAGGACATGGCGCTCGGGCGGCCGCTATCTCGAGACGGGAGAGGCTGGGTACCTGTGGAATTGATTAACATCTCGTTCCCAGCTGCTACAATGACCCAGGCTATGCCAAGATCCTTTTGTAAGGGAATTTTTCCCCACCATGGACTTACCAGAAACTGTGAGTAGATTAGCAAATGGCTACCTGATAACTGTTACCCGCAAAAGAACAACGTACCATAGGTTTCCTCAACCTCATCAGCCCAGGAGCCTCCGCCAAAACCTGTGCCAAGAGTTAACATATTGATGTTCCGGGATTCATCATCGTCGTGCCGGCGCGGGGTGTCGAGAACCCCCCATGTAGCGGTCGACGAGGTCAAGGGAGGGGTGACGGCAGCACCAACCTGAATCAGCCAGAAAGTCCCCGAGGGACATTTTCTGCTGTTCCTTCTTCTTGGGAGCTAGTGAGAGGCATCAGCACGAGGTTCTTGACGGCACGGCATGGCCAGGCTCGGTGACATACGCATGATTGCGGTTGAGAAGGGCGAGCTTGCGCAACGATATCAGGAACCGATGCGCAAAAGAGGACAGGTCCTGCGAGAGCTGCGGAAAAAAAGGCGGTGGCCGAGGAAGTTGACGAGAGGAGCCAATGATCGGACCAGATTGGCTACAGTAAGTGCGAGTCCGAGTCCCAGACGAGCGGTGCCGAATCTGGGGTTGGCGAGGTGAAATTTGCTCGTCGTGGAAAAAAAAGATGCGGCGTCGTGAGAGGGCTGGCTGCCTTTTCCATTTCCAATTTTCGCCCGCCGAAGAGTGGGAGGCGCTAGGCTGCCTTGGGGCTAGCCGGCGCGATAATACCGGTACGCAGCACCGCTACGAGCAGTACTTGGCGTGCCTAGCAGGTTGTGCCTGCGGTGGCTGCGCTCTGGCGGTACCTCCAGGTCACTGCCAATAGCCGCCGACCCGTTTTGTGCATATCTGCACCCGCGGCCGGAGCCCCACCAAACAGCAGGCGAGGAATTGGATGTTTTACCACGGATACTTTCGAGGTACGAGGCACCAGCCATGAAGAGGCGCCTGTACAATTCACAGCACTAGCGCCTAGCCTATTCCCAGGTTGACCTCAACACCATCATATATCTCTCTGTATTAATATAGTCTTCCTGCATATCTGTCTTTACTTTTTTTCATATTACGATAGCAATTCTTATCTGATATTATCTACTGGCATCATTTCTCAAATTCTCTTAATTCTTCAACACTGGTTCTCCCTCTTGTCGTTACATCCCATCAGTGGCAGCAGAAAAAGGAAGAAGAAAAATTCATAATGAGCGACAAGCCGGAACCTTCAGCCGGCGCCCTGCAGCAGCAGCAGCGAAAAAAACGAGGCCTATTACCACCGGAGATTATAGATCTCATGGTGTCCCCCATCAAGGTCGGAACGTGGTCCGGTGTGTTCCCCATTCATCACGCAAGCTATGCATTTGAGCTCTAACAAGTACAAGGCGCTGCCGGAGTAATGGCCGGTGTTGCCGGTGCCATTGCGCGAGATACTAATCCTGTTTTCAGTGGCGCTGTGACAGGATTTCAGTGGTTTGCTCTGGGAGGGAGCTTCTGGTGTACGTTTGCTCTGTCTTCAATGGCATCACCCGTATAAACCCAGTACTGAATCTGTATAGTTACTAGATCTGTGGCCATCAGAACAATGGGAGGCGACGAGCAACTAAGGCCTGTCGATAGAACGATGGCGAGCACCATAGGAGGATCAGCGGCCGGCGCGGTGGCCGGATTGATACGTGAGTATCCGTAACAAGCTTCTGCCGCATCAGCACTTGCCAACTAACTTTGATAAGGGGGTCCAGGCAAGATTCTACCCGCCATGGCTGTGTGGGGAGTGGTGGGAGCAGGCGGACAGATGATTGCCAATGGCATGAGCAATAGGAAACCAAAAGTCAGAGATGAAAACGATAGCTGGCTGCGGTCAAGATGGAGCCCGCTGAAGAAGCTCACAGATCAGGAGTATATCGACATGATGGATGAGAAGATCCTGAGGGTGGACGCGGACATTGCTCTCATTGACGATCGGATCGCCGAATTGAGAGCTATTGAGCAGAGTTCTCAAGGTGAAAATAGGAAATGAGAAAATACGATGCAAGACAAGTCTGTGCTCTTTTTTTTTATTGTGATGTTAGATGAGGCCCAACTAGTAGTATTCTGCACGTATTATCAGCTTCACATATTCCGATCGGCTCCCTCCGACTTTACAACCCTGGGCCTGGTGTCATACGATTATGTTTAGCGAAACGTACTTTTCAAGCCATGTTTAGTGCGTTAGAGTTAAAAAGCGTGCAGCTCGTATTCGAATGCTGCCCGTGCTAGCACCTTATGCCCAATAATAGAAATGCGATAGAGTTGTAGGTTAGCGGCGAGGACGATGCGATCATGGTGCTTATGTCAGCACTGAACTACTCTGTGTTCCTTGCTCCGTAGCCTTGGCATTCTCCTCTGTACCATTGATTCAGAAGGTAGCTCTCGCTTGTAGGAAATGAATCGCAACCCAACCAAAGCTTCTGGACAAAGCAATGCCATCAATGCGCTAAACTAATTCGGAACAACTGTTCCTGCGGGTGGTTCTTCACAGTGGATGTTGGATGTCTTCAAGGCATTCTAGGGTCCAAGTAGGCTCAATTTTCACCGGCTCGCCTAGAACGCCTGGGGGATTCCTTGCAGATCCGTGGTCGAGAGTGGCCCGTGAGACACGTTGGCACCCGCTGTAATCTCGTAGCACAGCGGATGCTACGCTGAATCTCAGGTTAGTACGAGGCCCTGGGTGACGCGCAGCCGCTGGAATGTTCCAGGAGAGATTGACAGGTTGAGCCGAGAGCATCCTGGCAAGGCGTGAAATTTAACGTTCCTCAGCTGCCGCGTACGCACTTGCGATGCTGGGAGGGCGCCTCTACTAATATTGCCTGGCTCCACGCGTCTCTACTAAGGCATCTTTGTAGGTTGAGTCCCCTTTCAGCAGCATTAATAAGGGTGGTGGTGCGTGTAATTATGGCAATTATCCTGCAGTCAAATCTCCCGCAAGCAGATCCAGTCAGGGCATCGCTTCCTATTACTACCAACTATTACTACTATTGGTACTCCATAAACTCCATATACTACTCCATACTCCGGGCTCCGCACAATTGACTTTTAATTCCGGCGCGGAGTTGAGCTGATAAACTCCATGAGACAAGAGATGGGAACTATACTCTGCGTGCCTCGTATGCCAATAGCTTTGCCTAACCCTAACCGCTTCTAATTAAAGCAAACGCTGCCCTTATTTTAGGCTGTATTGTTGAGCTTCGTTTGGCAGCATTGTTTTTAGATTTGTTAGCGGCTCTGCTCTACCCGCCTTGCTAGGCGCATCGTGATAGTGAAAGCCACGGCACTACCGGACCGTCCAGCTAGGGGGAAATACAGCGTACAAGGTACAGGGCACACGCATCTCATGTACCTCCTGATAGGACGACCGCCCAGTCCAAGACGCACTTGGCCGGGCTGGGTTCGATAACGGCTGCGGGCTGCATAGAGCAACTCGGCGCACGATTGAACACCTGATAATGTCAAATACGGCAATACGTGCACATGCATAGGCGCTCGTATGGAACACCGTGGCATCTGGGCTCCCGGCCTCGACTTGGAGATAAAATTTGCGTCCCCCCGATGGTCCCTATTCCCTCCCCCTTTTCCGCTGGCGTTGGACCCGGTACTTGGGTCTTTCGACGTGCCGACACAAGGCCTCCGAGTACAGAGTACCTGCCACACAGCTGCCCATCTGCCGCATCGGCTCCGCTGGCCTTCTGCTTACCTCATTCCACCTCGATTCGACCGCCGAATCGCAACTCCTGCCAGCTCGCATAATCCAGCCTTGCTTTGCTTACCTGCCCTCTCAAACCCCCGTATTTTCGTGTGACACGGGTCGCAGGCTTGATCCGCAACCTCCCGGAGTTCTCGCGGCTCATTTTGCTCCGATCCTCTTGCCGGGCCGGGAAGCCTTGGCCTGCTCGACTTAGGCGCATCCAAGGAGCTTGTTCCGGCGTCCCGATTGCCCAGGTCCCCTACCTGGTCCGGTGCTTCGGGGCCCCTCCCTCGTCGAATTCCCCCCCCCCAGCTTCGGTCGATTTTCTAGCTTCCCGCGTTCTCGAAACTTTTTTTCCACTGCCATGTCGCGTCTCTCTTCTGTTTGTTGCCAGTGATTGCTTGTTTGATTTTGCGTACGAGAGAATGGTCTGCCTGCTACCGGCGTCATGTAAGTTGTCCCCGAGCTTGCTTTTTCGTGGCACGTACGTCTGTCAATGTGTGGCTGACGCCTTTGCTTTGCTCCTTATCAGCTAGGTAGTAATTCATGCTCCCCCCTTGCGCGCCGCTGCGAACATGGCGCTTCTCAGTCCGACATTTGCCCTCGGTGTCTTCGTCCTACTCTACCTGTCCTCCTTTGTCCTCTTCGCCGTTCTTCGAATCGTCACCGGCGTATCGATCCAGAGAATAGGCTACTTCTCTCTCCGCCGACTTGCTTATACACCGAGAGATGGAATCAAGATTGAGGTTCGCGGGCTGGGGCTTAATATTCATCGCCCGACTTTTGCACAACCCACGTGGCTGAGCATAGTCCTCAGTGACCTGACTGTCACCGCCGATATCAAGAAGCTCGAGGAGCGGAAAGCTGCTAGGAACGAGCCCTCACAAAATGTGGATCCGGAGAGAGATACTGCGCAGGAGGCGGCAGGAGAGGAAGAAGAAGTAGACCCGCTGCTGAAGAAGCCCCTTCCAGCTCAAAGCCCCAGGTCTGAATCCAAGACTGAGACATGGTCGCGCCTCCAAAAGCTCAAGGAGAAGGTGAAGAAGCTGCACAGCAAAGTGAAATGGCTGCGCTTGGTGGATGTGGTCGTGACCAACCCGGTCATCAACGTGGTCGATGTGGGCAGCCTTCAGGTTGGGAGCTTGACGCTTGCGGTGGATACGAGACACAAAATGGCTGATCGAGCTCGGTTTTTCTTCCACCGATCGGATTCTGCAAAGGAGAATGCCGAGGCCGAATGGATCTTGACTGTGCGGAGTGTCTTTTTTGCGGCCGACGGCAACGAGTCTCTCCAAATCCTCGACCATGCCTTGTTGAATGTTCATGGCTACCTCTACGCCTCGCAGGAGGGCCTCCGAGATGCCACCGTTGCCCTGAAGCTCGGACGAGTACAAATCCCCTACGACGAGCTGCTGCTCTGCGCGGCCAAATTCAAGCTATCTCGCAAACAGCCAAAGCCTGTCAACCTGGAAGACCCGGTAGATATATTCGTCAGTAAAGTTCAAGATGGAACGGCAGAGAATACGGAGCACTTGATGAGGACCGTCTCAGATTCAAAGGAGTTTTTCAGCTCCATTCTGCGGGGTATCAAGGAGGTTCAGTTTGCCGTGAGCTTTGTAGGTCTCGTCAAAAAGGTCGAGTCCGTCAACCCTGCCGCGAAGCCCGTACATCTCACTGCTTCCATGAAGGAGGTTGGCGTCGACCTGCATCGCCTGGATCCAAAGTCGCCTGCGCACCGCATGTATTTCCCATCCAAGGACATTGCCCACGAAGCACTTGTAGCCGCTCTCTCGATCTCGGTGGGGATGGACGACGGCCTTGGCAAACCGCAGCGAATCGTTTACATCCCCATGGCTACCACGACTATCAGGACCACCCTGCCCTCCAAGACAATCCAGCTTTCTCCAGTAGACAGCTTTGAAGAGAAGAATGCAAACATTTTGTTCGCCAACTCTGTTGTCACCTCACCATCTATCGATCTCGACCCGCGACACCTTCCTCTGTTGATAGCAATGATGCGGTCGAGGCCAAAGCCACCAAGGACGGAGCAAAGGCAGCAGCAGAAGGACCTCTTTTCTCGACTACTCCCCAAGGCGAGCATCAAGTTTACCATGCACGAGCCTGTTCTCCGCATCAAGCTCAAGCCGCTTGGAAAAACAGAGGATCCAGACGATTATGGTCTCATCATTTCATCCATCTCGTCTGTTGCTCTTGACGCCGAGTCATCCCATTCGCCTCTGGAAGACTTGCATTATTCATTAGATGGAGCGATGCGGCTGCAATCCCACCACTTGTACTACCAAGCTGCTTCAGGCGAGAGATTCGATTTGATCACGACTGAGTCTTTCGACCTCAAAGTTCATTTGGCAGCCAATCCCGAAGTTTCTGTCGAGGCGACGAGCAACGTTCAATCACTTTCCGTTAGCATGGTGCGGCCGGAGCTCACCGATGGTGTCCGCCAGATTGTGCGACAGCTACGCACTGATGTTGAGCCAACCAAACGAGCTACTCCCAAGTCAAGACGGCATCCAAACTTCCTGCGATCGGTCCCTGAATGGCTCTTCCGTTATCAAATCACGGCAAACGATTTAAACATTGAGATTGCCGGCGTCGATGAAGAAATATCGGATGACAGCAAAGGAATATCATTACACCTCGACGCTATGTCTGCCGAATATCGCGCTCAAAGATTGGACGGCTTGCAGAGACGAATGTTGAGAAGGCGGACCCACAGCCGATCTCTCACCCAGTCAGACTCCGACTTTGCGTCCTCGAGTCCAACGCGAGCAAGAAAGAAGCCTCAGGTTGTCGGCGATGGTCGTCGACTGGCATTCAATGCCAGAGGCATAGAGGCTCAGATCATCGAGACCGCCGACCAGCTCGAGGTGGAGCCCTTTATCAATGTGCCTCGCCTCGAATTTTCTCTCTCTGCGTCGAGTGATAACCACGGTCCAGTGTTTCACATCCAATCCTCAGTCCGCACCATCATGGTTCAGTACTCTCTCTACCGACATTATGCTGTGGGCGTTGCTATGAAGACCGTCAGAAAGGCCTTCATGAGAACTAGCGGTGATGCTCCAAGAGCACCGCAGCAAAGCCCATCACAACCAGGTCCTTTGAAGGCAGACCTCCTAGTCCCTCCTGCTGGCTCTGGCCTTTCTTCCGCTGACTCTTCCTCCACTATCATGGATTCCGTAATCATTGATGTTAAAGTCGCTTTAGTGCAAGTGAAGGCGGAGATGCCGCATGACCCAATGATAATGCTTCATATTTATAGTTTGGATGCCGGACGCCAGAGATGGTCCACGCCATATTTTGCTTCCAAGCTCATTCGACTATATGTCGCGACCCCTCGCATGCACAACATATGGTCGCGAATGGTTAGCATCAAAACTGGGCGCCTCGATTTCCGGGAGTCAAAGCACAAGTCGAACCAAGGGGCCTACACAGAAGAAAAAATGTTTGACGTTTCGGCAGAGGCGATTCGAATTGGCATACCACACGAGGTCATTGTTCACCGGATCACAGATAACATCATCAACACAATTAAAGCAGTACAGCAGCTACAGCATCGCTTCAAAACTGGGACCAATGAATATATTCTGGAGAAGAAGCCGGAAGGGCCCAAGTCTGTTCCGAAAGTATCAATTCGATCGCGGAATTTTCTTTTCGAAATGGAGGACGGCGCGTTTGAGTGGAAGCTGGGAATGATTTATCGTGCAGGACGAATGGAGCAGATACAGAGATTGACCAGAGAAGAGGCATTCCGTGTCAAGCTAAATCGAGTTCGGGAGGAGGAATCAAGAAGAGGGAATAATGGCAAGGGCCGTTCTCGATCCGCCTTTTCAAGGGGGAGGACCGATACTTCATCGTCAGCATGGTTCCGGAGCCGAAGCTCTGACGCGACGAAACAAGACGAACGGGGCCGCGAGGCTCGAAATGGTACCATGCCAAGGTACGATCCTGACAATGAAACCCTTGGTATCAATGGGAATGCAAAAGTTTCAGTGGATGAGGCACGTCTTCATCTGCACATGTTCAACGCTCAGTCATGGAAGAAGCGAATTGATCGAGCCTATCAGGTATCTCGAGATGGCGTGAAAGAGCTGCGCGGCCTTTTCTGGGGGCAGAACGAGGTACCGAGCGACGTTGAAGAGACGGAAAACATCTTGGAAGTTCCTCCAAGACCGGCCTTGATGGCCACCTACGTATCCAACCTCCATATCACCGTTGACAAGCCGACGTTTCCTCTCAAGGACCTCCCTGACTTTATCTACAAGGTCGGGAAAGGTATGCCCAAGGATATGAAATACAGTCTCTTGGTGCCTATGCACATTGCCGTCGACATGGGTGAAGCCCGGTGCTCACTGCGTGACTACCCTCTCCCCTTGCTGCACATCCCTGGGCTGAAACCTGGGCAATCATCCAGATTGCAGGCCGTCTCGTTGAGAACAAACTTTGTTTTGGCTGAGGAGTTTAGAGGGCTTGAATCGGCGCGACGAGTTCCAGTGAATATTATCCCTCCTAAGAGCACGGATCCTAATGCATCAAAGGAGGGAAGCTTTGCGATAGAAGTCAGGAGAACCCTTGGTCCTGTCAAATCGTTCTCTGATGTATACATGGATATTAATACCGCCCTTCCTACAAGGATTACCTGGGGGCCATGCTACCAGCCGGCAATCCAGGACATGATGATGGTCGTCGAGTCTTTCACTAAGCCGCAGATCGACCTCTCTGAACGAGTTGGTTTCTGGGACAAACTCAGACTCAATTTTCATTCGCGTATTCATGTTGCTTGGAAAGAAGATGGCGATATGCATTTCGCAATGAAGGGCACACGCGATCCATACCAGGTTACCGGACATGGCGCAGGCTTCCTAATGTGCTGGCGGAACGATATTAAATGGAATATCAATGCTGAGGATAATCCGAAAAAGTTCATGACTGTGGATAGTGGCGAGTATGTGCTTGCTGTTCCAGACTACAGCATGCAAGTGCGGGAAGCTGCCCGACTTCGAGATGATGATGACAGCCGTCTTGCGGACGATCGCTTAAGATACGGCCCCGCTCAATTCAAGAAAGTTATCATGAAGCTATCCGGAAGAGTGCAATGGCTAGCTGGTCTCATATTCGAGCGGGCTATTGAAGATGGTAGGCGGAGCTTTGACTTCAAACCCCATTACGAAGTCGTCCTCAAGAACCCTCTCTTTGCCAAATCCGAAAACGGATTGCCGTACGATGCTATGCGTGGATTTAGGAGTCGTCATATTCACCTGTCGATTGCGGTCCGCGCGCCGGCCGACCGCGAATGGATGGCCCAGAGTCTTGAGCCTTCTCGCAGCTACAACACAATCCATCTTACTCCTCGCTTCTTCACGCATTTCTTCGCCTGGTGGGGGCTCTTCAGCGGACCCATGTCGCTCCCTATCCGGCAGGGTAGTCTGTTTCCTGGAAGAGAAAAGAACAGCAAGAAATTCGGCAGACACTTGGCGACTGTCAAGTATAATCTTCTGTTTGCTCCACTGTTCTTGAGTCATATCTATAAGCATAAAGACGCCGAAGACTACTCTGAAAATGCCGTCTCTGCCACTGGCCTCAAAGTTCGTTTCGACAGCTTCATGCTTGATCTTCATCAACGCCGAGAGGAGTTCAACACCATTG
The DNA here is from genome assembly GCA_025919625.1 of Trichoderma arundinaceum. Taxonomy (NCBI): domain Eukaryota; kingdom Fungi; phylum Ascomycota; class Sordariomycetes; order Hypocreales; family Hypocreaceae; genus Trichoderma; species Trichoderma arundinaceum. The sequence continues at coordinate 386,691 of JAMQTF010000018.1, forward strand.
CCAAGACTAAGAACTCACCCAGTCGAATCACTGGAATCAAGCTCCACGCCGCACATTTGGACTTGGCATGCGCAGATCTTCGAGCCGTCTCTGCCAGTTTGACCGGCACTACGACAGAGGCCATCAAGAAGGGATCAATCACGAATTTGACGCTTGACCAAGATGAGAAGCCAGATCTTTCTCGCTTTAATATACCAGACAGCGACTATAGCTGGATCGACATGGATGATTTCGTTGAATTAGATTGGATCCTCCCCACTGAAGCTCATCCAGAGACGAAGATTCTTCCGCTTGCCTATGTCCCTCGATTGACTTATTTCCGTCAGACCGATATTGGAGGTACTATTGCTGGTGACCCAACGAGAACAAGTCCGTTTGGAAACGAACCTACGCATTATTGTTTCATGAGTGAAGAAAATGACCCAAAGAGCGTACAGGCACAGCTGATTCAAGAGCGCCTGGACCAACTCGACGAGCAGATTCGGGCACACATCCGACATGTGGGCGAGGCTGAGCTGAAAGTGATCCGCACTGATTCAAAAGACCAGGAAATTCTTGGGGATTTCGATACACTCCGCCAACATTCAAATGTGCTCCGTGATAAGAAAGCATTCTTGGAGACAATGCTCGAGCGAATGAAAGCCGGAATATCGATTAATGGCAACGTATATACCGGAGTACCGAGCATACACCGATCTGAAATCTCTTTGGACTCCCCGAGCGAGCATATGGACATGCCTTCGATCCCTTCCAACGCAGAGTTTGAAAGCGAGTTTGAGAACCGCTTCGTCATTCACAACATGCAACTGAAGTGGAATAACCTGTTGCGTAACATTGTGCTGCGATATATCCACCAAAACAGTCAACGGCGTGGCTTCATATACTACCTATCTAGGCCGGCGGTCAAATTTATCTTGGACATGGTAGACGAGCAAACTAAAGCCAGGATGGGGAATAACGGCAATTCGGAGCCGGCATCGGCGACTAATGGGACTCCTTCGTCTCCGGATACTCCTTCTCATGAGAGAGACGCTGCTAAAGATCTCGAAGATCGTATAAAGAGCATTTTGGGAGATGGTCGGAAGTTCTCAAGCGCGGGCTTTGCGCTCAATGCCAATGGTGTTGTGGAAGGCTCGATCGAAGATTTGGAGAGTGGCATCTCTGATGAATACAACCCACAGAGCAGTTATCATGTCAGACTCATTGCTCCGCAAATCCAATTGCAGAGTGAGAAGAACAAGAAGCATGTTGTCTTGGTTACCTCAAAGGGAATGGAGCTGAAGGTGGTCGAAGTCATGGACAAGTCGAGAATCGCAGACAACGTCAGTGGTCTTGTCCAACGCCGTTTCTTGGTCAACATGGACAGCACTCAGTTCTTCGTCACACATCAGAAATGGTTCCTCACTAACCTGGTATCCATGTATGCGGGTAGCAAGTATGGTACGCCGACGGGCTCCTCATGGCCGCCGTGGGTCCCTATGGAAGTCATGTTTGACTTCCGCACTGACCCCTTCGGCTTTAAGCGTGTTGTGCAGAAAACTTCAGCCATGCTTCGATACGACAAGTACAACACTCTCCGCCTAAAGTATAACGACGAAGTCAGCGGCGAGTGTACAGATGAGGCCACTCAAGAACCCACAGAAAACCGTGTGGACAACCTCTGGGTAGAATTTCCGCAAGCTCGTGCTCTCTGTAACTCATCGCAGTATTACGCCATGTATGTCATTGTGCTTGATCTGCTCATGTATAGCGAGCCCCTTGAGAAGACAAGGAATGAGCGCTTGGAGAAGATCATTCTCGCCTCCGACTTTAGTGACCTTAGCGGCATACCGGAGATGGTCATGAAGCTGCAGGATCGGATCAGGCAAATGGAAGAAATCAAGTCTCACTTTCAAATTTACTCTCAGTTCTTGGACAAGAGAGGATGGGAAGACCGCTTGGCGTTGGAACGTGACCTGGCAGCTTCTGAGGATGAGCTTTTCTTCATGATGAAAGCCATCATGACCTCACAGAGGAGGTTGGAGAAGAACACCCAATCCAACGCGTTATTGAAATGGAGCATTTCTGCCCGAGATATCGTCTGGCATCTTATGCAAGATTCGAATGAGCCGCTGGTTGAACTTCAACTTAAGGATTTAGAGTACGACCGGACCGACAACTCGGATGGTTCCCACGTGAACCTGGTTCGTGCTGGAAAGCTACTAGGCCTGAACCTTTTGCCAGATGCGACATATCCGGAGATAATAGCTCCGTATCAGGACGGCGAGAGGCCAGGCACTCGGCACGGTGACGATTCCGACATGATACGGGTATACTGGCACATGTTGGAGGCTATCGCGGGTATCCCCGTGATGGATCAGTTCGAGATAGAGCTGTATCCCATGAGGATTCAGCTGGAGCGCGAAGTTGGAAAACGGCTGTTTGAATACATCTTCCCCGGTATGGACGGGGATCAGACAGAAGAAGCGTCTAAGACGAGCAACCCGACAATCGTGGTCCGACGAGACTCAAACAGCCCAGAAGAAGAGGGCAGCGAGTCTCCCAAGAGCACAGGCAGCAGAAATGGGTCGTCTGGGCTAGACGCTTCGTTCTCAACACGCCCAGGATCGCTCGAGCTGCGACTTAAGCCAACTCTATCCTCAAGCGTTGCGGACGAACGAGGCTCGAAGAAGACCCTTGGAGTTAATACCGGCGAGGGTGGTCATTCATTCAGACTCTTCCGTTCTGGCACAACACGAACACTGGGCAAGAAGTCTTCGATTGAGTCGATGCGACCATTGACCGCTACGCCACGTCCCGGTGTCATTGGCCGATCATCGACAGGCTTCTCATCCAAAGACAGCCGAGAGTCAGATTCGAAGAAGTCATCTCGCTTTGGTTTACGAAGCAGGAATAATACCGACGATAAGCAAATGTCAGACGACCTTACCAAGATGATCAGCCGAGCCAACAACTACATCACTTTTGCACATATCAAGATACCGTCGGTTGTTTTGTGTCTCAGCTACAAGGGCAAGGACCAGCGCAACTTTGAGGACGTCCACAACTTTGTGTTCCGCCTTCCCAACATTGAGTGGCAGAACAAGACTTGGTCAAACTTGGATCTTGCTTTGGCCTTGAAGAAGGCGGTTGTGAGAGCTCTCATTTCGCACACGGGCGCCATTATTGGAAACAAGTTCTCAAAGCACAAGCCCAACGCAGAGCAGCGGAATAGGTTGAGGGAGCTGGCGAGCAGCTCTGCTCTTATTTCGCCAATGGCTTCCAGCCTATCTCAGAATTACACGCCCAGCATTCATGACAGCGACGACTCGGCGAGCATGTACGGTACTTCGCCGATAGACTATTCACGCTCGCCCCCGCGATCCACTCGCAGCAGCATCCGCAGTGGGATTCCAGCGCCCAGGTCTGCAAGTCGCAGCAGTAGCATTGCCAGCAGCAGATCTCATTTGACAACCGGCTCTGCACAGAATATTCCTCAGGTTCCATCGTACCTAACAATGACGCCGCCAACGCCTGTCGACGCTACTGGCAGAGGCGAGGGCCACCACAGTAACTTGGCTATCGAACTTCTCCGGCCATCCTCCAGTCAGGGGCTGGGATCCCATCGCAGTGCCTTGAGAAGCTTATCGGGCGGCGAGTCAAGGCCGTCTACAAGTTCTGGGCACCTCGACACGGGCGATCGCAAAAAGAATGGCGGCGGCAGCAGCAGCGGAGGCTTTGGGCTGAGAGATAAGCTTTCTGCCCTTACGCAAAGGATGAGCCATCGTGACACTGCTATTGTGCAGACTGAAGAACCTGAGCCAATGACTGAGGAAGAGGCTGCTTCTTCCCCCACAGTTGCAGATATAGATGAAGACAGGATGCCGAGGAACAAAAGGCTAAGCTGGTCTCAGTCACGATCCAAAACGACTGGTTGAGCGACCATACGACAACATATTCACCGCCCCTACCTCCTTTTGCTTTATCCAAGCGTATGACAGATGTAATTTATAATAGTCAAGGCGACTTACCACTATGCTTCTGGGGCATACATATTCAACATGGGATACTGTTCCCTGTTTTCGAACGTATTTTTTACAACCCTGTTTTTCGTTTGCTGTTTTCTCGGAAAAATATGGTGTTGGAAAGCGTGTCAAACTTTGGGCTAGGGCGAATTTTATATACGGGTTACAGAAAAAGAGAGGGAGGAAGAGATGGGATGGGTTAGCGTTTTATTTTATTTTATTTTTTTGTTTGCCTTGAACAGTGGTTGTTGTTTTTGTTTAATGTGTTGTTGTTGTTTTATATTTGGAAGGAGGACTGTTGGATATGTGGAGTGTGATTTTGTAGATATATATGTATATATATATATGTATATATGAATCACTGATGTTGATCCTACCAGCTTGCGAACTTTGGAGGGATGGCTTTAGTGTGATATAAGATGTTTAATAGAGGACTACTATAAAGGTAGGTATAATAAGATACTTGGGACTTTTCTGAAAGCATGTCGTTTTTTTGAGCAGATATAGGATATGAGGATATGATGTTGGCCGTCTTTTGACAATAGATTAAAATGAGAGACCTTCTTTTCGCCATGTAACGTGGTAAACGGGACAGAACAGCGCACTACACAGTGTAGCCTAGTAATAAATTACACATGAATAATAGTGTAATAAGGTAATTTGAAATTTCATATTGATTTTATGTGCGTGCATAATTGGTAACGAGTGAGGAGTCGTGATATCACTGCACACTAGCCCCAGTTCATGATGGCCCACCAACGTCATGAATATCTCATGCGACATGTTCACCAATGCTCACACAAATATATGTAGGCATTCACACATGAAGTGATTGAATGCAAATTACAACTGATAACATTATTAAATATTCGGTGGACGCCTCGCTTCTAATTCAGAGAACGAAAATGTCGGAAAAGGATGCAGATGCAGCAGCGCAAGGCAAAGGTCTGGGTGACCTATTGCCAAAAGAAAGCACCGTGCTTTCTACTGGAGCAGCATTGACACAGGTATAATTCGCAGGACGTTCAATATGACAGTGGGTTTACTAAATTGGGCAGGACTTCAAACCCGTCAAGAATATATGTGCCCATCTCAATGCGTTCCATGCCTACGCCGATGATCCTAAACGCTTTGTCGAAACAAACCACTACTGCGGTCATTTGAGTATGTAAACAGCCTCAAAGCTGGTCAGTCGATTCAGGATATATGTGCGATTACTGATCAACTCATAGATGACGAAGTTCGCCAATGCGTGTTGTACGACTCACCAGACTCCAATGCACGGATTATTGGCATAGAGTACATGATCACGCCAAGGCTTTATGAGTCGCTTCCATCGGATGAGCGCCGGCTGTGGCACTCTCACGTCTACGAGGTCAAGTCCGGAATGCTGGTGATGCCAAACCGCATCGTGCCGCAAGCAGTATGGGAATTGGCGGAGAAGAGAGAGATGGAGAACATCATCACGCTGTATGGCAAGGTGTATCATTTATGGCAGACGGATAGAGGTGACAAGCTGCCTCTTGGGGAGCCGAAACTCATGACCAGCTTTACTGCTGATGGGCAGCTGGACTTTGCAAAGGTGGAGGAGCGGGATAAGAGGTTTCAGACGGATTATAAGGAGAAGAGGGAGGGGCGGAAGAACATTCCCTCTCCGACCATCCATGAGGGTAAGTTTACTGGGATCTTTGGATTTACGCGATACTGACTAAATATTTGCAGATGCTGATTCCGCTTGGAGAACTACGAAATAATGAGAGCGAAAGGTTACGTCCTCATTACGGAAACTGATGTATTACGACTCATCATAATGACTAAATTGTACTGAGTAGCATGATGCAATAATTAGTGTGACATTTCCCCAACGCTACGTTTTACGACCGATGTAATAAATCCTGGTGATATAAATTAGTTGATGCTCGCTAGATGACTGGGGTAAAAGTTCAACTTATGGCCGGCGTTTTGATAAATTGAAAGAAGCTTAATATTTAATATTTAATATTTTCCTTTGGTCATCAACATCTTATCTGTCTTACTAGACAGCCTACAGATCGGAATGAACTGTTGAAAAAGATTTTCGTTTCGAAGTTATCACACGCGACCATACTATTGCATACACTGCAACTGAGGGAAACAAACTCAACACGGCTCGAATGCTACTAGTCGAGTTGTGATCTTATTAATGAAACAGCCATAGACTTCGGATGGGTAAGTTGTTATGTGCAGTCTTCCGCACATAGAATCTAACCACTGAAGCAGAGCGATAGAGAACAATGTGATGTCTGTTTATGAAAAGCTAGAACTAGAGGCGCAATATCTAGAGAGGGATCATGAAAAAGCGAAATGCATCATAGAGAATTAGAGGGTCACCAATCTAAGAACTAGAGGGATAGAAGTCTAGAGGGGTTAAAAAAAATAGCAAAGTTAAAGAACGTCAATCAGCAGTACTAGGTATTGACATAGCCGTTATACTGGCTTGCTTTCTAATTGATGTGATAAGTGCGATGGAACAAAGTCATTAAAAGCGACTCAATCAGACGTATTTTCATTGCTCAGAAGCCGTGAGACCACATTCAGTGCCTCACTCTGCACCTCGTTCGGTGTTGGTACTACGCTGATAATCGTAGCATCGTACTCATCGATTCTAGGGCGCTCCAGCACATCGAATTGACTATGGACAAGATTTGCCTTGGCGAAGTGGTTTTGTCTGGCCTCCGTCCTACGTCGCAGCTCCGACTCCGGCGCGTCAAGGAACAGGAAGTGAACGAGTGAATAACCAGCGCGTTTGCAGCTTTCTCGAAGGAGATCTCGGTGGCTTCGTTTTAAAGCAGAGCATGTGATGATGAGGTGATGGCGCGGGGACTGCTCCTGGTTATAGGTCGAAGCTTGCTTGCTGATTGCTTCAAGCCAGCCTTGGCGATCAGAATCCGTCAATGCTTCCCCTTTGTGCATTTTGTCAATATTGGCTTTTGGGTGAAGCTACTCGTTCCATTAGACATATTTGCAGCCATCAAAAGTCAGGTAGCCAACGCACATCATCGCCTTCTAGGAAGCGAGCTTCAAAATTCGAAGCGAGGAATTTCGCAACAGTGGTCTTGCCTGATCCTGTGGGACCCGAGATAAAGAGCACCCATGAGGGCTCCCTTTTCTCTTTCGGGGAATAATCGCTATGAGAATCACCGTTGCTGTTCATCGTGGGCATCAGGTGTGGATGAAGCGAGCGTGATTCTAATCGAATAGAATAAGATGGGCTTGTCTAATAAGCAATAGATAATTGTGTCGTTGTATCCCGAGCAAGATTCGGCATTGATTATAGATTGCATGAAATTATCGCAGTAATTACTTTATATGGCATGTCAAGTGTGCCTACGCATTACACAGCGTTGACGTCATTAGATAGGCGAGAGGACCGCACCACAGGTTCTGGAAGTTCTGGAAGTTATGTTATTTTGGACTGTAAATGTCTCTGCTCTTGATTAATATCTCTACTTAGAAGTAATGAAAAAAATGCGTGTAGCGTGGATATCTTGGGACCAAGTGCTGCTCACGATGCCGCTAGGAACATTTCAACCACCCAAGCAAAGAAAGGTGTTAACGTGGGATGCTGAGATAGTCTCTGAACTTTGCGCGATATTATTCAGCAATCTATCAAGGTATAGTATATCATACGATGGCAGGAAGCATCCTGCACTGAGTGCTGTGCAGCTTGATTGCTCGATAAAGTCGTAATCTTACAGAACTGGTTGATGCCCAAGTAGTGTCCTTATCAACCACTTAGCTAGCAATTCAGTCGACCCAGTTGGCATTTTGCCACATTTAGAATGATGACCCCAATCCATCGGTCTGGTTGGCTGAAATTGCACGGAGGGTTCTCCGGTACACTACGGAACTTAGATGCTGGCTTAGTCGCCACTGGTGCGCCGTAAGAAGCTGCGAGGTTTCCTGCTCCTTGGGCCTACCCCAAATAGCGATTGGAATGTTCGGATGTATCAAGCTATCTCATATTTTAAAGCATGATGAATTGTTTCACTGTACATGAGCTCATGGGAAATCCCACGTAGGTGGTTGTATGTAGATCATCCTAATTGAACTCTAGTAATGCCTCTCAATACTGATGGTGTGATGAACTGTTGAGCGTGGGCGACGCAGCTGGTGCGTCACTATACGGAGTGCTGTCTGAGAAATATGCTGCTTGGACTTGGCACCAGTAAGCACGCATTCGTTAAATATCGTTTAATATTTGATAGTAAGAAATCGCATTGTATTAACTCTAAATCTACAAACCTGCTTATTCCCATCGGCACCGCGTTTTTGTCAGCGGTCCCCTTCATGCTATAAAGACAGAGTATTGGCAAATGGACAACCAGCTATTGAGCAGAGACAAAATAAGCGACGTCCGTCCCGGCTCCAAAACGCTTTATGTTGATACCTCTACGATATAACGCTATCCAGGACCTCGTTTCTCAAGCACTCCAAAGGGAGGCGCGCACCATGGATTGTCCCCCAATTTTAGGAACATCGTCCAAAAGAGCAGTAAGCAGATACATACAGAGGAAAAGTTATGACTCCCTAACTAACCGCACCACGCGTAGTGGTGTAGAGACATTGAAGAAAGTGAAGCCACGGATGCTCCCAGTTTATCTTTGCCATGCTGGTCATGGGATTCCATGGAAGATGAAACATACGAACTTGCCGATCCATACGAATTCAATCTAGGAATGCCATACTTTCCCGAGGCAAGTTTGATAATGGGAACGCAGGTAGCAGAATCACTAGGGAATCTATACTACACGGGGCCCAGCTCTGCCAGCAATTTACCAGAAAATTCCTCATGGTCAACTACATCATCAATTAAATCACCAACCATACCGACATCGGACAATAATATATCTGGCATGCCGCTCACGCCGCTGTTTGACTGTAGCGAGAAGATGCCAACTACATCGCAAAATAATGAAGTCCACACTTCAGGCCAGGAGCAGCAAGATAACAAGAGGCGAAAAAGAAGCGTTTCTTCTGATGACGAAAAGGCAGTTACAAAGGAACAGAAGCGAGTTGAAAATATCGTTCGACATCTAGAGCGGTTCGAAAATCAACAAAAGAGATATGGGAAACGACAGCTGAAGGCAATTGAGGATAGCGCCACTTAGCTTATGTTTCTTAAAATGTTGACAGGCGTTTATTGGGCGTAGGTTAAAGGGCAAACCTTGTGACAGTGGCAAATACACAAATTGATACGACTAAAAGTCGCTTCAAAGCACTTCATTTCATTAATGTTACTAGGGACGCTGGAGGGATCTGCCTAGTTCGTGAATTTGGCAAAGCATGAGTTAAGGGCCGGATCGGCAAACTCTTCCTTTGAATGCACCAGATGATGGGGTCCCTAATACTAAAGAATGTGTTCTTTGGTGTTATTTACCGAGCTGCATATATGCTATGCTCCAGTATAATCTTTAATCTATCAAATTAGTGCCCTAATATTGTAAAAGGCAGTATATACAAACCAGAGAGCCTCTGCAAGGGAAATATACCATTGAACCATGGCAAATATATAATGTAAATGATCTTTGAGTACCACACTGAATTTGACCATGAATAGTAAAGCATCCTAACATACAATAACATGGTTGCTAAATAAACTTGGCGGTAGAGTTAGGTAAAGATGATTTCTTCCCTTCACTTCTGTTATAACCGAGATTGCCGGTAATCGTGTGCGTCAGTGGTTTGCTGCATTGTTCATATATCCGTCAAACTTACACCTACGACTTGCGTCATCCATAAGGCCAGGAGAATGACTAATGAGGTTTGGAGTGTATTATATATAAACTTCAAGCAATCGTTTTTTTTTTCTCAGCCATCTCTCAATATATAATATTAAACTCTCTTAATAGGTCGCTACTTCAGAATGTCTAGAGAAAGAGTTGCAATGACAGCGATCGCCGGCGCAGGTATCATTGGTGCCGCGCTTTACTCTACAAGGAAAAACAAAAACACCAACGATGTTCAACAAAGGAGAAGCAAGGCTGAAGAAACCCGCGAACTCGGGCTTGGCAGTGCAGGTGTTGGAGGCAACCGAATGACTGGTGGTCCGGCGAATGCAGCAGCGTTGTCGGGACCAGATAGAGATTCTGATCAGCAAGTCACAACAGCGGGATCAAAAAAAGAGCTACCATCTGGCGGCATTGGGGGTCAAGGTGGAAGTGGCAGCACGTCAGAGAAGTCTGGATGGGCGAGTTCTATCTTGAAAACCGGCGGCAAAGGAACTGCTGATCGGCGTGATCAGGAAGGTTTACATGAAACGAGAGGCATTAGCAAAATGGGCTCAGAAACTCCATCCAAGCGAGGACCTGCTGATGCTTCGCATTAACCGTGCGGGGCAAGTTTCTGCTAGCTGTAATTTACATGGATGACATTCAAACGATTGGACTCAAGGAACGGAATCGGGACAGGAACTACAAAATAAAAACGTGCGTTTAACAAAAGCATATTTCAATAGTATGGCGCGCAACCACATGTCGGTAGCTGTAGTCATTAGAATCTAATACCAACAATAGTTCAATGCTACTCAGTCCACATCTCGTAGAGTCGTACAGATCTAAACTATGTCAAAGTGCGCTTCTGCATACGATATATTTCCCTCGACATGAAAACAGGAAATTATTGGCGATCACCATGATCGCATCCGCTCGCATAATTTCTAGAATCTGACGGATCACACAGGCCGTTTACTCCCAAACTCAAATAGGGTTGAATGTTTATAACTTCGTGCTATGCCTGACAGGTCGACCATTCTCGAACTATGGTATTATTTTAATCCCTGCAATATCACATGCGATGCAAATGAACAATTGAACCTCAAAACCTACTAGATCGTCGACTTGAAATTGTTGGGAAGGCTGTCAAGGTTCAATCGGTCATACGCAAATAATTTTTATGGTCTGTTGTGTTTTCACAATAGCATGTGAGTGTACGCAGATTTAGCGTAGTAGATCTACATGCATCAATTCAAACATTGACGTCATGGTCACTACATACCCTGGGCTTCAGCTTTGTCTCGCCAGATAGACTCGAATAAGTAGGTTTGATGTTAAGGCATTGGAATATCATCTGAACTGTATGCGTTGCGTGATTATTAGAACATTGATTCGGTTTCACCAACATAACTGTTACTTTTGGCACTGCATGTGCAATGTGATGGTATTGTGGTATTGTTCAGATCAAAGCAAGCGTTTGCCATCTTTGGTGAACTGCATGACGTCTGCTAAACGTCACCAAGGTGTTAATGAATCATATACTGATCGAAATAAGCTGAGCCATTCTGACAGAACGATGTCGCCATTATAACAGCATTGTATCTTTGCAATATATGGGGCCTATTCATGATAAAACTGAAATGGGCAATCCGCTTTAGCGCCTAAAACAGAGTGATGTGAATACCACAATATCCTCCCAAGTCAATGATTTAGTATACCTTCTCGCTAGAATTATTGGAAAAGTTTCATAGCTGGCGCAAACTGAACGGAAATGGCTGGAGAAATCATCGATCAACCGAACCCTCCGCCTTTACCTAGCCAACTCCCAACCTTAGTGGAGGATTTGGTAGTAAACCCCCCAAAGGCGGCGTTAAACAATCATGATTTGTGCTCATTAAGAGAATTTCAACGGGCTGCATGCTATATTGCAAGCGGTAGGTGTATTGAAGAGCATTGGGATGCAGGCTATTGTGTGCATTGTGCTGATAGATCACTAGCCATGATTTTTCTAAAAGATAATGTCCTTCTAGAACGGGACCTACGTTTAGAGGACGTCAAGCCAAGGCTCTTAGGTAATTACTCAACGACTCAATTTCTCTATAACTATTAACATGGAAATACTCAGGGCATTGGGGTACATGTCCTGGGATTATACTCATCTGGTCACATTTAAATCTCCTCATTCGCGAAAGTTCGGTGGACATGCTGTTTGTTGTTGGGCCTGGCCATGGAGCGCCTGCTGCGTTAGCTTGCCTATGGCTTGAAGGTTCACTGGAGCGATTCTATCCAGATAAATATCCCGCAAATAAAGAAGGTCTACATAACCTTATCACAAAATTCTCTGTTCCGGGAGGGTTTCCTAGGTATGTTTCCCCTGCAACGCATATAGAGTTGCTATCAGCTTACGCGTTCAAGTCATATCAATCCAGAGACTCCAGGCTGCATCCATGAGGGCGGCGAGCTGGGATATGCATTATCGGTATCTTTCGGTGCGGTAATGGATAATCCAGACCTAATTGTTACATGCGTGGTGGGCGATGGAGAGGCCGAGACTGGTCCTACCGCAGCGTAAGCATGATGCTACCAACAATTCTACGTCTTTCCGCTAACAGAGAGCAGAGCATGGCATTCCATCAAGTACTTGGACCCAGCGGAATCAGGGGCAGTCATACCTATTCTTCACGTCAATGGTTTCAAAATAAGCGAACGGACTATATTTGGTTGCATGGATAACAAAGAGCTAGTTCTACTATTTTCAGGCTACGGTTATCAAGTGTGCATCGTGGAAAACCTAGAAAGCATAGATGTTGAGCTCTACTCAGCGTTATTTTGGGCTTTGGGCGAGATCAAAAGAATCCAGAATGGCGCCCGAGAAGGCAATCCTATCACAAAACCTCGATGGCCAATGATTATCTTACGGTCGCCAAAAGGATGGACGGGCCCTCGAACTGTTGACAATCAGATCATCGAAGGCTCATTCCATGCACACCAAGTCCCCGTGGCCAAAGCCAATAAGGATGAAGAGCATCTTCGTATCTTGCAAGAATGGTTGAAGAGTTACGAGGTACAGGAATTGTTAGCAAATGGAAAGCCGTCCCAGGATCTGTTGGACATTCTGCCAGAGGATACGAAGAGATTGGGGCAACTCAAAACTGCGTACGATTGCTATCGTGGCCTAGACTTACCTGATTGGAACCCACATGCGGTTAAGAAGTTTGAGCAAGCTAGTAGCATGCAACAATCGGGCAAGTTTCTCGACAGCGTCGCAAAGAAAAATATGCAAACCTTCCGCATATTCTCACCCGACGAACTAGAGAGCAACAAACTCAGCGCCGTGTTGGACCATTCTGGTCGAAACTTCCAATGGGACCAATACTCTCGCGCCCAAGGAGGCCGGGTAATCGAGATATTGTCCGAACATTGCTGCCAAGGTTTTCTACAAGGATACACTTTAACGGGAAGAACCGCCATTTTCCCAAGCTACGAGTCATTTCTAGGAATAATTCACACCATGATGATTCAGTATGCCAAGTTCTCCAAGATAGGCCGCAAGCTATCATGGCGAGGGGATCTAAGCTCAATTAACTACATCGAAACCAGCACGTGGGCAAGACAAGAGCACAATGGCTTTTCGCATCAGAATCCTTCGTTTATCGGCGCAGTCTTGAACTTAAAGGCTGACACAGCGAGGGTTTACTTGCCTCCTGATGCAAACTGCTTTCTTAGCACCGTACACCATTGCCTCAAGTCTAAAAACTATGTCAACTTGATGATTGGGTCCAAGCAGCCCACGCCAGTTTACCTTTCTGCTGAGGACGCGACGGAGCATTGCAAAAAAGGCATCTCAATATGGAAATTTGCGAGCACCTACAGTGGCGAGGACCCGGACGTAATCCTTGTTGGAATTGGAGTTGAAGTGACATTCGAGGTCATCAAAGCCGCAGAACTCTTAGCGAAGCTTGCACCGGAATTACGTGTTCGAGTTATTAACGTCACTGACCTTCTAGTCCTACCAGATGAATCGCATCATCCCCATGCCCTAAAACCCAAGGACTTTGAAGAAATCTTTACATTGGACAAACCAGTGTGCTTCAACTATCATAGTTACGCGACAGAGCTACAAGGACTTCTCTTTGGACGCCCAGCGTTGCATCGCATGACGGTTGAAGGCTATAAGGAAGAAGGCAGCACGACAACGCCATTTGATATGATGCTTGTTAATGGTGTTAGTCGTTTTCACGTGGCTTCAAGGGCCCTGAAAGCTTCAGCTTCGCAAAATGATGCAGTTCAAGACCAGCTGTCTGCCTTGCTATCTAAAGTTGACGATATGGCGAAAGTGCAAGATTATATCAAAGAGAATGGGAAAGGTGAGTCCCATGACAAATTTGTGACAATGAAGATGCTAACATACAATTTAGATCCCGAGGATATCTACAAGCTTGATTTTATGGGAGCTAAGGCTTAGAGTGAAGGGCTATCGCATTGCGACTGCGACAAGCGTAAACATCAATATTTTTTTCTTAAAATGCTCCTCTAATCCGAAAGGGATATTTCAATTTCATAAATAGAACTGTACCAAGTTTTGGTGATTTTATTTTTCTACATGTTTCAATGTCTCTGGATTGTGCGCAACTCCATGTCCATGCTGATCCGTAAACAACACCTGCATCACAAGTCAGCCTATATGATTCGTGTATAAAAAATACTCAAGATAGCTGCTCTGGCTAAATACCTTTGGTGGATTCTTTACATCGGCCTCTTTCGCTTCTTCCTCCGTGTGCACAATCTTTTCTACTTCTCCTTCTCGCTTCCCGCCTCTAATAGGGGTCCAGACATCGTCGCCTTCTTTAATCGACTTCCCCTCTTTGTCTTGTACTGTAGGAGACATCTGAGCTACCAAGTAGATCGTACCTCAATTGATCAGTGGCCGTACAGTCCAGTAATCTCTGTAAAATATTTTGAAGCAACCAAATCTGTACAGAGCTGGGCGATGGTTTTTATATAGCGAGGTATTGATTGACCAGAACAATGGGCAGAAACGATCTTATCTCTCGTTTAAAGAAAGAGAAGGATGCACTCCGTAAGGTGCCTGTTTATAGTGAAGTGTATATGCAGATCCATACCAAACTAGTTGGAGCGAGCGAATGTATGGCCGATTGTGTCACTATTGCGTCTCCCTTTCATCAACGTTTATTACCAATAGAGTTTAGTCAGTGTCATATTGAACTCTGTTGTGCTATTGTATGGGTCGAGGGGTTCGATAAGCGCCTGCTTGAAATAAACTTGCATGTCAAACCTAGTTACACATTTCAACAAGGGCTGCGGCGCATTCTGAATAACAAACAAACCATGTTTTATGTTATGGTAAAATCTCCCAGTCTATCCCCTGACCATTCCAAACCCCCAGTAATTTTACTTGACCCAGCATGAGTGCATCATTGGAAGAATCGACGTCTCAATAGCTGTAGTAAAATGCCTATCGTTGCTGCGTTCACCGGAATAAAGCCAAAGCCATACAGTTTTCGTTGGTGACCACCTTTCCCTTTAAATAAAGCGTCCGTAGAGGCTAGCGTTACGGCCTTTCGCCGACTTCTTCCTGCCTTTGTCTAGTTTATTCTTCTCACTACCATCCTCATCCTCACCCTCATCATTGAGTCCTACCATCGGTTACTATTAGCTTATCCTGAAGCTTTCAGCGAATCGCGTACCTAAGACCTGGAATCCCGAAAATTTATTGCACGTCTGAGCACCCTCTTCAAGGAGCTTCAACTTTATTTCCAACTCGTTACGTTTCACACGCATCTCTTCTTTCTCGCCAACAATGGCCGCCATGTTGTCATCTTCCATTTGTGCAACAGCTAGTGGGCTAAGAATCTCGCGGATTTCTGCAACCAGTATTGTTTCAATCACTTGAATAGATATCTCGTCGATGAAACGTTTGAATGCTATCTATCGAGTCCGGAGATTATTAGTCAATCAGACAATGAATGAGCTTATAAGGAAAATGCCACATACTTCATAATAGGCCTCGGCGCTATCAAGCGCCTCGGAGGCACTCCAGCGATACAGATCCGGTTCAAGGCTCTGCACTAATTCACGCTTCAGATTTGGAAAATTCACTCTTGTGTCCAAATAAGCATTAGTGCTATCAAGCGAAGCATTCGGAAAGAATTTCTGTAAAACTTCGTTAAGCTGTGACGACTGTCGTTTGAGACGAATTTTCTGGAGGGCTTCGGTGAAATCGCCATTATAAGTAATGGGATGTTCGCTTCGATATGGACGCAGTAAGTCCGTGGTCTTCTCATGGAGACTGGCTAGTATGGCATGGAGTTTGGGGTTCACAACTTCATCCATAATTGTCTCCTCCGTCTCCGGATCAGAAATATGCGAGACCAAGTGAATTAAAAACACCTTGGCCGCTTCCCAAACCTTCCTGATGTGACGATTAACAATTGGTTTCCATGGATTCGACTGCTCCCTGAACAAATCCGTAACAATTGTCGGGCTGAAAGAGTTTGGCAGCTCTCGGCCACGCCGATGGGTCATCATATCAATGACTTTATTTACGAACTCAGTCCTGGTCAGTAAGACGAACTTTTCGGGATCTGTGCTCTTCTCAGAAGATTCCACAATTCTGTAGAATCGACCATTCTCCTCCATGTCTTTGGCAAACTCGCGGCTGAGATTTTGAATGACAGCCCGGATGCGCTTTTCATAGCCCGACATTGATATCGAGTCACTAAAAAAAGGATCGGTATATGTGCCATCTATTGCTGCTTGTACCAGGGCTTGGAACGATTGGCTGATCTGGATCAGGTAGACTCGCTGTTCTTGTGGGCTTGTGCGAGGAAGGCCGTACTGGTCCAGTCTCATCTTACAATGCGCTATTTCGTCAGAAATCTCGCCCATCAAGCTTGGCAACTCAGAGGCAATTTGGTGTAGTAATAATTTACTCAAACGGCTCCTCAAAGATGCAATACCCAAGCACGATGAGGGCAAGGTCGACCAAGCGCTTTTGGAGAAGAAATCCGTTTCCTGAGAATCGCGCTGCACAAGCGTCCACGTGTCTGCATCCGTGTCCCTATTTCTCAGTATATGCCATCCCAGACGAAACTCCACATCCATATTTCTGGCAAGAGAGATGTACGTTTTCTCGCTCGCAGACCCCGGTACAAGAGTATCTGGCTTGGTTATGATTCCAAGTGTGCGTAGCCCTCTCGGATCGGCGTTGCGGGCAAGCTTTAGGACGATTTGATTAGCATAATCGTTCTTTGCGGATATGACTGCAAGGATGATGCTTCGCCGTTTTGCCATATAACTCT
The DNA here is from genome assembly GCA_025919625.1 of Trichoderma arundinaceum. NCBI lineage: Eukaryota > Fungi > Ascomycota > Sordariomycetes > Hypocreales > Hypocreaceae > Trichoderma > Trichoderma arundinaceum. The sequence goes on from JAMQTF010000018.1 coordinate 403,770, forward strand.
TCACGATACCAGTGATGAGGTTAACATCAGAGGCAGACTGATTCTTGGTCTCAGAATGGATCAGCCCTGGCAGATCAACAATAGTAAGATGAGGGCGATCTGGGCCGCTGATTTCAATACGAAGTAGGTCGTTGGAGAATGCTTTGCCAAGGGTCTTTATTCCCATGCATGCCTTGGCATTCTCGATCAGTTCTGGCAACTCTTGAAGCGAATCCAGCTGCTCGTGGAAATCGGACGTGGCATCTTTTTTATCCTTTTTATTCGGTTGATGCGGGATGATAGAAACCTTTACAGCAGTATTTTCTGTCTTTCGAAGGATAAGTTCTGTCGGGAACCGCGTACAGAGGCCGCTTTGGACAGGAAACGATACGCCAGAGATGGCTTCGAGTACAGAACTTTTGCCCGACGACTGATCGCCACAGACAATTATTTGGGGTAGAGAGATATAATGGCTGATTCCTTGGGATCGCAGTGAGTCAACCGTATTGAGAAGCTCAAGCTGCTCCTTGGAGCAGAGGCCCTCTAGGTTTGTCGATACAAGCTGTGTCAGAACCATGATGAATTGCTAATCAACGAAACGATGCTGATTGTATGATCCCAAATCCCGATCGATGACCGGGACGGCTGGGCGATTTATAGATGCCATGGCTGTTGCGAAATAGTCTCTCAAAGTTAATTCACTGCCTGTATGTGTTGTAGGCCTCCCCAACGTAGGCCTCCCGCATGTCGGCCTCCCGCATATTACCAAGGCTGCCCTGCTTGCTGCTTAAGCGGCTTGGGCTGTATCACTTGCTGCGGCCCAGTCCCTAGGCTAGGAGTATCCTGGACTGTCTGAACACTATCCGCGTTTGCTACATATTCGCGGCCCTGAGCAGACGCTCAGGCTGCTAATTTAATTGTCTCTGTTCAAACACCCCTTGCATGCATGAGGCACAGAAGGCATTCCACAAGGAACATTTATTTCAGTGAGACATAGATGCTCTTCGAAGTGATAAATACGTACTAACATTTCGTCTGAAATAAGAGAGCATATGATTTGCTTAGAATTAGGCAAGAATAAGCTATACTGCTGTCACCCAATCAACATCAGTGGCTTCAGAAAATGAGTAGTGATAAGCTCCTAAAGCTCCAAAGCGCAGTCTCCGACATCGATTCGCTATGAAGCTACATGTATTGTCCTCATGCAGCTTCCTTGTACTGATAACAATTGCTCTGCTACTTATGGGACATTATGCACTGCTACTAGGGAATCAAGGAAGACCTCTCAATCCGCAAATCCATCCTTTAGAGTTTCTCCATTCGAGTCGGATTGCTCTACCCCTCGTGGTGGTCATATATGACAAACTCTAATTCCTATTTAACCAATTTTGATAAGAAAAATAATGGATGGATTATTGGACATTGTTCCATCGGCAATAGCGATTTACGTTGATCAAAATGTGCCATTTGTGATAGTCATCTAGTGATTCCTTGCTTTGGGAGTACACGTATTTACCTGCATGTTGTTTATACCGTTAGCCGAACCCCTCTTCTCGGGCTGGGCCACTAAGAAACATGAGCCCATGATTGGCGGCTGCAAGCATCTCCTTCTTTATTCCCTCCTCGAAAAGTCATAAGAATAAAGACTCACTCACATATCAGGCAAAGTACCTGCAAGTTAAAATGTCTTTATCCGTTGACTGTTATCTCCTCGGCCCAACACATGATGCACCAAACAATCGGCTCCCGATAATTCACTACAAGGATGTGCTGCCTCGACCTCGAACGGAAGAGACGACGTCACAGTTCTTAACGGTCAATGGTTGGGAAAAGAGAGTATGGATGCTTGCCAATTAATGATGTCGGCTTCTTGGTGCGCGAGCTAACGGGGGGGTATAATATCAGGGAACCTGGGGACACATTGGAGAGCCGCATTTTCATCCAAACACGCATGAATGCTATGGTAAGCACATTTACAAACACACAGAATTTAGATGATATCGTTAGAACGTGAAACTAATCGATTTTTCTCTATAAGGCATCTTTCAAGGCCACTCGACACTGCTCCTAGGGAAGATCAATGACGGAGAGGGCGTCAAAGTCGACGTGCACACGGGCGACGTAATCGTCCTTCCAGCTGGCACGGCTCATTCCTCCTCACGGAGCTCAGATGACTATCGCTACATTGGGGTCTATCCGAGAGTCAGTGTTCAGCATGTTCTCTGTCAGAATCCCTCCACTGTGTGTATAAACTGACAGCCACTACGTAGGAATGTCCAAAATGGACGAATGAGATGGGGAAACGACCGCCAGCTTCCTTCGTTCAGACGATTCGATCCGTCGCCACACCACAGGAAGATCCGGTATATGGAAAGCAAGGGCCCTTGTCACTGTTGTGGAACACTAGGCTCAGAGCCAAGTTGTAACTGCATGTATTTAACGAAGCCTCGAGGCCTCAATCTTTTTCTTCCGGTGGATTACCCTCTGCATATGCATTTGATGATGGATACCTGATGTCGTGATAGATCTGTGGCTCTTACATGGCATCCTCTTCGCTATTCACTAAGACCCAGCCTCCGGATAGATGCTCCCGAAAATCGATTTCCCGTTTCATATCAATCATAATGCACGCTCTAAATTTAGCTTGTTTGAACAACCCGAGATTTGCCGTGATCTCAACCTGTAGTCACGTTGCCTGGGACTCTTACTCCGCAGCTGGATCGTTGGGGGCGGATTTCTCCAAGCTGAAAGCTTCATCTGACCACGCCAAGCCCACAGTCAAGGGTCAACCAAAGAAGCTACTGCTAGTCGCACGGCAAGCTTCAAATTCGCATCTCGTTCACTCAGCTGTCGTGGTCCACTCATGGCGTGCCATCTCAGCCGTTGCGTCAGCCGTGCGCACTAATGCGCTCGCGATATAGAGCATTTACCCCCCGATGGGGCTTGGCAAGGGATAACTCCGTGATCGTGCAGCTGGTAAGGAGTTTGGCTCCCTCTAGCATCTCGCTTGAATGCTCACTTTTGCTTTTTGGGAGAGATGTTAGTGCGTTTGAAGAGACCGAAATCGTACTTGTGCGGTAGGGAGCTACGCTCTTACACCGTAAGATTGTGTATTGGTATAACATTGTGGCAAAGACGAGGTGCTCGACGCGCGGTTGGTTGAACCGTGCTTTTTCTCAATGCCAAGATGTGGATGCTACCACACCGAAAGTTGTGTTCCATATAGTCGTTGCAGTTGCGTAGACTTAAATAACGAAGCGATTTCCCGTTTCGAGGATTGTACAGTTTTGGGGTTCTTACTCAGGCACTAGTATTCATCCAGCAATCAGGAGGCCAAAGAGCTAAGAAATTGAAAACCAAATCTACAATAATAACCTAGCGAAATCATGTCTTGGACCAAACGATCACAAGAAGTGTTGTACAGGGACTTCACGGAGAAGGCGGCAGACGAATCCCCCACTCTGAATCACCAACCTTGGAGCCTAGAAGTATGTGATATATCACAAGGTAAATTAGAAATCAGTCATCTATATCCAGTCCTTAGAGATTCTAATGCTTGTTAGATGGGCAGCTGCGCGAGTATGTCCAGAATACTGTACGGCGTCTTAATGGCAAGCCGCGGTTAAGGATAGTGTAAGCCCACCAAACCAAGTTGTCATACGCTCGTCAATCATCTGCAAAGGATAGGCTTGTCGAATTAATTGAGAATTTAATGGCTAACATTGACCACTTTCGAAGATTTGCGCCGTCGGACATACCGCGGCGTGAAACAAAAGGCCTGATGGTAGAGCTATTCCACAAATTCGGTATTTCGCACGACTTTACAGCAGAGAGGGCGCGATGTACGAACCATAGTTTCAGTCGGAGAAGTGATGGCGATAACGGATTCAGCTCCTGGTTCCGTTTCTCTTGTCCATCTCACAAGTTAACTGCAGTAAATTGCGAGTCTTCTGACTTGGAAGACAATGTGATCGAAGGATCAGTGATGAACAACACGTATACGGAAAGACAGTCTGCATTCTTCCTACAAGCTTCAAGCGATACAAGCATAACACTTGTCTGTTTCGGTGGGGGGCCAGGAGTGAGAAAAAGGATGAAGGATATTATCAAGAGCCAAGGATGGACTGATATTAATATCAACCCATACATATTATTCGATATCATCCTAGAGGGGGTGTATGAAGAGGTCGATGACACGGCTTGGAGAGTTGAGGAAGAATTTGCGCCAATAGAAAAGGTGTGTATTTGTTTTCTTTCCATTTCCCCAATCGCCTTCAATAGCATTGTTGGCCGTGGAAGTTGTTGATCTCATAGACTAGTCTATTATTCGACTCGGAAGCACAGAGTATACGAGCTCGAATCTCATGATGCCACTTGAAGAATTATACTCCTTCGAGAGACATATAACCGAACTCTCAAGAGCGCTTGAATCAGTTATAATGATCAGCGAGGGGGTTCTTTCAAACACCGGCGTCTGTAGTCGCTCAACACCGGACACCATCAACCAGTCGTCATCTTCACCAGATGATATCAACGGCAATCGGCGGTCGCTTGTTGACCTACAGCTGAAAGAATGTCTCGAATATCGTCGCACCCTCTTCCGCTCCACTCAGCTGAGGCTCTCTAACCTTCGGAAACGGGTTGAAACCGCTACCGCCTTTGTATCCAATTCAATGATACAACAGCAGTCGGTCGCTGCGGCACAGGGCCCAGTTTCAATGAAACTTATTGCAGCCTCCATCATTATCTTCTTGCCCACAATCGCCGTTGCAACTATTGCGGGATCGCAACTGTTGCTGTCGGAGCAAGTTGACGAAGAAAACTCATGGGACGTTAGCGCAACGCCGCTGTTTTACTTGCTGTGGTACATCTCAATACCTCTTACGCTCGCAGTGATATTCTTGTCGTTAGGTTGGCTTTGGTGGAGGCAGAGAGAGAGTCAAGGAGCGGTTCAACCATCCTCTTGGCTGCGCAAGGTGGTAATATGGAGGCACTCTAAAGGGAAGAAACAAATTAACGAAGACCCAAGTGCTACCGTTTGAGCAAATGAAGCTAGCGGAGGAGATTGGTCATGGTTGACCAAGAGAATGGCGCAAGCTTATGGACAACTTCAATATGCATGGTCATGATTCATGCTTGTTTGTAACTTTAATTGTAATGAAACCCCATGTAAGGCAAGCCAACAGAGGAATAGCTCGGATGCTCTTAGACAGTTGATGTGCTTACTACCTATAGCAGTGAGAAAACTACGCAGCTATGAGTTGGTCATTGAGATGTTGGAAACAAATTGAGCAGCAACGGCAACCCGATTTGAGCCTAAGTAACAGCCGCTAGTATGAGCTACCTACCTCTTTAAGTTAATTGTAAGCAAATGAACACCAACGTACCTATCATCGGCAGGTCTACCTCCCTCAGTTTCCATATAACATCATGATAGGATTCATAACTTGCAATAATAGACAGGTGTCATCCTCATCTACTAATACTGCATTCCGTTCCCTCGTAGTTCTCTTGTAGTTCTCTCCTACACCACCATTCTCCTGCCCTCCCACCCTCCCCCCGAGTTGATCACTTAAGGCCACACTGATCACTAATTAGATCTTCAACTTTAGGAGTTCCCGGATCTTTAGCTTACCAAGCCTCCTTGTCTGCCGATTTTTAGCGTAGACTCTAGTACAGAGTACGCCGTATGCCGTATCGTATACTCAGCCAATTGGCTGGTGCCGTTCCGCTGTGGAGTACTCGATACGCATCTCTAAAGTACCCCATACCGCTTCTCCAATCAGCTGACTGCAGCTGCCACATTATATTGTCCACTCAAGTGTTGTCGCTTAAGACAACCGATCTGCCTCCTGCAACTCGACCAAGCAGAGCGGATTGGCCGGGCGCATCGCTAACAGATTTCCGCATGCACAAAGTGCGAGTTAGTTTGCATGAGCCAATCTCAAAGAATCACAAGACGGAGTCGCTTAATTGAATGATAGTCGCTCTGGTGTACACGTTGCTTTGGCGCACTGGATCCCTTCGCTTCCAGCATGCTTGATCTCACCTAGTCGGCTTCTTCAGTTCAGCGCGACAAGAGAACCAATCTATCCGTTTTTTCATATCATTAGCTGCTATTCTGGACAACGACTTTGACGCTCTCCCCGAGGCAGGCCAGCTGACACACGATGGGGGATCCTTTGAGAGATGAAGAGCGGCCGAGTGCTGGTAAGGCGCCAGCAGCAGCAACAGAATCACAACCCATAGAAGCTAAGGTTGCAGAGCCTCGAAAGCCTCCCATGATGGTCACAGAAGACCCTCCTAATATCGAAGAACAGGATCCACCGCTCGATGCTGCCGACGACGAGGACATCAATGACGACGATGACGACTTCGATGACACAGACATGTACTCGTCCGAGTCGGTCACCATAAGGAGCAGCATATTAGACCACGAATATGAGTACGGACGAAGGGTGCGGTCATGTCTGCTGAGTCTCCGCAAGGGAAGTATTGCTGAATTTTTGCTAGTACCATCACTATCGACACGGCCGCTATCCGTTACCAAACGATGAAATCGAGCAAGAGCGGGAGTACCTGAAGCATGTGATACACATGGAACAAACCGGCGGCAAGCTATTCAATGCCCCTATTGCCCCAAACCCGCAAAGAATATTAGACCTCTGCACGGGTACAGGGCTGTGGCCAGTGGCAGGTAAGATTGCGCCCAGCTTTGTTTCTGCTTCCCGATGCTCGGTTGTGTGCTAAGAGGCGCAGTGGCGAAGTTGTTCCCCAGCGCAGAAATCACCGGTATCGACCTCAGCCCAATTCAGCCGTTCATGGTGCCGCCCAATGTCAAGTTTATGGTCGACGACGTTGAAGATGAGTGGATGGACCGCGGCGGCTATGACTTGATCCACTTGCGACATTCGTGCATCTACCTGAAAGACCTGGACAAACTGATAAGCAATTGCTACACCCACCTGCAAGAGGGCGGCTGGCTTGAGATCACCGATTACTGCAGCTTCGTCAGATGCGACGACGGGACAATGCCTGAAAACCACGCACCGGCGCAAGTCGCCATGATGATGCACCAGGCCCTCTTGCAGTACGGCATGAACGCATATGTCATCAATGAGCTCGAGGACAAGTTCAAAAACGCAGGCTTCAAAAACATCCAATGCCGAGTCGTAAAGACACCAATCGGCGCTTGGGCCAAGGTACTACTGCAACGCTTGGGAACAAAGACGTTCCATTTTATTTTTCTTGGCAAAGACTGACGTATTTTCCCCTAGGATCCCACCCAACGAGAGATAGGAATCCTCTTCCGAGACAACATCGTCGAGCTCGTCGGCGCCCTGGCGGCCAAACCTCTGAAAACGCTTGGATGGGACGAGGCGGCGCTGGAACTGCTCCTCGTCGAAGCACGCAAGGGCCTCTGGGACAAAAAGGTGCATTGTTACGCAAACTTTATATCCTGGTGGGCGCAGAAATGATTCGCCCTCTTTGTTCGTTCCCTTTGGATTTTTTTCTCGAGCTCATTCTAGCATTACAAGCAAGCGATGCGTTGGATTATTTGTCAAACATTCACATAGGCAGTAGATATATTCAGTGTATTAGGGATACACTTAACTAGGCGCACCGGGTGGCATCTTTTGGGGAGAAATCTTTTTGTCTCCTCGCTTCAACACTGTCATATTTCTTTTATATTTTCCAGGGGGCGATACATGCCTCAATGGCAGACCAATGACCTGAGGGTCCGAATATACCCATATTTCTCCGTTTAGCGCTGCGTTTTATTTGTGTAATGTTTTTGGTGTCCTTGGGAAGTGAGCGTTTTGCTTCGTACAATGTGATTTTCTGGTCGTTGGCACTCCACTCCCAAAACCGACAGTACTGTGCTCTCAGTTGACGAGGATACAACCAGACACCATATCAATTCGAACATGAATAGGATTCGGTATACCATAACATGGATTAGCTTGAATCAGAAGGATCGTCAGTGCTGCCGTCGCACTCTCAGAAACCCTGAGGCCTCACAGACGCAAATCGCCACAAAGCACATCACAACAATCGATTGGTCCACAAACAAAGAGAGTTGATATAAAGTTGATATAAACATGTTTCATCTTGCACTAATTCGCTTACAAAACCAGCTGAATGCGGCGCTCTTCTATATACCAACACGTAAATGCCCGAAGTTAGAACCGCTATGCCCGCCTTGCGACGTCATCATCCATCTCTGTATCTCTTTTCCTGACTCAAATACACTCTTCCATAACATTCCTCGTACAGCCCCATCAAGTAAACCATCCTGCAAAAATCTTGTCCACCTCGCGGGTGCACAACTAAGTGGGCAATCCAGCAAGCAGACCCATTTCTCGGGAATTGCATCCCATCTCTTCAATCTAAAATTCAAATAGGAACGGAGAGGGTCAAGTGAAAAGATGAAATAAAGCAAGGCACAAAGGCCTTATACATCAAACAAAGGGTATCCCAATTCATACGCCGCCATTTCGCAGATAATCCAAAGACCAAAAAAAATGTTGATGCATGACTCCACCATCGCGATGCGGTAAGTTGATAAAAATCAAAGGATAAGAATAAGCGGCTAGTCCAAGAAAAGAACGCGCGAGCTCCAAAAAAAAATGAACGGGAATAAAACAAAAATTGTAACGGAAAATGGCGCAAATAGCACACATAGCCCAAGGTTTCATCCAAGCCCAATTGCTTGGTGCACTCGACCCAAGATAGCAACAATTCTAAGCCCGAATCGCGCCGAACTTTAGCGAGGCAATGTGTGTGTCAGTTAGATCGCATCAATCGGTGGATACCAACATGGCAAAGGTCCCTGAGACATGGGCAAAGCGTAAAAAGCAGGTCGTTGGCCAGACTATCCGGCTTGCCGTTTCGGAGATTTGTGTCCGTTGCAAAACCTCTCCGCCTTCCCAATCGGGCAATGGCTTGCATTGTCGAAAGTCGATCTTTTGCATCGCCAAAAGTTCGCGCCGTATTTTTGAATCGAAATGCACGTAAAAGCATTCCTAAGGCCTGGCGGCAAGGTATTCCTTAGGTCGCTTGCCGATAAGAAAAATTTTAGGGTGCATGCATTGCTTTGGGCCGCGTCGCGAAGGCCATGAAAAAGTTTTCCAACCAACGTTTCATCCAGTCAAAGCATGCCAGCTGTCCCCAGCAAAGTTGGTACCTTACCGGAGGATGTCCCACAACTGGATCAACTATGACAGCCCAAAATGCGTACCGACGCTTGCTCTCGGCATGGTTCGTGACATGTTGCCTCAGTGGGTGCTTCCGACTCGTGTTCCGTGGCTCTCCAGGGCTTGGAGGCTTCCAAAACCCTTCCATGTGGAGCCGAGGAATGTGCAGGCTTGCGCTCCGTACTCTAAACTCCATCTCAGTACCGAGTTTGCCATGTGTCACGGGAGCCTAATTGCCACCCTAGCGAAGAACAAAGGGCTCGCCATTGGCAAGTAAAAATCATACTATGCCCTGGTGATTTTGACACGGTCCCACTGTAAATGTGTGCGGTGGATCAATCGCCTACTTCGGCAAAGAAGAGGGAAAAGGTCAAGGGTCTTTCTCGGATCGCTTTGGTGTTCGCCGAAGCCTTAGCGGCTGCTGAAAGCCAATGGGGACCTGGCAAACCGCGTTTTTGTCTCATGAGCGTGGCCTCGGCGCGCTGGGAAGGATGGAATGTACTGCCAATCCATCCTGAATAGTCCAGCTAATCAGCGATTGGCAGGGGAATCCATCGCTCTGGAACACCATCGGGTCCAATCTCGTAGGGTTTAGCCGAAGACTTCCTTGGTGGCAGTGCCCATCGGGCTCGTCCAGGCTTGCTGTTGTCCAGCTTGCCCCGTCGGCGCATGATCATTTCCATGACGGCAATGCGAATAAAATCGGGGTTTTCTCGCATCTCTCGTTGTCGCACGGCCGGAAGGGGCGGTATTGAGTCTTGAGTCGGTGTTGGCGTGGACTGGATCACGGGAGACGATGGAGAGAGCGGTGAGGTGGATGGATACGACTTGCGCGGCGCGGCGTCTGTGGGTCGGGAGCGCTGAATCTTGTAGGTTTGCATTTGGATAGATGCGGCAAAAGTACCCGGTTGCTGTAGAGGTCGAGACGGCGTCTCGAGCGATAGCCTTGTGGTTGGGTTTAGGTAGCGGCGTAGCTCGGCTGGTGGTATTTCTTCCGTGACAGGTGGTCGCCGTTCGTCTGTGTATGGAACCTTGGGGTCCATGGTGAGGAGAGAGCGGGTAATGAGATCATCAGGAGGGATTGATGGAAAGTTGATGTTTGAAAACGATTTTGCCGCAGATCGCAGCGCTCGTAGTGAGGCCGTGAGATTGGACTTGAAGACCGCGCGGAGGGGCTTGAATGGTATGAACGGGGATGAAGTCGTCTGATCGGCTCCGGAGCTTGGGAGGCTCAACGAGTCCACCTCATCGGCATCCCGTAGTAGCTCGGGCGAGAGCGGATGCTCATCGATGCTGTCGGGAGGAGAGCGGATAGGCCCAAGCGACTTACGGATGGGACTGGCCTTTCTCCGGTGCAGAGGCTGAGGGCTTAAGCTCCGAGGAGACTCGATGGAAGAAATCACATCGGTGCCGAATGAATCGCCTAGGGATGGCATCGAGTCAACGGAGAGGGTCCTGGCCATGGAGACGCTGCCGCAGTCACTGCCCAGGAAATCGTCATCCAGGCTATCAGGCGGCGACATGAGCACGTCCATGGGGCTTCCGCGGCTCAGCGACCAGCTGAATTCCTTTTCTGAAAGTGGACTCTCGTCAGAAATAATGGCGTCGACGGTCAATAACCTATCCGTCCCACGAGTTTTCCGCGGCGTCCGTCGGGGCCGTGGGATGTCAGTGACAGCCAAGAGAGCGGCCACCGACGGGGATAAAGAGTCTGGCGAGCGAACATGATTGGGAACCTTGCGACGAGGGTTGATATGTCGTCGCACGGGATGGTGGACAGCCTCAAATTGTCTGTTGCGGCCGCTGATCTTGGGAATCTGGACCGGACCAGTTGGGGTCGTCGGCCGCATGGTCAAACCGTCAGAGACAGCAGACATGGGCGAGGAGAGGCCGTGTTTCCCCATATCCGCATCGATTTCGGAAGGGGAAGGCGACTCTGATCGGATGGGAGTGACAGTGACTGTGATCGACGATGGTCTGTTCTTGCTCTCTGCATGCTTCGAATCACTCGCGTGTGGAGGAATGATGGCGACGACGGACTTTGTAGATTTGGAGACGGCGAGGTTCGTTTCCACGATTGTCGGCTTCGAGGGGAGCGATGGGATCGATGCCGAGGAGGGAACAGGAGGGCGAGAGGCTGCAGAGACGACGGTGGTAGGGAAGAGAGCAGGAGTTGGCTGTGGGAGCCTCGGGCGAGGAGTGTATAACATCATGGCGTAGGCACGAGGGACCGGGGGCAGATCGAGACGGGCCAAGACGCCTGTGGAGACATGCCAGTGCCCAGAAGGGTCGGGTGCTGGTTGGGGTGGGCCTCAGGGGACCGACAGCGCTGGGCTTCTGGAATACGGGCGACTTGGGGGCGTTGTACTCCGTGCTCCACGCTGCGTACCCAAGGTCGCGTGCGTGTACGTAATGCGGAGTGGCACGGGTACTTTGCGCGCGGCGGGCAGTACCAAGGCAGACGCTCCGCGGCGGTATCGAAAACCGGGTGGGCGAGAGGTTGGCCTGAAGGGGAAGGGCTAGGAAAGGCCGCTGGCCAATGGCGTGCGTGCGATTAGGGCTAACGGCTGGGGCGGATTTAGGCAGTCCCAACTGTCAGGCCAAGAGGCGTTGCTGCAACAGGCGCCGCAACCGGTGAGTGTGTGCCTTGCAGTGTAACTGGTACGTGCCAGGGCCGTGTCAGAGAGCAGCGGGGAGCTGTAGCCAAGACTTGTCGGCAGCGTCCGTCGATAACACAGTGTCTGTCGCGGTGGCACCTGCTTGTTGTGAGCTACGGAACCGCCGGTTGGGTGCGATTAGCTGACTCGTCTTATCGGCGATGTATCATTCGCTGCTGGTAGGGCACGAAAGAGAGGAAGGAACAGAGGACTGCAAAAAGAAGACGATGATGCGTGAGGCCAGAAGGGTAAGAGAAAGCAAAGCAAGAAATGGATGGCCTCTTTTTCTCCTCAACACGACACGCAGCGCTGCCGCATGAATTCCTGCTCCGAGAAATACGGGGTACGGGGTAATGACGATGCCAGTCGAGACGGCGTGTGTGCCTAGATCAAACCGGGGACCGTTTGCACCAGCGACCAAAACTAGATTGGAGCCAGATTGGTGGCACACTGATAACCAGAATGATGTACGTCAGAGCGGTTGCAGATGGACTGGCGATAACAACCGGGACGAGGACAGTGACCACGGAGTACAGCAGACGGAGGAGCAGGAGCAGGATGGGCGAAGTTGATGGGAGAAGGGGAAGAGATCGAGATCAAACAGCAAAGCGAAAAGGAAGATGATCGGCCTCCTTTGTACATTTGTCAACCACGAAATGCAAGCGGGGGTCCTGCAAAAAGTCTACCACTAAGCCGCGATTGAGGCATCGACGCTTGCACCACGTATCTAGCGGACGCATATTCAACAAAGTTCCATGGACCCCCAAAATCTCCCCCCGTTCCCGATGCTCCTGTTCCCGCCGGAATCCTGGCCCAAGACGTGGTAGCCGGCCCCGTTTGCACGTCCTTTGTGGCATGTCACAGTCGAGGCATGTACGAGCAGGTACTAGTATGTGCAGGCCCCAGGATTGCCCAGCATCTAAATGGAATCGCGCCGCGCAAGGGCTTTCTTTTCGATGCTCTTGGTGCTTCTGTCGGGCAGCCAAGCAGCGCTCGGGATCTGCAGGGCGTCTTCGGCCAACGAAGGGGGTCCCTGGATGGGCTAATGAAATGCCAATACACCTCTGAAGCAGCGGTTATCATCTGATAATTCCTGCGGCGTCATATATTTACAAGTATTGGCTGGCTGACGATGATGGCTTGCATTGGACTAAAAGTGTGCCGGCTGGGATAAGCCAATAAGCTCTGCCACCATTTGCGTTGCACCACGCTCTCGGACATGTCGGCGCCGTGATTATCATCATTCTCATCAATGTGAGCTAGCAACCTGCAGAGCACTGTAAGTTTTACTTGAGCCTTTTTTCTCGTGCTCATGTCCCCAACGTGTTTCTAATCCTTGCAATACGATAGTATTTCATTACCTGCCTGGGCATGCTATGTATATTATATTCAGGCTCCGACTCTGACTCATATCTTCTCTACCCTTGGCAACTCAAATCCCAAATCTTGTCATGCGTGGCGGATCCTAACGCCATCGACAAGTTGTATCATGACAACTCCAGGCACATCACGCAGAGCCAAGGCAATCATCATGCCCAAGAACGCCTTCAAACTCATCGCCCAGCAAGCGGGACATCGGCGGTGCCCAATAACAGACAAACACACCTGCAGTCAGAGGGTCAGCCAACCGCACGTGCGAGTCCTCGTGCGAGTCCGCGTGCTCAGCCATGCTCTGCTGGCTGACTGTCTCATGCGCAATTTTCTGGCGGGGGCCCTTGCTTTCCCTGCATCGACAGTCCACTTAGATGTGAGACTGGGTCCGGACGTACATGCGTTGTGCAGCACCAGCGCCGGCATCACACCCTCTTTATCATGCACATTAGAGGGGAGATGAAAAAGTTTTTCGTTCTTCGCAGAAAAAAGGTTCGCAAGGTCGCGCGCACAGCATCGCCCGCCAGCCCCCGGGAAACACCCGTGTCCGTGAAACCCCATTGCAAAGCATATCAGGGATGCCGTGCCTGTTGAGCATTTCACTGCGGAGAGTCTTTTTGTAGCGTGTCACCAACCGCCTGGTACTCCGTTCCTCGCTCTTGTCTCACCTTCTTAAGCTGTCTTATCAGCGCCATCCCATTCGCCACGATTTGGCCCAGCTTTGCGACTGCGATTATGCGGTCATCGTCCTACCCTAACGTCGCTGCCCCCACCAGCTTTGCTTGCTCTTAACGGTCGGGCCTTTGCTCATGATAGGCTTGGGCGCCTGGAGATGTGGGCGCGGATGGATGGTACGTACCATGGAATGCGGGGAGGCTGCCAAACGTCTCCATGTTGCTCCGCTTCGCCCACAGGCTGCGATGCAGGGGTTTGGGGCATCGCGACATTTCAGCAAGCGAATAGTACGGACTACGGAGTACAGGGCACCACTATACTCTGTAGCCACCATTTTCTTTCCTACAATTGCTCTAATCACGTTCAGATGGTAAGTGTGTGTCTCTGGCCAGGACTTCTCCTGTCGATATCGTTCTGGCCGTTTATCTACCCACGTGCTTTGCCTCTTCCAAGTCTGCGAATCTCATCCCAATTTTTCAACTTCTTCCGCTCGCTCATCGACACTCCGTTCCCTTCCGTCCCTCCATCCCTCCTTCTTTTCCTGCACCATGCACATCTCTCCTCTTTGCCAACCGGTTAATCGCTTGTCCATCGCAACCAACATTGCAGCTTGATGCAGCACCTCATTAAACGGGACATGCAGCCGTCCTTGGACGCTCACTATCGGACAACTGCCTCTTCCATCTGCGGTTACAGTACCCGGGCTTTTCTCATATACATGCGCTTTCCTTTATGGCATTCGCTGCCGTTGCTTTAGGATATTGCCGTAATGATAGGAACCTCTGGTAGAAGCCTCAGCAGCCGGTCCCGGAGGCTTTGTTGCGTTACACTTTGCGCTCCCTGAGATCTGCGATCGTCGATGTCCAGAGACGATGAAAAACTGGAGTAGTACTGCGCGGGTGAATGGAGGTTCTCTAAAGGGCCGATGACGTCTCGCCTGTACAAGTAAACGCCTTCCCTAGGACCCTTAGTTCCTTTCTGGGCAAAATGTAGACTTGATGCCACCTAGGGTGCAGCCCGCGTCTTTAGGACAGTAAGAGTGTGTATGAAACTATTCTTCATGGTTCAGAGTTTAACCAGCTTAGATTGTTGCTCCTTTCTTACCTCCTGGGAGTAATCGACGTAGAAAGAGATTTGCCTTACACTTCATTCGCAGGCGAGAGATGGAGTGGCCAAGGCTCTAGGTGCATACCGAGAGTAACATAAGGCGCTTCAGCCGCCTAACTCTTTATTTAGCCAGATTATTCTGTAGGATACAGCCCCCTTCTTCTTTTTTCCCCCTTCTCTTGTTATACTGCTGCATCTATTTCGTGCTACGACTAATCCTTGTTCATCATCAAGGCCTCATAAAAAAGCATTTGACAGCTTTGCTACCCTGCAATCAAATACCGAACGTAACCAACCTACGCGATGGAGTATCTGTCTACTTCTCCCTAGAATATACTAAATGATAGTTTATATGCACTTTTGGGGACATGTTCCTATCAAGTAATATTGAATGTATTTGTGGTCTATCAGGCATAGACATTCATCTATCAATTGCTGCCTGAGCCGTGGCGTTGTACAGCCTCGTCTGCTCACAAGAAGTCACCAATTATTGCTTGGAACACCCAGGATGGGCCCACCAATTGCTGCGGTATCCAATGTGCCCAAACTGGCGGCCTGATTTCGTGAATCTCGATCCTTGAATTTTTATATCACGTAAATCACCATGGCTTCGAGTTTTGGGATAGATGATGCTATCTCAGTAGGAAAGCTTTGTTGGGAGCTCTACTCAAAGGTTTACAAAGTTTCTCGAGATGCGCCGGAAGAGCTTCGCGGTCTTAGCCAAGAACTTGGAAACCTCCACAATACAATCCAGCTGCTTACAGAAGAGCTTAAAGATGAAGACTCGACGCTACTGCAGTCTGGAGAGGTTCGAATTAGCAGCGTGCGTCGGATTATGGAACAGTCTGAAGAAACTCTGAATAAGATGCAGCGCTTATCCGAGCGTTATGTAGAGCTTCAAACACCGGCTGATGCAAGGGAAAGGCGGCGCGCTTTTCGCATCTTGTGGGATCAGCTGAAGTATTCAAGAGAGCTTCATAACATCAATGATCTTCGCTCCAAAGTAAGGCTGCATTTCGGCTTCGATTTGGCATTGCGCACTAAGCAGAATGCAGTTGATGCTTCACAATTCCCAGCTGACTCTCATCCTGCAGGGTGCACAGAAGTAAGCTTTGATCAGCTGTTAGATACATAAGCTAATATATAAAAGCTCTTCTCTCGAACGCATAGAGAAACAAAATGCGCAAACTGATAAAAAGTTGGACGAGTTACGACAAATGTTCACGTCCGACCGCGCTGCACGAGATCGGCCACTGCTCACGGCACCACTGGACCCAGACATTGTGTTAGAGTTGACAAACATTTTCCTACAGAAGGCAGAGTCTGATAATCGTCCTTGGGCCTCGATTGGAATTGATGACTGGCTTCAGGCGGGACGATGGTGGTTAATGAAGGTAGAACGTGAAGGGCTGTTCGAAAGCGCTGTTTATGTATTAATGAGAAATAGGCCCAGTCTCAACTCGATGCCAACAATCAGCATGATGCTAAGTCTACAACATATAATCAAGGCTATGCAAATCTGCTGAAAGCATGTTGGATATTGACCGATATTATTGCTATACACCCACAGCGAATTCATATAGGCTCATCAAATGACCAACGCGCGTACTATATTCAACGCTTTGCTCAGGTTAGTAATCCTGGAGGCCATTGAATATACTGAAGGCTCATCGAGATTATTTCACATTATAGGCCGCTATTTCTAGGATGAAGACCATCCAAATGGAAGTTCCCAAATTAGGAGATTTCCGGGAGTGTAACTTGGACATTTGGAACCCATCTCCGTCCACCACTGTCGCCCCCAGGATCGGGGGCTCAGCGAATCAAGCAAGACTTGACTGGCGAACACACGATGGGGAGATAGTGTTCCAACGGTATGCTGCCAAGAGATATTTGGATGTTCACTGCTAAAAAAGTTGAGTTACAGTTTCGCAGAGTATGACAGTATGTTCGGACCACCCGTGGGGTGCATAATAATCCTAGAAATACTACGTGGAAGTAATCATGTAAACTTGATTGCGCAGAATTTTATGGGGCAGGATATCCGGAGATATGAATGTAAGCTAATTATAATATTTGTCTGTGAATAAAGGCTGGCCTAACTAATACTTTGATAGTCAATCTGAACATCCATAACAGCAATATAGACACATACACAAACTCAATCCGCTTCGTTGATGAACAAGGTCAGGGCCTTTTTAACTGCTTTTTTATCCTGAAGTTAATTTACAAAGGCAGATATGCGCCTCCTACAACACGTGATTGCGTCTCTTAGAAGAGTACGATCTGTTTCACTGGCAAAATGTTCTGACGTATCCATGGTATACTCGATGATGGTCCTGGAACGATGTGTAGACTTTCAATACGCTCTTGATGACACGTCTGATTGGAATCGAATGGAAGAAGACATCGGTTTCTTGATGCAATCACAATATGAAGCCCAAATCAGTCCTACAAATCCCCTCTCGTCTCATTTGCAAATAATTGCTGATCGCGCAATTCACGATATCAAGCAATGCGTCAAAGGTCGTCTCCAGCACCCCAATCAAATGTTTTGGATGCAGCGGCATCACTGTCTTGGGATGTTGATCTGTCGTTTTTGCAATACGTTTGAAGAATTCTCAGAGGTTTGGAATGTTGTCGGCGTCCCTGTCATAGAACGGCGATGTACTCAATTTTGTCCGATAACAACTGCTGTGTTACAAAGAGACGCGATATTTCTCACCAAAATTATTCCGTATGTGGATTCCAGGGCGGAATGGATCTTTGAATACGATGCACGCATTGCATATGCTATATGCCACGACGACCTCACTGTGTTGCAAACTGTGTTAAGAACCAAAACGCTGATAGAGACAAATTATGACAAATTGGTCTGTTTCTTGCAGTTAGCATGTGCGAATTTCAAGAAAGATCACATGAGTCTTCTACTTTCGAGACTTTTTCCATGGATGACCCTGTCAGATATCTGTCAAGCAATCTTTTGGGTACTGATTTACCATGGAGAACAAGAACTACGAAGTTTCATAGGTTTACTTCAACTACGCGATGTTAATCTCCGTAGTTCAAATGGCTTTAAATCCGACAATTGTGTTGTGGCTGTATGTGCTAATATCATACAAAAGCAGAGCTCGAAAAAGTTGGGACTATTTCTTGACACTATTCAAAATTTAGGTATAGCTATGAGCATATCTGGCTGTTCCGGCAGTACGAATATCTTTCAAATGGCTCTATTCCCGGCATTGATCTCACGGGACTTATCAATGCTGGAGGTATTGTTTGGAAAGGATGTCGCGTCAACTCACATGGATACCATCACCTCCGACTCTTACCCTGGGGAAGCCTCCAAGACATACCCTCCGCAGAACATGCCTCACTGGCCGCTGTATGTTGCTATCAGGCTCGTTTGTGACTCTAACGTAGTGGAGTATCTACTTCGGGCTGGAGCATGTCTGGAGCAGGTGCAGAGTCAGAGCTGTGATGGAGATTCTGAAATTTTACGGAACCTACGCGCGATGCTTAGCGTTGAGGCTGCGCGAGATGACTTTGTATCGATGAGAGAGATATGCTACCAATTGAGCCTCTCCATGGCTGAGAAAGTGGATAAGGTTGCTCCAGCACCATACTCCTCACTCATGATTAGAAATAGGTATAAATCATTTCTTAGTGTCTGGGCTACCACAGGCCATATGATACTTGGGGACGGCTACTATCATAGCTTAGTTCCGGTAGAAATTATCCATTTTGTGGGAGCAACTAACAACGATGGTCGAATCTTGGACCGTTATATAAAGGGTAAGAAAACATGGCCAATTCATCTTCAAACACAACGGGCCTGGGATGAGTGGCGACTGGACGTGATTGATATCGTTGAGAGAGCAAAAGCGAGATCCTCCGAATGCCAGGTGTGCAAATCTTGATTCGGATAAGTCAACGGTTTTCTTCAGTTTGATATATGCTGGAATAATCCGGTACCGACTATGACAGCGCAAGGCACTTATGACGATTGGATTTGGTAATCGTATCCGATAGTGGGGTTGGCTTTATTCATAAGACTTATACAGCAGTTTCTCTTGCTATAAAACAAGGCTCTTTGTACCTCAAATTCGTGCGTTCGATTTAACCAATCCGCTCTGTCCACCAATGTATCTGTTTATATATATATTCAAATACAGGGTCTGGAGTAGCCTGTCTCATACCATATGTATAGCTGCGATGATTTTGTGAGATTATGAGCGGTTATTGAGCGTGTCCCTCTAGAGGTGATATCGTTCGAGGTACCACATTAATTTTGAAAACACGATTGCTCAAAGTAAAAATGGTTCGGCGACCAGAGGGAGAATAAGACTCCCGCACAAAAATATGTATCATTCATCTGAAGATGGATCGCCTGGAGGATAATATAATTTTTATTAGCAGCTTAATAATTTACTAAAATTAGTAGAATATAGCAGAATAAGGCAAATATAGGGGGGAATATTGCAAAGTAGACGAATATAGTTTTCTTTCATGTATGTAGAGTACTATATAATCCTCGTAGGTATGTGCTCATGAGAAACCATTGATGTAAAATGCATGGTCTTAACCCCAGATTATAGCCAGCCACTTCGGTGCAGGGCGGTGTGATGAAAAGGGGACATGAAAAACCAAATTTCCTAGAAGAATTATGGATGATTCAGACGCTAATGAGCATTTTCTTTACGCATGGCATTAGCCTCATTTAAACATAATCTAACTATGATAAGAAACAGTGAAGGGAGTGATGTCCGCAGCCAGTGAGCGTAGCAAATTCTGCCTCACTACCCCAAGGAATCGCCGACCTTTCTTCTGGGTTATACCCGGCCCACTTGCCGCAACTGTCCATAATTTTCTATGTGGATTTTTCCGGATCCTTACATGTTGCAACGGAATCCTAGCCAGGGGTTTCACAATACTGTGATGAACAGCCTGCTTGAAACTTTAACCGAATGGTATATCTCACCTGGTGCAGCCCCAGAATAAGAACGCCTCCTTTCCCCTTCACATCTGGCTGGCTCGGCGGGATCAAAAGAACAGTCTTCATGTATGCCCTCCTATGCAGTGCCTGAATTTTGTTTCATATCACACAGGCTCTACTGGATACTAAAGGGGAAAAGAACAAAATCTAGCGTTTGGCTGTGGTGTCCCTTAGTCTTGCTCTGAAATTGATCTCATGCAGCTCAGTTGCAATCTAACAAGCTTCTTCTGGTAGCAAAAGTAATCCCATGCACTTATATTCCAGGGAAACAGTGCACTCCTCTCAATCCCTGAAATTTGCAATCCTGTGCATTGAAGGAGAGAGACAACTATCAGGGATGTAGAGTGATCTACGTGAGCATGCTGCGTGACGGTGACCATTTTCTACCAGCCGTGAAGATTGGCTCTCTCTCATCCACATCTCTTGCTCCAAGGGCATCTGTATCGTCGATCGAGACTGATTTATTCAATTGATTGCTGTAGCCGTGGGATCGCTGTTTCATATCCACTTCACATTTGACGACATCCACGCTTCACATATCCCCGGGTCGTAATTACGAGCCTCTGCCGCGATGTCGGAGATCCACGAACGTACTATCGAGCATTTTGCCGCGGCAATAACCGCGTTGGCCTCTGGTTTACATATGTCTTCCGAACGGCGGTAGCTCAAGATTTAGCCCATTGAACAGCTTGAATCAAAAGAGATTGAGTATTCTCAAAATCTCCCAGGATATTATATAGTCCAAGGCATAACAATTGATTTGAAAACTCCGTTCCCGGCATCCATAACCATTGGTAAGCCCTGCCGCGTTTACGTACAATTATAGGCAACAACAAAGGACAAGTCGATCTATAAAAATAATCTCCATGGATCTCATTAGCTAATCAAGAATACTACTCCCTCAGTACCTTTCTCAGGTGACGGTAATTTCCAAAACAGCTGGAGGCTAGAGCTACACGCAACTAGTTTGAAGCCATGGGAAGGCTACCAATCATCCCAGGTTCTTGAGCATGGGTTTGTTCCTCGCTCAGTATTTTCCAACGCCTTCCGGCTCACCAGTTGAAGAAGAGGCTCAAAATCTCCACTATTTCCCCTGTGCTAATTGATTACAGGGCTTTTGACCCACACCCCTATTACAAGTTCAAGCCTCCCGGGTGAGATGCGATAGAGTTGGCGAGGCGTTTTTTGAGCCCTGGATTGTTTACAAGAGTTTGAGAACAGCAACTTCAAGTCGAAGAACATCTGCGACACGGACAATAGCCGCTCCATCAAACGAAACAAAACTCGGGGCAATATATCGTGCCGGTGGATATGCCAATCTGAGACCAGCTACTTTCTCACTGCCCACTCGCCCCAACGGCAAAACCCCCCGGCTATGTATGTATGTACCCAGCCACTGCGCTGGCCAAGATATTTCCCACGCGGGAAGGGCATATTAATTTCAGATTGGCGTTCTTTTGTTTATCCTGGGGCATCTGAGTGGTCAAACGCGGAAGCGTGTGTGCTCCAACTTCTATACATAGCGACGTGGTTTGGACAGGGGGCCCCAACTAATCAATTGCCAAAAACAGGCACAAAATCCCCATTCGTTGCAAAAATGGTGCAGCCAGCAGCGGAAAACCGGCGGAATGGTCGAAGCAGAGGGTGCTAAATACAGGCTATGCGCCACGCTAAGAATGTTCGGGGGGGAAAGAATCTGCGCTGCCTCGTCGACGTGCAGCTTACATGTCCCTCGTATGTTGGCCATGTCAGCGCTAGTCCGAGACCTTGGTCATCCTTCGGTATTGTTGCGTGAGGACCTTTGCCGCCGCGGCAGTCTTCTTCATCTGGAAGTGTGTCGAGGATGGTCTCTTCACCAAAGGTTTCGATCTTGGCAGACAAAATCTCGCCGTGGCCGGGAACACATCTCGGCCTTGTTTCCAAAGTAGTAAATCTCCCAATGAACTAATCGCAGTTGTCACGACATGTAGGGCTGAGCAAGACTCCACCAGCCGCCTTGGATGGCAGAGCTGATCCTGGTGAGCAGAGTGGATTTTCAAGGTGGAGGCGGCTCTGCGATCCTTGCCTCCCATCTCCTGATTGATGTGCTCGCACCTTGCAAGAAGCCGTCATGCCAGGCCCAAACAGCCCAAAATCTTTCATAAGGTCGCCAGGCCCCCAGCTCCCTCGTGTCTTAGCGGTGCTCCGTTTTCTTGGGGTTTGCTCGAATGTTTAAGGGTTCTCCGTACGCATATAAGATGGCGCCGACTGTACGTTTGTGAATGCAAAGCTGTCGATCCGCGTAAACTTCTGACTAACATGTCTTTCAAGTACGATGATGCTCCTGAGGTGGCAGGCGGCCACGATCTGCCCGAGGCCTACGTTAGTCAACACCCAGAGCAAGTATGGTCGCCTCAGCCGTCTATCGCGCCAACATACACCTCTCAGACGCCTGTCTCATATGGGAACACTGGGACTTACTCGGATGCCACGAAAGGCGCGGTACCAGGCATGGTAGGAGGCGTTGTAGGAGATGCGGCAACATACTCAACAGCCCCGGAATCAACCTACCCGGAAAAGAAAGCTGCTGCTACTGTTGGCGGAATCTCCTTGGTGCTTCTCCTTTCCATCATCATCGCCATCCTGTCTGTTGCGGTTATAGGCCTGGCAGCCGGTACTGGTGTTGCAACCAAGAACTACAACGACGCAAACTCGAAGCTGAAAGTGCTCAGCTCTGCGCTAGCCGAAGCTACCAACGCTCCAACCCATACGCCTGCTCCGAATGGCTCACCTACATCATCGGGTGGCGGTCCATCTTCCACGCCGGACAACTGGAACAGCCTCACCAATGGATGTTCGACCAACGGGGGAGACGTTACCGGACTAACTTACACCTCTCCATGTAAGTGATTAGACTATCTTGTGGGATATGGTGAATATGACTCCTAACTCTTGAGTTTTAGTTTTTGGGCAAGCAAACTTTACCATGTACTGCAACAAAGATGCTCCCAACGCTGCCATGTATTCCGTTTTCGCCACCAACTTCAACGGCTGCATGGATGCCTGTGCTGGCTGGAACACATACAACAAGACTACCTCGGGCACCTGTGTAGCCGTCTCTTTCATTCCCTCATGGAGTATCGCGTCCAACGCAAAGGCTGGAAACGCCCCTGGTGACTGCTATCTCAAGCCTGGCCCACAGAAAGTCGCCAAGCTAAACACCCCTAACATTGGAACGGAATGCCACGCTGCTATTCTTCAATCATAAGAGTGTCAAAAGTTAGCGCGGTAGTCCGAAGTTGTTAGGGAGAGAAGGTGAATTCTACGGGTTTCTTGAGGAGGATTTAATAACTAGGGAAACTTCAAAACTTCTTCTTTGTGATGAGCACGGCGTTGGATTATCAAATTGGGAGCCAACTTGCGAAGATTAAGCGAAATCTCCAAGTATTTGCATTGTACTTATACCATATCTATTCTTTTTTTTCCAATTCTTAGGCTCCTTCATATATATGCGTGAGCTTCGGCCTATGATGTTAGAATGATGATTTCTGAGTTTCGAAAAGCCATCGATCAGGACCCGCTCCCTTTGAGTTACTCCGGTGCAGATATAACGAGATCCATCCCCATCTTAGTACATCTACGTATAAGATTTGCTGGGTCTGGGCATTCGATGAAGTAGCATCAGGATTTATATACGCAACTGATGGTGCATGTGGGATTGCCGCAAGCATCGACATCGGGCTGTCGCCTCTTGAGATCGATCCAGATCGCCCACGACTACTGGAGCATTGACCCGATCAAAAGTATGGGGAAATAAGCTCGCGTATTGTATACGGCCCCATAAGACTCATAGATCTGCTCCGCACAAGCAGCTTCGGTAATTATCATGAGGAGCCTATCCAGGTGGAACATGGGGATGGGCGACTTGTATATGTTTGATGGCAAGGGATTGCTATTGACCGTTTAACTCAAGTGCCATGTCGTATTCAAGTCCCCTCATACCCTTATATCAGTTACCACTGTGATTAACGTGTTATACTGGCGGTTGATGAATTTAAGCTTAATCCTGTTGGCCATCAAAGCTAACACTGCGCTTCCGATCTTTTCTTAGCATTAATCTCGCTAATTCACTCGTGTGCCAACAATTAAGACCTCTACGACGTATCAATGAATGGCCGACACAGGAAAGCAGGACATAGTTTTCGCTATGCGGACTTGTCAATTGGAACAGTAACACAAGGCAAGTAAGTAATAAGCACTAATGTTCTGCGATCACGAAAACCACCGCTGTTTCAAACTTATAAACAAATCAGCCGCAGCTTACTGTGAGATATTGACGAGTGTCAGGTGGTTGCAGCCGGATGAATCGGCCACCTAGGGGACGTTGCTACTTGAGACTGTTCAAAAGTTCAAGATATGGGTCCGATTCATGTAGTCATGCACTGTAACCTGGCTGGCATATTCAGCTTGCCCGTACATATCGAGGGCTTGACAGGCTGTCAATCCAATTGCCCATGACTTTGAGTTCCGCTGTTTCCTTTTCACCGCTTCGTTCATAGAGATCAACGTCCACAGAGGGGTTGATGAGACCCATCAGGCTTAAAAGGCGGTATTGACCGCCTAAGCTCCACGGTTAGGCAGAAAAGTCCAGCGTGGCCAAGAATTCGCCAAGGAGATGGATAGAGTGAAGTTATGGTTGTCACTGAAAGGTGTCAACGTGGTCTCATATGAAGAATTAGCTCTCTTTTGCGAAGCGCCTTCGACAACAAACATCCTTTATCATATCACATGTTGCTGTTAGCTGTTGCGCCTCCAACGGGTCGTTGCAATGGCTTCATATCCCTTTGTTCAACCCTTTGATATAGTAATGCCCCTCATTGTTTGGCAAATAGGAACCCTTGGCGTCTCCATATAGATGGGGCTGTGTCGATGGAAACTGCATAATTCACTCATCTGCATCGCATATCCGAGTACCAGCTTCGGCTTACCGGCAACCATATGCGAGATACCTCTGCCCCACCATGCGAATTCTCATGCACATCGCCACCACAATGGCCTTGGCCGCCGAGCCCAAGGAGTAGATACCTGAGCAACTCCTCGACTATATTAGGGACACTCTCCCGCCTCATCTTTTGAAGATACTTCTGAACACCAAGTCTACAATTACAATCAGCTCAGCCACATCAATATGTCCTTTTCCGCCTCTTCTCAGAATTACCGCCTTGAAGGCTCATGCCTCATTGCTGACGTCTGCTGCGAGGACGGCTCTTGGGTTGAGAGCATACTTGACCTCAACGAGTATGTCGGCAATAACGAAGGAGTCTTTGACCTCGAGGGCACGGGCGTCTTCGACTCAGCTGATTCGGCCTCGTGGAGACTTGATGGCACAACGATCATTACACTGTTGTACAGATCAGATGGCAGCTTTGGAGAGGAGCAGTTCCTGAACTTGGACGAATTTGTCTCGAATGAGAATGGCAATCTTGTGTTCAGGTAATTCCTTGGAACACTCTGTGTGCCCCTTTTGCGAATGTATACTGAAACTCTATAGGCGGTATTAAACTGTCTAGGCAACTAGGAGGAGTAATATGTACCAATCGACAGATCGACTCCTGAAGACGAGCGGCATAATGATTACTCAGAAAATGGGACTGATTAGCATCATTGACCATCTACTTGTCAACATTGATAGCGTTTGTTCTTTGTAATACAATACATCAAATGGGTGCCATCTAAGCCTGTCGATTCGTCTTATACTGCGTGGTGGTGTACAATTTGTATCAGTGTCATTGAAGCAGCTGAATCTGGTGTAAAGTCATCTTGTAACGACAGAATCCTGACTTCCATACCGTATAAGATGATGTGATACCCGAGCACGATGGAAGCCTTGCCATTCAGAACGTTATGCTTTCTACATCAGGTCCACTTGCCAAGTATTGAACACTAAAAAGTCCCTGTCTGTTATTATTTCACGCCGAAAGTGTTGTAAACTCCGAGATATCCCCTTTCATCGCGTTGCCTTTCATGTCGTTGATGCGGCGCAGGAGGACAGAATGCCAAGATGCCACTAGGCTATGTCCCCACTCTAATCTTATCACCAATCGATAAAGCACTATGCGATGTCTCCGGGCGGGGCAAACCAACCGTGACAGCTCCCCTCTACTCTCTACACCCAGCTTCGTCTGCCAAACACCAGCACGGCAGCCAAAGATGGAAGACACGGCTCTGAGATCATGGGGTATGTGATGTTTAATTCTGAATCTCAGATACATAGGCTGACCCGCGTGATAGAGCTGGACAACAATGTCCAGCTGGTCGACGCCAAACGGGATGCTCTGTACAACTACGATGCTGGCGTTCAAAGGGCCATAGCAGAGGCTCGCCCGTGGGTCAAGGACCCCAACTATTTCAAGTACGTGAGGATCAGTGCCGTTGCCCTGATCAAGATGACGATGCACGCCCGGTCAGGAGGATCACTCGAGGTCATGGGCTTGATGCAGGGCTACATTGATGGGGAAACCTTTGTGGTGACGGATGCTTTCCGACTGCCCGTCGAAGGAACCGAGACGCGAGTAAATGCACAGAACGAAGCGAACGAATATCTGATTGAGTATTTGGACCTATGCCGCGCGCAGGGTAGGCAAGAGAACGTCGTTGGATGGTATCACAGCCATCCGGGATATGGATGTTGGCTCAGCGGTATCGATGTGGAGACGGAGGCACTACAACAGCGGTTTCAAGATCCCTTTTTGGCGGTGGTGATTGACCCGGATCGCACCATCAGTGCCGGAAAGGTCGAGATCGGAGCGTTTCGCACCTATCCTGCCGACTACAAGGCGGACGCTAGTATTGGAAATGCGTCCGACGGGTTTCAGGCGGTCCCTCTCGATAAAGCCGCCGAATTTGGCGCCCACTCAAGTCGATACTACAGCCTCGACGTTTCACATTTCAAGAGCACGCTAGATTCTCACCTCCTGGAGCTCCTGTGGCACAAGTACTGGGTGCAGACGCTGAGTCAGAGCCCATTGCTGACGAACCGCGACTTTGGCAACAAGCAGATGCTCGACTTGAGCTCCAAAATCAGCGAAGCCACCACCAATATTATGCGATCCAGGGTTTCACAGTCTGCGATGACTGGCGTCAAGAGCACTGATAGGGCGGTAGAGAAGCTTGCTCAAGACGCAAACTTGATTGCGACGAAGGAGATGTCTGGTCTGATGGCAACCCAAATCAAGGCAAAGGTGTTTAACGACTTGGGCACTGCGTCGGGCGAAACAACAAGTAGTACTTAGCTGCATGCATGTCATATTTACGCGTAACGGACAAACTAGAAGGCGTTTTTGAGCTCAATACAATGGACTGCTTTTTCCTTTTCGTCTCTCGATGCCTCACTATAAAATGAGATTGGTCTGCCTAATTTGGATGAGCTGAATTCAATCTGCAGGCACCAACGCTACAGTAAATGAAGCTATTTCACATTGTCTTCTCCAGCCTTGAGCGGATCGGGAACTAGCTGTCAATAGTTGTGTAAATCAATGTCTTGGATGACGTCCTCGGCGAACAAATGCGGTAACTGACTGTGACGCCCTAGTGCATGTGTAGCACATTCCATGCCGGATTTGTTATATCGACTTCGGCATGTGCTTGCAGATATTGTGCAGGGTACCTGTTTGCTCCGGACATGTTGCCCGGCCAGCACTGGGGTGTAATTAATGTTACATTGATGAGTACTCGGATGGCATTGGAAAGGGTGGTATTCAGCAGAGCACCTTGGGCAGCGGGAAGAAATTGCGTGCTACTGCGATGCACTATTACGAAACAATTTCGTGGAGACTAAATCATACAGTCACTGCTGCTTATCTCTGCTCAGGCAGCGCACTAACAATATTTCCGTCACAGCCCGGAGGTTGGCTTCGATGACGCTTACACGCGTAGTCGCATTATTTCTGTGTGATTCCTGGGCGTCGCCACAGCGGGTCAAGCGAATCGACGGCGTAGGCGGGGAGATCGCCAATTGCCAGGATGAGGGCGGGGCGTGTCTTCAGGTTATACGGAGGAGAATTGCCGGTCGAAGCTCACCGAGAAGATTTGGGAGCTCGGTACCAATTGAAGAGGCTCACCGGAGGCAAGTTGTGCTTATTTCAAAGACATTGAAATTGTCTTTAAAATAGCAATATCGATGAATAAAGAGATTGGCAATCCTGCCACTTAACGTTCAGGCAGCGCCACGGCATGCTGGCCAATGTCGCACCCGCAATTCCCCAAGTTTCTTCAACCATAACCTCCACTCACTGCCAATTTCCGGCTTTTGTCTCGAGCCGTGGATCGTCAGTGCGCGCCACATCGCACGCCCCTGTCCTGAGCGGCCATTTGCTACTCCCACTGCAGAGCCGATTTCATTGGGCAGATGCTTGGTGATGCTTCAATCGGCATACGCCTCCCTTCCATGCGGTCCAACTACCGGCTCGGGGCACCTCCAGACAAAACACCCGGAGAAAAAGAAGAGGACCTGGGCCTGGATCTCCGTCCGCCATGGCTCAAATAAGCTTGCGGAGCCTGAGAGCTTACGCCTACACCCCCTTTTAGCCCTTTCCAAATCACAATTCAACGGCGTCTTGGGAGAGCGGCTATGACGTACTTGTTACCCGGGTCCAACGTCACTCCCCTGCAGACGAGATGAGGTAGGAGAAGCAGGTCGCGATTGCCGTGGCAGCTGCTAGCCAGGTCTGCTGCCGTTGGCATTCTGCCAAGTCAAGGAAGCAGCGACGGGTTCGCGTTCTTTCTGGGATGCCAGCAGCTATAAACTCTCTCTTGCCGCATGCAGCTCCTGCCCTGCCTCCCGTCCCTCCTTCTCTCCCTTCAATTACTATTGATTCCCCGGCTTGCAACCTGCAACTTGCAACTACACCATTCTAGCAGAGCTTTTGCCTACTGCTGCCCTAATTCCTGTGATACCCCGAAAGCTACTGCTTTGCACGTCTACGAAAAGAAAAAAAATTCACCTACAATTTGTTTTGTTTTGTTTTCTAAATCTCCATTATCCCGCCTCTTCTCTCAAGAAAAGATTTTGTTCCGTGGTTGGGGGTGACCTCATCTGATTCCAGTCTCATCTCTGTTTTTCCTCATCTCAAAAGCATAAAAACCTAAGAAGAGCAATTCCTTTCCATCATGTCCGCCAACGTCAATAAGCCGACCGACATCAAGAAGAAGGAGGATGACATCAATCGCAAGCTGCAAATCTACGGCATCTTCAATGCATTCAAGAATGGGAAGACCCCGTCTGTATGTTAGTCCCTGGTGTACTGTGGTGCGCACTTCGCTTACTCAATCCTCATTTAGAACGATCAAATCGATGTCGCCTTGAACAGCTTCTTGGAATCGAAAGCCCTCAGCCGCCCCTCCGACAAGCTGTCCGACGAGGGGAAACTGTTGGTGGAGGATACTAAAGAGGTTGTGAAGCTCGCCAAACAGCTCCTATTATCCAAAAACCACGGCAACCTTATCCAGGACTTCATTTGGCAGACTACCCATTACGATACCAAGAACCTCAAATCTCCAGATGCTCCGTTAAACAAAGACACCGCGACGAGAGACAAGGATGATGCCCTCGAAGGGATGAGGACCCTGGGCACTTTGCTCATCACCAATGGCCAATTTCGAAAACTGCGTATGTGGATTCTTCCCTCTTCTATTGTCCAGCATGCAACTAACAGATTTTGCAGTCAAGGATGCTAGTATCCTAGTCCGCGACATGATTGGCGATGGCGCTACTAACGCTGCGAATCTGGTTCGCCCCTCGGACGAACAGCTACGTCAGATGGACGAGCCCGCTCCGGATAATACGTGGCACGACAAGCCTGACCTTTCCAAAGAAAACCTCAAAAACCAAGCTCGAGACATCTACAAGGGCGATCCCAAAAAAGACGCCAAAGATGTTGTCTCTGCTGCCACTGGGGACTCGGCAGCCCCTCAGGCCGGCACAACCTCTCAGTTTGAAAGAGACGCTCAAGGTGGATTCGCCCCTCAAACAGGACTGGCACCTCAACTGGGAGCAGTTCCTCAAGGAGGATTGGGCCCTCAAGCTGGAGCAGTTCCTCAAGATGGACTGGCCCTTCAATTGGGAGCAGTTCCTCCTCAAGGTGCACCCCCTCGGGGCGCTGTAACGGATGCTTCTGGCGTAAACCAAACGGGTGGCATCGATGCGGCTCAGGCGGTGGTCAACCAGAAGCTGGACCAAAATCTAGACGACGAGACGCAAGAGAAGGCCAGGACGCGGAATGAAGAGTACCGACGCAAGGCCAGAGAGTACCTGAAAAAGAAGATGCCCCAGGAGCGCAGAGATCAGGTCGTCTTCCGTCTCAAAAAGATTGTCCTCGAATGCCAGCAGCACCCCGACTACTCCCAGGCTGTGCAAACGCTTCTGCGGCTGGCAGAAGAATATAGCCGGCATGGGCGCAACTACAGCAAAGGATCCGCCGACTCGGCCAAGGATGTCCGATCTGGCCTTTCCGCAGCCGAGGAGGATTTGCGCACACTGATTGAGCGCTTCGCCAACGGCACCTCGACCGAGGATCTTTGGCAATCCATCAGTCAGATATACAGGGACGCTGACAGGGACCAGGAACTCAGAGACTGGTTCAAGCAAGCGGACACCTATATCCGCAAATGCCTCTTGGAGCAAGGCTATGTTCTTGAGGACGCTTCCACCGAGGAGTGGAACCGGCTCTATGACAAGGGTCGATTCCTGCTCCGTGAGAAATATCGCAGCCATACCGACCGCGTTATTGACGAGGTCAAGTTTATTGCGGATCAGTTTGACCAAGATCCTCAAAACAAGGCGTTTGGCAATGCCGTCCAGAAGTTGTTCAAGGATTTGGGCAACGATGAAAACGGAAAGCCAGCGTTCAAACCTCACCTCGTCAAGGACTTGACCGAAGTTGTCATCCCAGCCATCTTCGAGAACATTGCATATGTCCCAATCCCACGCATCGAGTATTCGGACCCCCAGGTTGATGCCATCATTGAGAACTTGGTGCTCGAGAGCGACAACTTCATGCCCAATGTCCTCGAAGTCGCCAGCGACAACTATTTCCGTTGGGGACGCAAGAAGATTGCCAACAAGCACAAGAATACCGTGGATGTCAAGGTGACGGGTATTCAGATGGACCTCCGAGATGTCAGCTATCACATCAAGCGAAAGTCCGGCTTTCCCTCCCTCACTGATACTGGAGTGCTTGACATGCTCCTTCCCGGTGAGGGCTTCTCCTTCAGGCTAAAGGTGTCCACTCCGGAAAAGAAGGATTCCCAACACGTTTTCAAGGTGGAAAAGGTGGACGTCAATGTCAAGGGCCTCAAGCTCAAGATTAAGAAGTCGAAGCACAAGCTCTTGTTTGCGCTCTTCAAGCCCCTGGCGCTCAAGGCTGTCCGTCCGGCACTGCAGAAGGCTATCGAGAAGGCCATCAAGGATCAATGCGATCAGGCCGACCAGTTCCTCTACCAGGTCAAACAGGAAGCGGACCGTGCCCTTGAAGAGGCCAAGGATGATCCTGAGAAGGCGGTCAACATTTACAACCGATACTACAATGCTGCTCAGAAGAGAATCCTACAGGGCAAGGAGAAGGCAAAGGCCATTGCCCAGGACAAGAAGGTCAACGTCGCCATGACCAAGCAAGACAGCATCTTCCCCGACATTCACCTGCCCGGCGGCATCAGCTCCAAGGCCACGGAATACAAGGAGCTCGCTGCCAAGGGCGACAGGTGGGAGAGCCCCGTCTTCTCCATTGGGGACGCCCAGAAGAGTACCGACATTCCCGCGGTGCCACGAATTGAGAGAAAGCCACACAGCGTAGCAGGCGGGCGCGCAAACGGCAACATTGATGGCTCGCTTGGCGGTGGAGACTTGAACATGGCCGGCTCCAGCACAAATGGCCGTCCCCTTGGTGGCCAGGGTCTCACTGCTTATTAGGGATGCAGTGAGGGGCGCATGCAGAAAGAAAGCAGTGAACGGTCAATCGGAAGCGGAGGGGTGGAAATTCTATACCCATTAGGACAGGCATGACACTGTCTGTTTAATTCTTTCATCCCATAATTTTCTGGTTTTTTTTTTTCTTTTTCGCGGATTGACACGGAGCCGCCGTTGCCATTTTGGCAGTCTCAGTCCTTTTGACGGCATGTGGTAACACACTACAGGCGAAGATATTGAGGCACGACCTTGCATGCTTATAATTCCCTTTGTTTCTCCTATTATATCCTTACCGCTCCTTTCTTGGCGTATGCCTATTTGATATCATCGTATTGATAGTGCTGTAGTAATTGAATTGATGAGTTTATCTATTGTAATAATGGCTTTGGTCTATCTGACATGGCTCAACGATCATGACGTCTCTTGATGACAACTGACTTGAAGTGGGTCTCAAGAATGGCAGGATATATGTACGAAGCACAGATGATCTCGGTGGCTTGAGCTAATCCCCAATTGGCTTTTTTTCTGTGGATGCACGACGTATTCATGAGGTTGGAAGTCTGTTGCTCCCTTGCGTTTAGCTTGCTTGACAGAGTAGCCGTCACCCGGTTCCTTAACACGGCGGCATTCTTAAAACGCCCACAAATGGCCGCGCATGTAGATACGAGTACCTTGAGCGCTGTTAGCAGCAAAGTAGCTCTACCACTTCCTAAGAATATAACAGGCAGGCCTAAGAATCGCCGATCGAAACAATCGCTCGGCACCCAAACGGGTAACCGAAGATGCTTACTCAACGCAACTAGGACTTAGTAACAAGTCGCCTCACAGCACATCTTCCGTTTGTTCCATGTGCTTGTGATTGACCCGCCACTCAAAACGTTAACAACAGAAATGCCGCCGTAGATAATTTCATGGAAACTTGTTATTACTCTTCTTCTTATTTTTTTGGGATACTTTTTTCCTCCCTACACGAAGCAAACTTTGGGAGGGATGCGACAAAGTACGTTACAGCCCTGAGGCCGTCTTATAGTAGGTAGGCAGCCAAAAGAAAGGCCCGTTTTACAACCATGGATGCGGAAAAGGCGGTAGAGGCGCCTGCTGCGTCTGAGCCTGCATCTGCGCCTGCGCCCTCGGCGACGACGGAGGTTCTCACGGGGGAGCAGACGCGGGCGCTGTTTGACATTCTCACCCATTATGAGACGTACGCGGAGATTGAAGGCTTCAAGGCCCCCGATGCGGTGACGGGCTACGGGTTCCCGTTTGGGAGGACGATGAAGGTGCCGGTGGTGCAGACGCCGTCGGCGGGGGGGACGCCGAGATCGAGGACGCCGGTGCCGTTTTGGCTGGGCGGGAGGGGGAAGAATGTGGAGGAAAAGACGAGTGATGATGGCAAGGGCAACGATGGCGATGGTGACGACGACAGCGAGGACGAGGCTGCGGCGGAATCGACGTCGCCGCTGCTGCAGATGCTGCTGACGAGGCTGGTGCTGCCGTTTCCCGGGGTGAGGGACTTGCCGCGGGAGTTTTGGGACGTGAGGATGCAGGGCTTGCTGGCGCGCTTTGCGGAGGCGGACTTGTCGGAGAGCTATGACAAGGGCGCGATGGGGACGAGGAAGACGCTGGCGACGGGGGCGAGCAGCGTGCTTGAGATGGTGGCCAGGGGTATTCTGGGAGGCGTGGACAGGTCGGGGCCAGATGAGGCTGGGAGCGGTGATGATCAAAGGGCAGATGTGCCGCTCAAGAGGGAGTATGACGAGGACAAGGCGGAGGATCTGTTGAGGGCGTTTGGGGATGCGTGGCACGAGTGGGCGTATGGAGAGCTGGTGGAGGAGATGTTTGACTATGTCAAGGAGACGGATGACGTGGAGAGCCACTCGCCCGGGATGAAGGCTGCGTTGGATTACACCATTATCCAGTAAGTCATGGTATGAATCTCTTCTCTCTCAACACTGGCTGACGATGCGGATCATGTAACGTAGCCTGGCCACCTTTGCCCATCACATATTCATCCTCTCCCCAGAAGGGCAGTATCTGCTCAAGTTGATCGAAAACATCAACAGCCTGATACCGTACAAGATGATCAAGCAGACGCTGCGCATCGGCAACGCAGCCACCATGATCAGCGGCATGATGCGCCTCATGCTGGCAAAGTTGAGCGTCACGAGCTTAACCAACTGGGTCGGCTTGACGGCCAACGCAGACGACGGGATGAATCTCCTGCAGAGGATCATTTCGCTTGTGCTATCGTGGGACGCATCAGAGTTCAAGAAGAGCGCGGATAAAGTTGAAAAGGGCAAGGGAGATGCGGCGCCGACGGATGAGATGCTCGAGGCCATACGGCTATACGTCTCATTGCCACGGAGCGAGCACATTGCCGCTCGAGAAGCCAGTATCCAGGATTCGAAATCCATCATCGTGGCTATTCTCAACGCCTCGGATCCCCAGCTTGCGTCTTCTCTCACGGAAGCCCAGCACGCGCAATGTCTGGAGTATTACTCTGCTCTGCTCTCGGTTCACGATCGCGACGCGATAACCTCGGTGCTGTGTCGACAACCCCCGGATCTGTTCACGCAGGCCCTCAAAGACATTGTCGGCGCCTACGAGCCCATCATACGGAGCGTGCACTCGCGGATCGACCTCCGCTACTACCTCGAAGCGATGCAGGGCTTCATCTCGGACTTTATCCGCGCCAGCAAGCCGAAAAAGGTGAAGCGGGGCAAGAAGAAGGACGATGGCGACGGCAGTGCCAAAGAGGAGGAGGAGGAAGACAGGCTGGCGAGCGTGGAAGACTACGTGCTGCTGCTGAGGAACAATAGAGGTTTGCTGTATAGGTGGGTTCACGACTTTGCGAAGAACTGCCCCGAGGTATGGGACGACTTTCGCACGTGGGCCAAGGACGTGTCTGTGAGGTTTCGGCAGCCGGGTGGCGAACCTGGGGCGAAGAAGAGCATGAAGAAGCAGCTCGGCGAGTTGATTGTCTCTCTTGACGAAGCGACGAAAGGGAATGTGCTGGGAGCTATTGATTCACATGCGCAGTACCTCTCTGCAATCACACAACTCTCTCAGCGGCGGTTACAAGCCGTCATTGATGCCACTGCGTCTTCTTCATCTGCGACTGTAGCTCGGAATACGACGTCCGGCCCGGGAGTCTATCTTTCCCAGTGGCAGTCACTGCTCGATACTACGATTATCACGCCGTCTTCGAAAGAGGGCCCTCCTCGCCACGGAGAGGACGTCAAATACGTTACTACAATGGGGAAACTGGGCCTAGGTGGAAGAAGACTCGGAGGAAGCAAGGGAGAGGAAGAGGAGGAATTAAAGGCGCCAGACGTAAGCATTGTCGTAGAGGTGTTGGGCGATGCATTTAGAGCTGTGGTGAGGGAGAGGGCGGGTAATGTCAGAGATGCCAAGGATTAAGTATCTGGTGGTTCAGATGCTTTTCACTTTTGGTTTGTTTCTTCTTGTATAAGCACATGGGAATTAGAGCAGGGGATTTTGGAGAGTAAATGGACAGCTAATGTATGGAGTAAACGAGTTAGATATGCTGACGGCGAATAAGATGTGCATTGAAAAGCATAATAATAAGGTAAACCGTAAAAAGCTATTGTCTAGTTACACATAGAGCAACAGAGAACATTATTTCACATCCCGTTCAGAATTCCCACCTCCCAAGAGCACTCAAAACGGATCGGGAGAGCTAGAGCACTGGCGAGAAGGAAGCTCGATGCATATGGAAGCTCTCTTACTTGTAGCTCGAGGCTGACCGGCAGATGCAGGGGCCGCCAGCCTTGCATCCCTCTCTCTGCGAAGCGCAAGCTGACTTGGGCGATGCCGTGAAGCACGGCTTGGGGTAATCTCTGTAATCTGCGGTGCTTCCGAGTGGAAATTGCTTGTCCCGTTGCGGTCTAGTAAGGCTCTCCGCCCATCCCCATTCGCCTGGCCATCCCGTCTGCTTCCACTAGACGGTGGAGTCGGCAAGGGATTCGCCAGAGCAGACTCCGCCCCCAAAGCCTCTTCGATATTGGCGGCCCCTGCAGAGACTGCCATCCAGCCTGGGGGTGCCATCTGAGGCGTGGCAGGAAGAGGCTTGCTGATGTTGGCCAGGGCAGCAGCTCGCCTGGACATTGCGTTGCGCTGCTCGCGGACTCGTTCGGCAAGCTCGAGGATGGCGGCTTGGGCACCGGCAGGGCACTGCTCGATTTGGCCGACACAATATGCCAGGCCGTCGATGTAAGTGTCTGCTGCCGTCTGCCCGTGCGGGTCTTGTTCTGAAGGGGTGGAGCCAGAGTTCGTGGGGTCACCTGTGAGATTGATAACCTCAGCAGGGACGGCGTGATTGTCGCGGGAGAGATCAACCAAGTCAATAACGTGAACTTCATCCGTGACATCCGTGCAAAGCGACTCGGCATCGTTGACATCGATCTCAACCGCCCCCTGTGGCCGCGGTCGATTTGCCAAGCCCGCCTTGGCCAGCGGTCTCTGTTCGTACACCATTTTGACGAGGCGATCTCTCCAGATGAGCCTGAGCGGGATCCCGGTAGCCCTCTGAAGCCTCCTGACGAATTTCCCACAGAAGGCGCAGTTCTTGCGCGAGAAGTAGATTTCAAACGATGGCCGTGAGCCATCGTCCCATCTTGCCTGCCGCAACACCTTGAGATGCCTGAGCGACACCTTGTCCAGATCCTGCGAGATGCCAAACTTGCTCAGCAGGACGAAAATCGCATGCACGGCGAGTTTTGCCTCCACGTGGCCGCCCAGAAATATGCCCGTCATGTCTCGACCCGTGTCTCTGGATAGTCGCCCGTCAAAGGGGCGGCCCATTCGCAGGGCGAGAACTTTGCCCATGGAAATCACTCTCTTCGTCCATATGTCGTTGGGGAGCACGCTTGGCTCGGCATCGAGCAAATCGCCTCCGCGGCCAGCACCATTCCCGCTCTCTGCCCAAGCCAAAACGATGCGTTTCTTGCCGTGGTCGGTCCGCAGCGTGAGAAACCCCGTCGTCTTGCGCTCCAGGCGCGAAAGGATGGTGGACGCGCTCAGGCGCAGCTCCTTTGCGCGCTCGTGGCGAAAAGTATATGCGAGGTTGGGGCCGAGCACCTCGACGCGGAGGGTGGCGGCAACAGGGTCGATGATGTGGTGAAAGTAGAACGTCGGTAGCGAATCTCGAAAGGAAACGTCGAATTCCGGTAGTCGCCCGTTATGAGACGACTCCTCCACCGCAACAACCTCCATTATAGCAAAGAGGAGATGGTGCAAAGTGTTGGCGTTGATGCTGGCTGAAGTCTAACATTCACAGCCATAGCCATAAAGCTGTTGTCCCAAGGTCAGCCCAGCCATCTTCAGTCTCGATGGCGACGATGATTACGCTGAAGAGTTGCCGATTAGGGGCATGTACTCACCCAAGATAACTCTCTCTGCTGGAATGTATTGATGGGGGTTCCTTCAGGCTTGCACCAATTAACCTCGTTGCGGAGTCGATATCGACAGGTGAATACTCGAAGAGAGCGAAGACCTGGTGGTAGCACAATCTTGCAGGCGGTGAAGTGCCTATGCTGCCTCTCCGCTCAGTAGAAGAGCTTGGTCACTGCTCAAAATCCGAGCATGAAGAAAGCTCGTAGCAATCTTTCCCAGACGACGAACTCGTGGATTTTCGCAATCCATGATGAATTTTCAACCTATGCAACAGTTTCAGCTATCGAAAAACAGCCTTTACACCCTCAGGGCTGCGAATGTGATTCTGCGTGTAACGAAGAGGTGGATATCGAACATGGCGCCCTGAGGATATGGTCGATGATATGGGTAAGCGCGTTAGGTATAGTACCCAATGCTATTATGCGCATACATGACTACTCCTTTGGATCCATATTGATGTCATTGGTGGTTGGAAGAGTAATCATGGAAATCTCTAGAATATGAGGTTAAAACTGTCGTATCGTAATCCTGGTGGGACCGAAACCATGGTGTTTCGAGGTCTGGTATGGAGTTGGAACAAATGTGGATTATGTAAGCAATATCTACTTCACATGAGCCCTCGCAAGGATGGGGTTGAGTGTATGAAGCACAAGCTGGAATATTCAATTTATCAACTCCATACCTTATTTTTCAATACTTGTACTCATGTTGATCTAGCCTTGATCAACTGATAAATTGCTGATTACTGTAGCACTCATGACTAGCAGCTTTTGAACCAGAATACCCGTGCCTACCGCATTAATGTCAAACCGCAGGCTACCCTGCATCTTGAGGATTACATCAATCACCTGCTACATCTGGAATCCTAGTCAAACGCATCGTTTTATCCGCTGATACTACCAATAATAGCCTTTCATTTGCATGGCAATTAGAGATACACACGTCGGTAACACATGGTTGTGACAGCAATATGAATACACATGAATTCTTACCAAGGATAACCAAGCGGCATTTTATCATCTTTACATGAACTGACCGGCTGTATCATGACCGTCCCGGCTTCAGAGTAATTTTAATGGGTACATGGCATCACATTCATTGGAACGCAAATTTGATCAAGAGACGGTTGCGACACGTCCAGTTTGGTATCCGAAAGCCCAAAACCAGAGGGAATCTTGTTCATACATCTCAAAATCTAAGACCGTACGCCCATTCCAATGCCGCCATCCATGACACTTGAAAAAGAAAAAAAGCCACTTTTTATTTTGGTTTACTCGTCATCCTCCTCCTCCTCGGCCTCAGCGGTGGTCTGGGCAATTCGGTCCAAATCACGCTGGCCGGACTGGGTGATGCGGCGGCCACCCTTGTCCTCGTCCTGCTCAACGACGCCAATCTTCTCAAGGGCCTGGAGGACCTTGCGGTCGACGGAGCCAGAGGCGTCGACGTGGTGGGAGGGGCGGTTGCCACGGTTCTTGGCAGTGCCGTGGACCTTGCGGAGACGGCCAACACCGACGGTCTTGCGGAGGTAGACGTGGCGGGCGACGGAGGCGGCGCGGACGTAGAACCAGTCAATGTCCTGAGGAGGGAGCTCCTTGGCGG
This sequence comes from Trichoderma arundinaceum, assembly GCA_025919625.1. Taxonomy (NCBI): domain Eukaryota; kingdom Fungi; phylum Ascomycota; class Sordariomycetes; order Hypocreales; family Hypocreaceae; genus Trichoderma; species Trichoderma arundinaceum. The sequence goes on from JAMQTF010000018.1 coordinate 442,704, forward strand.
GACCAGTCTTGACGGTGTCAACCCAACCTGGAAGATGTTAATAAATCTGTATCCAACACTGGGATCGTCACGTTAGAAACATACCGGGGATGGGCAGCTTGCCCTGGCGCTTCAAGAAAGCAGCATAGGCATTGATGAACTTTTGCGCCTGATTACACAAAAACCCATTAGCAAATATTCCGTCGTCAGAAGTCTTGCGACTCCCTCGCGCCTGCTCCTAGATCCCTCAAAGAAATTTTCTCATATATATATTCCAACGCTCGTATACAACCATGTATGCGGCCGGTCTGAGGCTCAGGCAGCCAGTCTTTCTCAATGTGTAATATTCAGATCGACTGAAGCCGCTGTGGCTCTCCGGAGCCGACCACAACACCGCCGCATCGGAGGTTTTCGATGATATTCTTTTTCTTCGGGGCAAGTTGCGAGATCGTCGAGAGGTGATCGTGAAAGGGAAATCCTAGTGATTCATTTTTTGGTTTCTTTCAAGGAGGACCTACATCGACGTCGCGAACGGTGATTCCGCCGGCCATTTTATCGGTGTTGGATGGTGGATTGGGGGGTGATGAAGCTGGTGGACAATTGACTGGGCTTGAGGGTCAAAGAAAAGTTCGTCTAGATTGAATGAGGAGCGACGGTTGTGGACTTTGGGACGCTCTAGGGCTTGCGACCCTAGCGCGCACGAACAGATGTGGTTAGCGATTTGATGAGTAATCGTTTACTTGCAAGCGCACCAGCAAATTTCTCAAACTGCCAATAGTGTCGGACAAATATCGGCTAACCAGTAGTTTCCCATATGTGGGTCTATTGGTGCTCTTGACAACTGGTAAGGGGTCTGAAGACATAAATAACCTCTGAAGTGTGTATGATGGAAAGTCTATGAAATATATGTACATAGTATCTATCAAGCCCAGAATGCAGTGACCGACGCGCTTTTGATAACCCATCATCCAAGATGCCGTTCCCAAGTATAGATATATCATACAGTCGTAATAAAAAGACAAACCCAAATGAAAAAACGCCCAAAAGCACTGCTATTACGCCCATTTCGCCAAGAGAGACATGATTGCCACGCCAAAAGCTACGCACCCAAAGGCAAACAGCTGAATCTTCAACGGTGCCTTGCGCATATGAGGGTTGAACATGAACTCGTGAGCGAGGAGCTCAACCAGCCCGGTATACATGAGGATCCCGGCGCTAATAGAGTCGAAGATGCCATTTACAAGCTTCTGAGTATTAGCGTTGTTGGGTCTCGCACCGATCCCTGCGGCCGTTCCGATGGGGGTCGAGATGGCAAAGATGAAGCCAAGCAGATACGGCAGCCACGCCTTGTCCTTAGGCCAGGGTGCTGTTGCCAGCCGTGATCCCAAACCGAGGCCTTCAAACATTTGGTGGAACACTAACACGACGAGAAGGACCACGAGGTCGTCGGTAGTACCGAGAGTAAGGCCAATGAAAACACTGTGGAAAACAACGCCAAACTCAAGGATGAAGATGGCAGTTAGTTGCCCCGCAAGGCCACCATGAGAGTCGCTGTCTTCATGTTCATGGCCGTGTGCGAGGTGATCCTCACCGCCAGGAGGATAGCTCACGTCATCGGGAAGACCAGGGATAGTTTTCGGATCCGGTCCTCGCAGGACGCCCCTCTCGAGATCGTGAGGGCAATCCACCGCGATTGCCTCTTTCTCTTGAGAATTTTTCAGAGCCAATGCGCCAATGGTCGGGTCGGAATCGCTGTCGGAGCCAACCGAGTGGCTGTGTCCATCCTCATCCCCTCCGACTCTTGCAGCCATAAGCTCAACAAAGAACATGACCATGACCGTCATCAAACTGATGCACAAAGCCCATGGATAGTCGCCGAGTCGCGGAGCAAGGCAAGGATCTGACAAATTTTCCACAGCTGGGTCTAGCAGGTGCATCCAGGCAGTTGCAATGATGACACCCGTACCGACGTATTTGCAGATGAAGAATGTGAACTTGGGCACATGCATTTTTTGCTGTCGAGCCAGGAGGATCGGGGCAAATGCGCCAAACGTCGCGGCCGCCATGATGATGAAAATGGCACCGATGCGTAACTCGCGATTCTTGAGATCAACAACGTCTCCATTGCAAGAATCTTCGACGTCCGCCATGATTCGTGATTTGTCGCCAAAGTAGTTGCAAAAAACGCAAAGTCTATTGACCTTTGGTACGATTATTTGCGCAGTCCAGGGGCGCCAAGTGAGCCCACAATGCTCACTGATTACTGTCCCTCTCAAGGCATAAATACTGGTCGAGAAGATGCCTTGTAAGAGATGCTTGAGAAGCACAAAAAAAGGTGGTTTGGTATCTCTATCTCCACGTGTGGGACCCTGCAGCAAGATCTGACCGGGGCAGACGCGTCCAAGTAAAGGGTACGGAGTATATGCAACGGCGTCAAGTCGCTGGCGGAAATGTGCGACAGAGGGGCAGTTTAAGCGATACTTTGTTGTATGCTTGGAGATGGGGCGTTTGCAGATTTCAGAAGGTTGCGCAGATACAGCAGAGTTTCGCCGGTCTCATGCAAAGGATGAGGCAAGAACAAAGATGCTCCACTCCAGTAGAAACGCGCCTCAGTAGCCGGACGAAGGCAGAAGAAATCCAGGGTCCAAAAGATTCACAACGTCCTTCCAGTACTGGTAACTGTGTAAAAGGCCGGAATTAAGGTGCACCAGTCGAAATAGAGTTGATAAGTTGCCGGAGGAGTTGACGATTCGCGATTAAGGGGAAGGTGTTGTGGAGAACCGACAAGCTAAATCCAACACGCCTCAAAGATGAATATCGGTCTTGTAAGAAATGCGATGCAGATGACGACGAGAGAAACGTACTGCCCCGAGCAGCGTCTTTGTGCGAGTTTAGTGAGAAAGTGAAGGGAAACGGGCCTCGAATGCAACGGGGAGAGAGAAAAAAGGCGTCTTATTTTCAGCCCCGCAGACGTCAAAGGTGTGATGAGAACCCTGATGGCCTCTGTCCTGGAGTTCGCCCGGCTATGCTCCACCACGCTCTCCTCTTCCCTTTTTAGCACGCAAATTGAAATTTGTCACCTGGGAGGATATCCGGAGTATGCTTGCTTTTAACTAGTGTAGATAAGTATGATAAGCTTAGTACTTTCTATCCGCTGGAGCAGAAGATATGAAGTGTACCAATCTCCCAGCCTCATGGCCTTGGCCTCGTAGTTAAGGGGCAGGCAACTTCGAAGAGGACGCCGGCCTGCGGCTGGATTTCCCTCTTTTCCTCCGTCCATGCCGCAGATGCATCATGGAACATTCCGCAGCAAGGCTGTCCTTTTCGGTACGTTTTTCGACTTTGCGCCGAGGCATCTTCCGGTCCTGATTCCAGTCACGGGGCGCAGTGCATAAACCAGCGGCCGCACATCAAAGGGAAAAAACATCCATTCAGAGCAAAGCTGGAAAAGAGGATGACGGTCCCTCCGTGACATTACCCGGCCTTTGATTCGCCATGCTGGGGTTAGCGGGCTCCACTTGCGGGCCGCTGCTGAAAAATCAACCTGAACTGGGCCATCAAGGTTCTCGCGAGGGCTGAGCAAGGAGCGCTAAAGGGTGATTTGGTATGGAGTACCTCTTCCACCGGGCAAGCGTCGGTTGGGACGCGGAGTACGGAGTACAAAAGGTCCACGCTTGAAGGCGAATGCTTGTCATTATGCATATCATTGCAAGAAAGATTGTTATCATGTCTATTAAAGCAGATATCTAGGTACATATGAACGAAGTAGTTATGACTTAAATGAGTGCCTCAGAGGTGCAGCACGGTACTGCCCAAATGCCTATGATAGCATGATATTGTGCATATCATGGATATCACTCATATGGATCCTCAGCCCTCTGTATTCAAGAGCATCATCTTTCGATCAAGATGCCATCTTGCTCCACTCTTCCACGGCACTCAACGATGCCAAGGTATACGGATGCTCCGGACCAATGACGCGCCGGCGATCCTCGGCACACTCCTTCATCAGCTCCAGAGCTTCTTCAACTCGATCCATGCCCTTCCAGGTACAGGCGAGATCATGCATGCTTTCCAGCGTAGATGGATGATCCGCTCCAAGCTTGTCCTTGTACGTCTCCATTACCCGCCCTCCCAGCTCCTCGGCCTCCCTCCAGAGCCCTTGATTTCGGTATGCCCGTGCAAGCGTGGCCGAGGCTGACATGATGGTTAAGTCGTCGTCTTTCAAGCGCAGCTTCAGATACTCAATCACATCCAGCGCCAGCTTCTGGGCTTCCTCCCATCGGCCCTGCCCGTTCCAGGCTGATGCAAGGTCGATTTTGCTTTGCAGCGTAGACCCGTGATGGGTTCCGCACGTTGCCTCGAGAGTCCCCAGTATCCGTTGGCCCAACTTCTCCGCTTCATCCCACCGGCCTTGCTTCTGGTACAAACATGCCAGGCTGCTCCAGGTCGCCATAGTTTCTGGATGTTCGGCTCCGAGCGCTTTTGTGCGACACTCCACGACCTCCAGCTCCAGCTTTTCAGCCTCTCCCCACTCGCCTAGATTCTGATACACGGTAGCAAGGGAGCTCATGCTTGTCACTGTGTTTGGGTGGGCGGGTCCATATACCGCCTTGCAAGTCTTCACTGCCTCGAGCCCTCGCTCTTTGTATTCCTTCCACAGGTCCCAGTAGGTTCTTAATTTCTTCTGGTCCTCGCCTGCAGATCCTGGAACTGTCTCCGTCTTGTCCGCTGTCGGCTTCGCAGGCTCATAGCTCCTCTGCAGCAGTGCAAATTGTTCTCCGTCACGACAGAGCCTCGTCCATTGCTCTAGCCTAAACTCTTTCGGTTGATGATCGAGGGTGAACTGGATATGCTCTATAACGTCTGTACAGGATACTCGCATCTCATATCCTCCGGCCAAGAATGAATGAAACATTTGAGAAATATACAGCTCCTCCAGCGTCTCCTGCGTGCCAGAAGATTTGAGCCAAGTCTTTGCTGATAACTGCGCGAGCCTGTGCATCTCAAACCTATTCCCTTCCTCATTTGCATTGATGAGGCCGTATTTTATTAATATTGCAATGTCCTCTCTAATTCTGCTCTCAAAAGTGCTGCTGTCATCGCTACCACTTGCGGTCGGCTTGGGTGCAGGTCTCATGAAAAAGAAAAGTGCCCACTCCGGAATGATCTGGTAACCGAAGTAGCTCATCAGCGCCACAAGACCTGTCGCGGAAGGATGGTATTGTTGGACATGGGCAAAGGACATATGCCATGTCCCCGATACCGCCCGCGATGTTTCCGCCTCTCGCATTAATTCCCAAGGCTCGTACTGAAGAAGCGCAGTCCTCTTATGCATACCTTGTCGAAAATCGGAAAGATACTTCTCAATTGAGATCTGGGGCTTGTTTGCTTGTATATAGGCTGCAACGAAACTGATTGCTAGGGGCATATAGTCGACCGCCTCAACAAGCTGTTCTGCTATTCTGGTATCTGAAAGCGAGCCCAACTTCTTCTCCAAGAGAGCAACGGAGTCTTCCCGTGTCATTGGACCAACGCTAATTACATGCTTGGGGTTTCCGGTCAATCTGGATGCTAAATCTCCATCTGGAGTTGTAATGATGATGGATCCGTTTGCACTCTGCGGCAGGTATGTCACCAACGCCCGTAGGCCAGGGCTGCTTCCGTCTACGCGATAGAGCACATCGGCATTATCGGCGTTGTCGAGAATGAGGATCCATTTTCCGTTTCCTTCGCTGGAAAGCCAGTTTTGCACAAGAAGAGGCACATTAGCGTCCGGCTGCTCCCGGCCGGCTAATTCAACGGCATCGGCGATCTTCTCAAAGTCTTCCTTGATGCGCGCTTGTGTGGCTGCATGAATCCAGAAGATCCAGGTGTCCGTATGCTCCTTGGCGAATTTATAGGCGAATTCGACGGCCAGCTGAGACTTGCCGACGCCTCCAGGGCCAACGAGCGCCACTCGACCGGCCGGCTCCAGGCAGCATCGGCCGATCTGGTCAAGAATGTCTCCGCGGTTGATGAAATCGGGATCGCGACGAAAGGGGACCGAGCCTGCCGACCGCGGGAGTGTTTCCAATCTCTCTATATTCCATGCACTTTATTAGCTCTTGCTCGAGCTAAAATGGCGTTATACTTACGGGAAGAGTGGAACTCCTCAGTGCCCATCGCCCGGTCAGACGTCCCCACCTCGGCGTCCTGAGCCCGGGGTTCACTGGAATCAGCATCGTCCTGCGCCATTGGAGGCTGTAGCTTAGCAGAGAAGCGCTTGGTAAAAAGCAATCCATATAATGCGTGATATAATCGATAAAGGGGATCGTGTTGCCTGACACAAGGCAGCAAATGCATAGGAATTGAGGCTGAGTGCCGCACGTGATACAAGCCAATAAGAAGCGAGTCTGCGATTGCTTCGTCTGCCGTGTTTGCCTAACATGTTATGCTGTTGGCTGTGTAGAGCTAATACAAACCCTGTCAGATGGACTGTCTTCAAAATGGGCCCATTGAACACCGCCGCTTGAGTTGTTGGTGTTGTCAAGTCTCCGCTGCATAAGGATCAAGATATGTAAAGTGTATATCGGAGTTGAGACGAATACCAACTCTGGAGCGCTATATCCCTGTAACGACTATCTGTTATACGAGAAGCCGCAAAACGAACGCTGCTCAGTACTACTACTGACATTTTGATCGTATCACATACATGGGTATGTGTCTTCGGGCCCGGGTTTGGTGTGTCTATCCATGATCATCCGTGGCCTTCCAGAATGGGTAACGGTGGGGTTCAACAGCTGACAGCGCGTGGTTCGTGCCTGAAAATGCTCCCTTTTCGTATCGCCCGTTGGAATAGCTCTACAAAGTCCATCAAGTCCGTAAACCATCTCATCCCATCACCATTTGTCCCTGTTCCTGGACAAACTTGTGATCACATGGTGAAACGAACAGCCGTGCGAGAACAAACCCAATTCCGAAACCCGGTGTGGGGGGCGGTTGCCTAGTGCTTTGGATGCCATATATATATGGCTGCCACCAGTGGTTTCAGATCTCATGGCAGAACGCTCGTTGATGCAGTCCATTCCTTCTTCTGCGCATCGCGTTCCTAGAATTCTTTCTAGGTCAGCACTTGCTCTTGAGAAGAAGGGGATATAACATTATACTGGCCGACATCCCTCCCTGCGACAATGGTTGTCTATAAAGAGGTACAAGCCTCCAACTCGCTCATCAACGATGCAACCGCGCCACGCGTCGCCGTTTTTGTTGGCGGCACATCCGGCATCGGAAAATTCACCATCAGGGCCCTAGTTTCCAAGGGCGCCAGCGTGAGAATCTACCTAGTCGGGCGCAAGAGTTCTGAAGAGCGCACGCGTGCCTTCATCCAGGAGCTGCACGCCATCAACTCCAAAGCGGAGGTCATCTGGACCGAAGGCGAGATCTCACTTCTCGCGGAAGTTAAGAGAATATGCGACATTATCAAGAGCAAGGAGTCTCGCGTTGACTTGCTCTTCCTTACCGCGGGCTACGCACCGTTCGGCACGCGCAAGGAGACTGACGAAGGCTTGGAGATTGCCCAGAGCCTGGAGTACTACTCACGAATGCTGTTTGCGCTGCATCTTCTCCCCCTCCTAAGCAAAGCGGAAACCCCTAGAGTTGTCAGCGTTTTGGCAGGTGGACTGGAGAAAGCGACCATCGACTTTGACGACCTGGACCTCAAAAAGCCTGGCAATTTCGGCGGCGTCAAGGGCCAGATGCAATTCACGACTATGAACACGGCGTTTTTGGAGAAGCTGGCCAACGAAAATCCCGCTGTGACGTTCATCCACTCCTGGCCCGGCTGGGTCAACACGGGGAACATGAGAAGGGGCTGGGATGAAGGTTCGATCCTGGCCCGGGTCTTTTGGTTTGTGCTTGAGCCGATTGTTCGCCTATTTGGTTTCAGCGACGAGGAGTCTGGGGAGAGGCACCTTTTCCTAACCACAAGTGCTGCTTTTGGCGGTCGTGGTGTACCGTGGAAAGGCAAGCAGGGTGTAAACTCGCTGGAGAAGGCGCAGGATGGACTATTCCTCGTCAATTACAACTGCGACTGTACGCCAAATGCCAAGGTCATGCCTCTACTTCGAGAGAAGGGGCAGGAAAAGATTTGGAAGCATACGCATGAGATACTTCGACCATATCTCTAGAACAAGGTATTTCTTTCATTCCATTACAGTGTTTTGTGGATGGGCTACTAATGATAGAGTGCAGTGGCGGAATCTATCTACATTTATTACTCTTCAATTTGTCGGAAACGTCAATCTACTTTATATCCAATACTTAACCCCTTTATATATCAACACATCAGTCACAAACACTATTTCAATCAATCCTGATCAATATTTCTCTTAATCATTGCCTTGGATAAGGTATCAAAAAATCTCTCCAAAAGTCAGACCAGAGCGACGCTATGCCCGGGCACTTTTTTCTGTTAGGAAGTTGACGTCGAATTTTATACCATATAAGCCCCGGGTATAGAGCGCGCCATTGGAGGTGCGCAACGGGCACTACACCATCAAAAGTTAGGAAAACAAAAGCACCAGCACAAAGTCATGTATCTATTATTCTATAAGCTCCAAAGATTTCAGAGCAGATTTTTATTCATTTCTCTATTAATTCTGCTTGTAAACTCCTCGCATACAACTGTCAAGTTCAGCTTTGTGGCGTGGAATAAAGTGTACTTGATCCTTCCAACGATACTTATGGCCCAGAATGGATTCTCGCCTATGAATAGATCTCAAAGGTTTTGGGGTTTGTCTCGAGCTTACGCAACAAGGCTGAACTCCCTGTGGTGTACCCCGTAGATTGCTTAGATTTAGACATGAAGATATAGCCGGGCTAGGAATAAGACGGGACGGCGATCGGTTTTCAGAACTATGCCACAGTCTCCTGCACTTACTCAACTTCCCGGTCCTCACATTCCGGACTACGTCGTAGAATATGCGGGATTCCACGCAATCAATAGACATGGACAAGCCGTCATAAGGGACCTGGACTGTCGGGAGTGAGTTATAGCATATCCAGACCCCGAGCTAACAATTAGAATCACTTTTCCGTTTTTGCTCTATTCGTACGCATCCTACCTAGTGGGTGACTCGTGTGAGTCAACAGGAGAACGGCGGCTAACTTGTTTCGACAGCGGCTAGTATGGGATAAGCCTGGCTAGAATACGGAGTACGGAGTACGGCATTTGGTACTACCCAAATTGCCGAAATCTTGTTCACGTTTCCAACCCCAGCTGGTACTTCTCGCAACCGATGATATACATTGTTCATTACAGCCCTCGCAGGTTATGTTCGGGTTTCAGCTGAATACCGGTTTCCGGCTAAGAAGCCTGCTCAGGTTTGTGATGTATTCAGCTATGGCTAGGCGTGAAGAAGGTTGGATCCATGCCCAGCTTCCTTGTTTATATCGACGGCAAGGCAGTTTCCCATTATCCAACAGTGAAGCATTCCGTGTGCCAATTATCATGGAGTAGTTAGTTACCAAAGTATGCTGCCCAGAACGCTACAAGATTTTGGATACCTACAATATGCATACCCCGATTGCCCACGCGTGCACGATAAGCCGCCGATAACTCCATATCGGGCTGCATGATGCAACATTGCTGCCGACACCCCGCATCGAAGACACGGCTTAAGCTGTGCATGACATACTCCATAGCGCAGCAGCCAAGCTGCAGCCTTGGTTACTGAATACAGTAGCAAGGACATTGAAATCTTGCACGAGAGAGACAACTTGACCTTGGCTCTCTCTGGAGGGAGATGTCGAACCCCGACGATTATACGGTCGGCTGGATCTGTGCCATCACGACCGAGTATGTTGCAGCCCGAGCCGTTCTCGACGAGACGCACGACGGACCAGAGAGAGTCTCTACGAATGACAACAACGACTACACGCTGGGCAGGATTGGGAGACACAACGTAGTTATCGCCATCCTGCCAGACGGGGAATATGGGGTGTCTTCCGCGGCACGTGTGGCGGCAGACATGTCGCACAGCTTCCCTAGCGTCAGAATCGGACTGATGGTTGGGATTGGAGGAGGCGCACCTACTCGAAAGCACGATATTCGCTTGGGGGACGTGGTGGTTAGCTCCCCAGCTCGAGGAATCGGCGGCGTATTCCAGTATGACTTTGGCAAAACGATACAAGGGCAGAGCTTCCAAACAACGGGATTTCTGAATCAACCGCCCTCCGTGCTACGCGCGGCTGTAACTGGGCTCAGGGCGCAGTATGAACACGAAGGAAATCAACTTGAGGAGGCCATCGGTGCTATACTTGAGAAAAAGCCGAGGCTGCGGAAGAAATATCGACGACCCAGTCCAAGCAGCGATCGGCTCTATCAAAGCCATGTCTGCCATCCCGTGAACGAAGAGTCCAGCTGCGCAATTGTCTGTGGAGAGGACCCAACAGATCTGATATCGAGGCCTGAAAGAACTGAGGATGAGGACAACCCAACTATCCATTACGGGTTAATTGCCTCAGCAAATCAGTTGATGAAGAATGCATTGCTTCGGGATAAGCTTGCCGCCGAGCAAGGAGTCATGTGCTTTGAAATGGAAGCGGCAGGTTTAATGAACCACTTCCCATGTCTAGTCATTCGTGGTATTTGTGACTATGCGGATACCCACAAGAATAAGGATTGGCAAGGCTATGCGGCAATGACGGCTGCGGTGTACACAAAGGATCTTCTGAAGCGCATTGCGCCGAATAGAGTGGAAGCGGAAAAGAAGATTGGCAGTCTACTTACCACAAGTCAGTTCTAGTCCTCTTTATCCACATGCCTACATAGTGCTAAACGCAAGACGAGTCTAGTCGACGACAAGATGGATAGTGTGAGCCAGAAGATTTCGCTTGCCAAGCTCCCAGCTGCTGGGGGGGCCACCTACGACTCTCATGCCGAGGAACAAAATCCAACTTGTCTACCAAATACTCGTGTCGAACTCCTTGATCAAATCAACGTTTGGGCCAAGGGCTCTCAGTCTGCCTCAATCTTCTGGCTCAATGGGATGGCCGGCACCGGCAAGTCAACCATTTCTCGCACCGTCGCGCGGAATTTTGCTGCCACTGGCCACTTGGGCGCCAACTTCTTCTTCAAAAGAGGGGAGGGTGATCGGGGGAATGCATCCAAGCTTTTCACAACAGTAGCCCTCCAGCTGGCAGCGATAAAGCCGGTTCTCGCCCCCTATATCAAGGGTGCAATCGATACAGACTCATCCATCGGCGATAAGGGGCTCCAGGAACAATTCAATAGACTCATCTTACAGCCTCTATCTGCCATTTCATTAAACACCAGCGAAATCAAATCACTCATCATAGTAATAGATGCTCTAGATGAGTGCGAACGAGAGGACGACGTCAAGATCCTCATCCATCTCTTTGGCCGCATAAAGAACTTGGGCCTAAGAGTCTTTGTGACCAGTCGGCCAGAGCTTCCGATTCGCCTCGGCTTTTCTACCATCAAGGGAAAATTCCAAGATGTTATTCTCCATGAAATCTCCGAGCCCGTAATTGAACACGACCTTGGCGTTTTCTTGAAGCATAAGTTGGGCACAATCCGGGAAACTTATAACAACTCCGTGGAGAAGCACCGACAGCTGGACCGAAGCTGGCCTGGCCAACGCAGCATTGATACCATTGTGAAGATGGCAATTCCGCTGTTCATTTTTGCGGCCACTGTATGTCGATTTCTTGCCGATCGCAAGTGTGGGAACCCTGACGAACGATTGCGCAGGATTCTGGACTATCAAACAAGAAGCCAAGAGTCCAAGCTCGATGCAACTTATTTACCTGTCCTTGATCAGCAGATTATCGGGCTCTCTATACGAGAACGGGACGAAGTTCTGCAGCAATTTCGAGCCATTGTCGGCTCCATTGTGCTTCTCGCGAGCCCTTTGTCGACATCCGCATTATCCAGGCTTCTCGATATTCCTAGACACACTATCGATAATAGGTTAGACATGCTTCATTCTGTCCTGAGCATTCCAGCATCTGCCGAATCTCCAGTCAGGCTGTTGCACCTCTCCTTTCGTGAATTTCTCGTGGACCCTGAGAAGGAGGGACGAAACCTCTTCTGGGTGAGCGAAGCACAAACTCATAGGGAGATTTCAGAAAATTGCCTCCGGGTCCTGAGGCGATTCCTTCGGCCTGATATGTGCAACCTCCGATCGTTAGGTATGGAAGGTTCTACTCCCAACAGTGACAAGGTCAACACGGATATTCCATACGAAGTCCAGTATGCATGTCTGCATTGGGTATTTCATCTTGAGAGCACTCGAAACTATACCGTCGCCTGCCGAGAAGCCCTTCGCTTTTTGAAACAGCATTTCTTACACTGGGTTGAGGCGCTTGGGTTAATGCGGCAAGCATCAGAGAGCATCAAGATGATCGACACTCTTCAGACCTTTTTACTTGTTAGTCCATGTAGCAATTCATGAAATGAAGATGCTGACCCTACAGCAGAAGCACAATAACAACCCACTCCATCGCTTTTTGGACGACTCTTTACGGGTTCTACAGGTGAATTTCTCCATTATTCATGCCGCACCTCTCCAGATATATTCGTCGGCTCTCATATTTGCGCCAAGTGAAAGTATCATCAGAAATACCTTTGCAAGCCAAATACCTTCTTGGATATCTCTTCTTCCCAAAACAGACAGCGATTGGGACCAATGCATACAGAAACTGGAGGGACATACCGACGTGGTCAAGTCTGTGGCCTTGTCTCATGACGCATCGCTTGTAGCATCGGCTTCGCAGGATCAGACTGTACGGATATGGCGTACCGACACGGGCGAATGTATACACATACTCAAGGGCCATAGCTATCCCGTTCACTCTGTAGCTTTTTCACATGACTCAAAGCTCCTAGCCTCGGCTTCATATGACGAGACGGTTCAGCTATGGGATACAGCTGTAGGCGAGCATATGCGAACGCTCGAAGGACATGCATACTCTGTCAATTCAGTTGACTTCTCCCATGATTCCTCACTATTGGCATCGGCATCACAAGATCAAACAATTCGCATTTGGCGCACAAGCACGGGCGAGTGTATTCAGACGCTCGAGGGGCACAGCGACTGGGTCAGGTCCGCCGTCTTCTCACATGACTCGTCGCTCGTGGCATCAGCCTCAGACGATCTCACAGTTCGGTTGTGGCATGCCAGTACGGGCCAGTGCATCCGGGCCCTCGTTGGCCATGGCTCCTCTGTCAATTCAGTCAGCTTTTCCTACGACTCGGCACATATAGCCTCAGCTTCGCACGATCAAACAATACGGATATGGGATGCCCAGACAGGCAAGTGTATCTACGAACTGAAGGGCCATAGTGACCCGGTTAGGTCGGTGGCATTCTCAGATAACTCATCTTACATGGCATCAGCTTCGAATGATCAAGCAGTCCGGTTGTGGAATGTGAATACAGGGGATTGTGTGCAGGTACTCGCGGGCCATACTGGCGCAGTAAACTCAGTGGCCTTTTCGGACAATTCATCAATTATAGCATCAGCCTCCCAAGATAAGACAGTCCGGCTATGGCGATTCGAAATGGGAAGGTATATCCAGAGAGTCAAGAGGCATAGCGACTTCGTTAGATTCATGGCCATTTCACACGAGTCGTCGCTTGTGGCATCAGTATCATACAACGAAACAATGATATGGCGCTCAGACACGGGAGAGTATTTGCAGGAATTTGAGGGCCATGAGAATTCAGCGCGGTCAACAGTATTTTCGTCCGACCTATCGCTCATGGCGTCAAAATCAGAGGCGTGTATAGAAATTTGGCGCACCCGCACTAGCGAATTCCTCCATGAACTCAAAGGGCACTCGGACCCTGTACTGGCACTGGTCTTTTCTCAAGACTCATTACTTATAGCATCAGCTTCATATGATTGCACAGTCCGCATATGGCGTGTCGACACAGGCGAATGTATCCAGATACTCGAATGTAGCACCCAAGCTGAGCTGATAGCCTTCTCTCACGACTCGTCGCTCATAGCATCAGTTACAGACTATAACGTCATTGGGATATGGGACAGCAAGGGCAGGTGCATACAGAAACTCAACGGCCATGCCTACGCAATTCAGTCAGTAGTCTTTTCAGATGATCTATTGCTTGTAGCGTCGGCTTCAAAAGACTATACAGTCCGACTATGGTCTATCGCATCCGGAAATTGCATCCATAAGCTTGAGGGGCATACGGAGTCAGTCATGGTAGTGGCCTTCTCGCACGACTCTTCACTTGTGGCGTCAGCTTCAAGAGACCACACAGTCCGAATATGGACCACAGACAAGGGGGTATGCATTCAAAAGCTGGAAACGGGTACCGCATTATCTCTATTGTCGTTCAAGCGCAACGACTTGGACGTTGTTACAAATGTGGGGGTATTCACCAGAGATGGAACAAAGAATGACTTCCATCCGACGGGTTATGGCTTGAGCAAAGATAAGGGTTGGGTGACGTGGGAAGGGAAGAATCTTCTATGGTTGCCAGTGGAACATCGGCCGCATTGCAGCGTCATAAGTGAGGGAACGGTCGTGATTGGTTGTTATTCGGGAAACGTCCTAATAGTTGGGTTTACGGCTTTCGAAGCGTCGATGCATTAGATATTAATATAGGTAACTGTAGCAGCACGAAGCAAACGACTTGCCAGGTGATAAGGCCTAGTCCAAAGGAGGGTCCAGCTCTTGTTCGTCATGTAACACGTCGGCAAACGTAGTAGCGCATTCGCGGGGCAAAACCTTGAGTTGCCGAGCGGCCCTGAAGCGGATTTAAAGCCGCGATACTTTTATGGTGCACACCAGCTCACTGAACTTTGCGTACACCTGAATGGCCTACCCTAGAGTAGGAATTACTACTACACCACAATTTAAATAAAATAACCGGGTTCTCACCACATATAAATAAAATACAAATTCTTATCCTGCCGAGTGCCGCCACAATTTAGGTTTTCTTAGGAGTCCAAAACTACCTAGCCGATGCTTGTCGAATTAGATACATAATTCTTCCCCGCGGAGCACTCTTTGCTGATATAATCATGTCCCATCTTGTTTCGGGTCAGGTTACCATTCACACATGTTGGTTGCAGAGTATTATCACTGCTACGTAATTCCATGCATTTCAAAACCACGGCAATGCGTCTGGTTGGCCAGCGATATGCACTTCTCACGAGGCTGGCGCCTAAACAGAGCCCAAAAAACTCAACCCCTCCCTAGCACTCAGCTCTGGCTGTCGCTTGCAAAGGTTTTCTCCGTGGAATGGAAACTTCCAAGTATCCCATCTGGTCATCTCATATCAAATACCCATCAATCCAACAGCGCATCCCTCTCCGTCCGAACATCCAGTGCTCCAATTTAAGCGTCGTCTAATCGGCACCAACTATGCTACCGAAAAAGCTTACAGCCGACAGCTATCGCGTGGGATGGATCTGCCCACTAGAAGTGGAACAGATCGCAGCCATGGAGATGCTGGACGAAGAGCACATGCCTCTCGGCCAATCGCCCGCCGACCACAACGTCTACAAGCTTGGCAGCATCAATGGCCATAACGTTGTCATCGCCGGCCTCCCCCAGACCGGCAATTGTCCTGCGGCTACCGTCGTCACGCAGATGAGGATGACGTTTCAGAACCTCAGATATGGTCTGTTAGTCGGCATCGGGGGCGGCGTGCCGGTGCAGACAGATAGAGGCATGATCCGGCTAGGGCATGTGGTGGTCAGCAAACCGACTGGCGAGCACTCTGGAGCGATCCAATATGACCACGGTAAGGCAAGGGAAGGCTATTTTGAGCGCACTGGCTCTCTTATGCCTCCACCAGCTGCACTGCTCAGCGCTGCACAAGCCTTGGCTGTGCAGCGGGACAGGATGGACTATGATCCTGTATGGGAAGACACGCTGAGATTTAAGACGGAACGCAGAGGCCTGCGACGGTTCAGGTTCCCAGGTATCAAAAATGATCATCTTTATCAACCGGATTATAGTCATCAGCAGGCGGGAATGTCTTGCGAGACAGGAGGATGCAGTCCGGAACAGCGAATTGAACGACAAGTGGATGAAGGCGATGAGTTCTTTGTTGTTGTGCACCGAGGCACCATAGCATCTGGGGAGCTGGTGATCAAGGATGCGAAGCAGAGGGATTTCTTAGCGCAGCAGCATGGACTCCTGTGCTTTGAGATGGAAGCAGCGGGAGCACTTGCTGATTTTCCTTGCATGGTTATTCGAGGCATATCTGACTATTGCGACTCTCACAAGAACGACGGCTGGCACGGTTTCGCCGCAGCAGCGGCCGCCGCTTATGCCAGACAATTGTTCTTCCACATGCCCATCGAACTAGCACAGGGGTAAGCGCAATCTTGGAACTGAAGTCACAACTGGACCTACAGCTTACTCTTCAAGAACACATAATAGCCAATACAAACCAACTTCTTTTAATCTTCCGTTTTATCTGCCCGAGATTAGTCGAGTCTCAAAGTTTATTGCAAGAGAAAAGGAGCTTACAAAAATGCAAGAGGCTCTCCAGGGCACAGGGGAGCATCGGCGCGTTGTCGTTCTTCATGGATTAGGAGGCATAGGCAAGACGCAGTTGGCCATCGAATATGCTCATCGGCACCGCAAGGACTACTCTACAAGCGTGTGGCTAGATGCAAGGAGCGAAACAGCGATAAACCAAAGCTTCGCCCAGTTGGCAGGACGAATCCTTAGTCATGACCCATCAGTCGATTATATCACCATTGCAGTAAAAAGCCAGGAGCAGAGCGGGGTTGTGGCAGCAGTCAAAAGGTGGTTTGATGAGCCTGCGAACAATTCTTGGTTGGTCATTTATGATAATTATGATCATCCGGATTTGAGCAGTGTCGGCACTAAGGATAATGATTTGTCGCTTCCTAAAGAGACTGCTTTCCGCCTGGATCCTGCTGACGCAGGGAAGGAAGTGGCATCGGAGCCGTTTGATATTCGCAAATACCTACCAGAGACTGATCACGGTGCCATCCTCGTGACCACACGAGTATCTCTAAAGAAATTGGGAAACTGTATGCAGGTCAACAAGTTTGGACGTCTGGATGATAGTCTGGAGATTATAGCCTCGACTTCTGGCCGGGAGAGTATTAGACAAGGTGAGTATTCCTAGTTATCTATGAGATCAAGGAGCTAATGGATGTAAAAAAACAGACGGGGCAGCTGCTGATCTTGCGCGGCGACTTGATGGGCTGCCACTTGCCCTTGCATCGGCGGGGGCTTACCTGGAACAAGTGCCCATAACATGCCATGAATATCTCCAACGGTACAAAACGTCTTGGTTACAGTTGCATGGAACCACCCCAGAATTGCCCTCCTACGATAAAGCCTTATGCACGACATGGAATATCTCATACATGCATATTCAGGAGCAAAGCCCAAATGCGGCGCTATTGCTCCGCCAATGGGCCTACTTCGATAATGGTGACTTGTGGTATGAGTTACTGCAGGATGGTGGATCACACAAACCAGACTGGCTGAGAGAGGTTACAGAAAATAGTCTCACTTTTGACAGTACAATGAGGCTGTTGTGCAATCACGGGCTTGTACAGGCTAATCTGCTTCATACAACTGATACGGTGCGGCGTCCAGAGTCAGCTGGATATAGTGTGCATGCGTGCGTTCATTCTTGGATGATTCACATTCTGAATCGGGATCCGTGCAAAGACATGGCTCGCGCAGCACTTCACTGCATAGGGTCTCATGTGCCGGGGCAAGAACAACCAGAGTTGTGGTCCAAGCAATGGCGGCTCCTAAGGCATGCAGATCGATGCTATGATATGATCAGGGCCATGCATATAGAAGATGACGAGACACGGTTACTGCATTCTTTAGGTCTCCTTTATGCTGACCAAGGCCGACTGAGTGAAGCCGAAGGCTTGTATAAGCGAGCACTTGAAGGGAAAGAGAGGGCTTGGGGACCAGAGCATACATCAACCCTTGATACTGTCAACAACCTGGGCATCCTTTATAAAGCGCAAGGGCAATTAACTAAAGCCGAAGCCTTGTATAAGCGAGCACTCGAAGGGAGAGAGAGGGCTTGGGGACCAGAGCATACATCAACCCTTAATACTGTCAATAACTTAGGTCTCCTTTATGCTGACCAAGGCCGACTGAGTGAAGCCAAAGGCTTGTATAAGCGAGCACTTGAAGGGAAAGAGAGGGCTTGGGGACCAGAGCATACATCAACCCTTAATACTGTCAATAACTTAGGCAACATTTATGCTAAACAAGGCCGACTAAGTAAAGCTGAAGCCTTGTATAAGCGAGCACTTGAAGGGTATGAGAGGGCTTGGGGACCAGAGCATATATCAACCCTTAATACTGTCAATAACTTAGGTCTCCTTTATAAAGTGCAAGGGCAATTAACTAAAGCCGAAGCCTTGTATAAGCGAGCACTTGAAGGGAAAGAGAGGGCTTGGGGACCAGAGCATACATCAACCCTTAATACTGTCAATAACTTAGGTCTCCTTTATGCTGACCAAGGCCGACTGAGTGAAGCCGAAGCCTTATATAAGCGAGCACTTGAAGGGTATGAGAGGGCTTGGGGACCAGAGCATATATCAACCCTTAATACAGTTAACAATCTAGGCGTCCTTTATAAAGTGCAAGGGCAATTAACTAAAGCCGAAGCCTTGTATAAGAGAGCACTTAAAGGGAAAGAGAGGGCTTAGGGACCAGAGCATACATCAACCCTTGATATAGTAAACAATCTAGGTCTCCTTTATGCTAACCAAGGGCGACTAAATGAAGCCGAAGGCTTGTATAAGCGAGCACTCGAAGGGTATGAGAGGGCATTAGGCCCAATTACTATTAAGACATATATCCCGGCGCTAAGATGCCTTGAGAACCTTGGAGATCTATATAATAGACAAGGGAAAATGCAAGACGCTAGGAAACATTATCTTCGTGCACAGGACGGAGTTTGTACTGTTTTTGGATCAAATTCCAAGAGATTTGAGGCACTGGTTGAGATATTAAAAGAGACTGAATTTTGATTATCACTATGCGGGGCAAATCTTGGGCTTATTGTATAAAACCTACTATAAGGCCAAGTCCGAAAAAACTGGCCAAGTCGGTTTCCCGTTTGTGTGGCCGTGAGTCGATTTGGCCGATTTCCCATACAAATGAATTTTGCGGAAAATCGGAATGCGGCCACGAGCCCAATTC